>BKCP01005528.1:392583-406991 GCA_008636005.1 Striga asiatica | reverse complement strand
CTCAAGATTTATTATCCAATTATTATTTATATCTTTAAATATGATTTAAGGATTAAAATAATAAATATGATTATAATAAAATGGTTGTTGATGGTTGTTTGAACTACTTAACATATCTTATTATTTTCAAAGTCAAAAGTTAGTAAATACTATTTAAATAAGATTTGATTTTATTTAATATTACTAAATGTTGATTATTTTATGCTAAAATGTTTAGTATAAATATATGCAAAATGGTTTTGCATTTAAGTGAAGTTTTTGATCCTAAATTTCTAAGTGTTAGAAAGAGAAGAAAGTGTTCTTCATAAAACTTCAAGAAAGAGTTCTTAAAATTCCCAAATAAAATTCATAAATATTCCTATACAAGAAAACCGAGTCTTTTCTACTAGCGAAGGAAAGTCGTCGGAACCGGGCTTCATAGGGTGGATACGTTTAGAGGGAAGACACTTGGATTCCTCTAGCGAGTAACCTCAAGTCGTTGAACTTACAACCGGGAACCGATTCCCTCATCCATCATCAATAGTGAAGGAGTTCAAGAAATTCGGTAAATATTTTTACTAGTATTTACTTTATAGTAACAAATCAAAATTTGTATATGATGCATGTTTTAAAGATGACGATCAGTTAATTCGCAATTAGTATGTACGGGTGTTGTATTTATACGATAAATACTTTAAAAATTTTAAATTCCGCTGCGTACAGCCCGTACGGTACTATCAAACCCAACAACCTGTGTATGCTATGTCTAGCTTTTTTCTTCCTAACACTATTTGTTCCAAGCTTGCAAGTTTGTTTGCTATGTTCTGGTGGAAGACTGGCAAATCTGAAAACAATGGACTGCACTTGAAGAGTTGGAACCTGCTGACTCTGTCAACTGACATGGGAGGCATTGGTTTTTGGACATGCACCTTATAAATAAAGCCTTGATAACCAAACAGATATGGAGAATACTAACCCAGCCCAACTTGTTAGTCAGCAAATGTAAATACTTCCCAGGTGACAATTTCTTCTTAGTTAAAAACAATCAGTCAGGTTCTTGGCTATGACATAACTGGATCAAAGTCAGAGACTCCTTTCACAGAGGAATCAGGTTTGAAGTCAAAGATGGTGCATCCATCAGGATCTTTGGTCACCCTTGGATTCCTGACCTGCATGGCTTCATACCCAGCCCTAGTAGAAATCCCCACATAAAGGTCACTTGGGTGAAGGAGCTGATAGATGATATAGGCGGGCATTGGAAAACAGACTTAATAAAAGAAGTCTTCACACTTCAGGAGCAAACTGCTATTCTAAGCATTAAAAGCTTGCAACCAGAGGAATGACAAGCAAATTTGGGATTGTGGCAAAAATGGTAAACACTCAGTAGCAAATTCCTATGCCTACCTGGTGGCTGAAAAATGGAGCTAAGTTGGACATTGATGGAACGAGCACATGGCAAGGTGAGGTAAAGGCGGAAAGGAAGAAACTCTGGAAGCTTAAAATCAAAAGGAAAATTAAGCATTTCATTTGGAGATGCCTGTACAATGCCTTACCTGTCAATGCTAACATATCCAAGAAAGGAATGAATATTGATCCCCTCTACCCAGCTTGTAGTGAAGACATAGAGACAACTGAACACCTCTTGTTTACTTTCTCTAAAGCTCAGATGATTTGGAAATTGGCTCCCCTCTCCTAGGATGGCCCTGAACTGATCAATACCAGCTTCAAACATTGGTGGAACAAGATATGCAACATCCCAGCATCCAAGGTCACATATGACAGAATTCATTTGTCTTCATTCTTGCTGTGGTGGATATGAAAAACCATCAAATTTATAGGATTCGCAGCAATGTAGGCGGCCAACAGATGCAGTGGTTAAAGTGGCTCTGGAGGAATGGGTCGAGTTTGATAGTATTTAGATTGTTTTCTTGCTCAGTTGTAGTCCAATTTTTGTTTGTTGTTACAGGCTTTTAACCTTTTTTCCGTTATGTACAGTTAGTGTGTTGGTTCTTTTGTCCTTTTGAGGGTTTAAACAAGGGTTCTATCTAGTGGTTTTTACCCTTTTTGCCACGATAGGAACTTCTTGCTGAGGCTCATATACTTGGTTATTATCTTGGGCAGGATGACTTCTAGAGCATGTAAATTGGTAGATAGTTTAGGACACTAGTTTGTAGTGTTCTCCTTCAACTCTATGGTTGTTAATGGGGCTAGTTAGCCACCATGCTTGTACATTGTTCTTTTGAGCTATAAAACCTCTAGTTTCAGACGAAAAAAAAAAGAAGAATATGAATTTCAAGTTTAAAAATATTTTATTACAATAATTATAATGCAACGAAAAATAATCAAATCAATAATATTTTTTTAAGAACATGTTCAATAATATAATTTTTATAGACCTTTTAATTATATTTCTGTGAACAAAATTATAGTGTATTTTAACTTTTAATAATGTAAAATAAACTGTAATTCATGTTATTTATATATTTTTCTCGTGCATCTCACGAATCCATATTAGTATAAAATTTACACTCACATGATGTCATTCCTTATGTTAAAAATTTATGCTAAAAATTAATGTTAATAGTTTGTAAATGATAGGAAGTGTGCTCCTGGTCAATTCAAAAGCTGACAGTACTCAAATAATAATCTATGCACTTCGTTATGTAGAAGTAAAATTAATAATTTTCTTTTAACAATAAAATATATTTAACTTTCTCTCTCTGCGGCAATTGAGCTTGAATCGGTGGTCGTCCCCCGGCTGCCTGGTGATGGCAGAGGCGGGGCTGTGGTGGGCGGAGGATTGTGGCAGATTCGGTCGGGTGGATGGTGCCTCGGTTGTTCGGCGGCGAAGGTGTCGGACTGTCGAACCTCCGCTGCGCTTCCATCCTTCTTCCCCTTTCCTTCGGTGTTGGGACTGGGGTGGACCATTGCTCTGACATCCGGCCAGTGGTGATGGCAGAGGTGGGGCAGTGGTGGGTGGTGGATTGTGGCGGCTTCGGGTGGTCGGAGACGTAGCTGCGCCCTCAGCATCTTCGTGGTTCGGGGGTTTATCGGGTGTGGTTGGACTTGCTCGTGGTGTTAGTGGGCCCGGTCACGTGGTGGTTCTGAGGAATCTTGGGTGTTGTGATAGTGGTTCGAGTTTGATTTCGGATGATGTTCTGGGGCATGGGATTTGACTTCGTTAGGCCACTGAGTTGGTGTTGGGTAGTTTCGGGTCGGTCCTCTTTGGCTGTGGGACTCACTCTGGATCGACTCGGTGTAATGCCCCAAATCAGTAATAATATTCAGAACGGTTTCACTGCTCGACTATAAGTGAAATCCGAAATTTTCAGAATTCCCGAGTTATATTATTTATGCTAAATGCTCAAATATGATAAATTATTCTTTGGAATAATTCTATCTCAAGTATAAGTCAAGATCAATCCACTAATTTGGTTTCTTAAATTATAGCAAGTCGATTCGAGAAAATTTCGATCTGAACCCTAATTTTGGTTCCGAGTTGTTTTCTAGTAAATTCCGAGCCTAGCCAAGTATGGGCATTTTTATACTTAGAATATTTTCTAAGTGTATAGAAATACCAAAGTTCAAGTCTTGATCATTTTAGAATCGAGACCTAGTCGAGCCTCGTGCCCGAGCCTCGGACCCGCGCCTTAGCCGCGCCCAAACCTGTCCAACCGAGCCCAAGGCTACCCCATGCCTTAACATTATTTCTCAAAAAATTTTCTAAGTGTTGGAGGGCTTTGTTCACCCTTCATTCCCGGCCAAAACCATTCCCGCGCAGCCCAGCCCACGCCCTCGCGCCAGCCCGCGTCCCGCGCCTAGGGCCCAACGCCCAGCCCAGCGACAGCCCTGCCAGCCCACTTTCTTGAGCCCAAATGGCAAAGTTTCGGCCCACTTTCACCCAAGACCCCTTAATTCGTGTATTATACACTTAATAAGGATCAATTTAAGCTAATATGGCCTAAGAAAGATTAGCCAAAGTCAACAAGAGATTAGACAAAGTGGAGCATGGGCACAACATTATTTTAATCAAGTAGTGCATGCCTTTGTCCCCTAGTCTTGAGACACCTCTGACCAGACCTGCCACCAGACCCTAATGCTCTGAATTCTCCACCCAAAATGTTCACTAAACCGAGAATAACCAGGTCAAAGCATGCCCAAAGTCTTGGCCTCATTTCCCATGCTCATGAGTGGAGAAAAGTCATCATTTGTGGCCTCCCATGAGCCACCTTGTACACTCCACCCCTCACCACTATAAAAGACCATTCTTCAGTCCATTTGCAGCCCTTTCACAACTTGAAGCCCGAGCATATAGTTAGAGTTTGAGAGAAAATTTGAGAGGCCTTACCTTGGCACCTTGCTCGCGCGCGCGGTCCCGGGGGAGAGGAGTACCGCACCTCAGGCCACACCAAGTGACTTCTCTCTGACTTATCATTCTCCAAGAATTCTTGGATTTTTATAAGTCTTGGGAGTTAGTATTTTCCAGCCTAAAGCCATCACACCATACCAAGTCATCCCAAAGCCGCTCCTAGCCAACCCAAGCCCTAGCTAAGCCAAAGCTCTCGTTCGGTGAAGGTTAGCCTGAACCATCTTCTTCCCATAATTATTATGATGTTTTAAGATTTTTCATGTAGAGAAATCGAACATGCATGCATTTAAGTATGAGTTCCGAATTTTTATAAATTAGGGCTTTAAAAATAAAATTTTAGTTCCAAACATGTTAAAGTCGAGATGAGTAGCTAAATCACCCTTAAAAATCATGTTATTGATGAAGTTAAAGTTTGGGCAAGTTTAGAGTTGGGTTGGTTGGTCAAATCATCCTTGAAAATATGCTAATTTGGTCATTCGAACCCTAGTTCCATACATGCAAGATATGACACATGCATTAGCCCACATTGTCATCATTTTTGATGTAGTATATTCGGCCTTGAGTAGTTTTGTAAGTTATGTATGTTGGTTCGAACGTTAAGTGCTCGTACGGGCCGTATAAGCTGTAATAGCCCAATTCTGTATTAATAAAAATGATAGTTTTTAGTTCCAAGTTGAACTATTTCTTTTTATTAATACTGCCCTTCTTGAGTTCAGAGCCCAATTATCAGCTATTCAATCTCAGCTATTAATTCCAGTCCATTTATTTTTAGTAATGGATTTTATTCAGATGGAATCATTTATTCAAGTTGACAAATAATCGAAACCGAGTATGTTTCGATAAATCGTCCAAGTCTAGCCGTGTCCGGAACCGAGTCGTTCGGTCACGACTATCGCGCCTAGTTCGCACCTAGCCATTTCTCGAGCCCTAGTAGTCCCGAGTCTTGTTCGAGCCCTAGCCGTGCTCATAGCCTTACTTAGAATATTTTCTAAGTATGAGTCGATCTTTTAGCGAGCCCTAGATAAGTCCCTCGGCCAAAGAAAACCGCACCTAGCATTGTGCGCGACCCCAAGATTTCTCGCGCCAAGGGTTCGCGAGTCGAGCCATGCCGAGAGGGTCTAAGTGTAGCCGGGAGTTTATGGGATTTTTCTAAGTATTTTTGGGCTCATTAACCAGCCATCATTAAGCCTTGGAGAGTTAGCAATGCTTGGCCCAAGATGTGGTGCATTTTCAGCCCGCGCCCAGAGCAAGTGCCGCGCTAGTCCAGGGCCGCGTGCAGACCAGCGCGTCCAGGCCCAGCGCCAGCAGCGGCAGGTCTACTTCTTGAGCCCAATTCTTGAAGTTTCGGCCCACTTTCCTCAAGACCCAAATGCTGCGGTTATTAAGGACTTAATGGGGATTAATTTGAGCTAAGATGGCCCTAAGAAAGTATTAAGAATAATCAATAGTCCTTAGCCTAAGTTAGTAGTGTGCACATGTGATTATTTTAATCTAATGTGTAAGGGATTGTCTCCCACTCATTACCAGACCTGACCTGACTTATTCCCTCAGCATTTGTGCCCTGAGAAGCTCTCCAAAAACCGTGCAAGATGCTGCCCATCAGCTCCCAAGTCCCTATGTGCATGTGGAGTGGGAAAATGCACTCATTTTGGTCTCCCACCATTCCACCTAGCTAACTCCGCCCCTCAACCTATAAAAGGGTCACTCTCCAGCCCCTTTGCAGCTCTTGGACTCATAAAAACTCGGACATATTAAGAGAAATCAAAGGGAAGGTCGAACTCAACTCACCTTGGCCGTCCGCACGCGCGCGAGCTCGGGAAAGGGAGCCACCAAGGTCCAACCACTTGCAGCCATTTTCTCTCGAGGCTTAGCACTTTCTAAGTGTTTCTTAGATTTTCTTAAGTCTTTTGAGACCATCAAAGCTCAGCATTTTAGCACCAAAGTCGAGGCCAAGTCCCAAGGGCTGCGAGTTAGCCCGTGTAGTAGCCTTAGCACCATTTCGTTCTTGGTGAAAGGTAAACTCATGTTTATCATTTTTCCTAGCTTAATAATGATAAAATAGGAATTATCATGTTGAAAAGTGATGCCATGCATGTTCATAATATGGAGTTCCGAATTTTTGAAGTTTAGCCCCTTAAATTCGAATTTTATGATGCACGCATGAGTTGGCCGAGATTAGTAGCTTAAAAATCCTCAAAAATCATGAGAATAGCATTGGTAAAGATTGGCATGCTTTGAGTTCATATGTTCGGTCAAGTTGCTAAGTGAAATTGAGCCATTTTCACCCCAGAACCAAGTCTATGTGCATGCATGTTTTGACCAATGTTCTAGCCTCCCTAGCCATGGTTTTTGATGCTTAGTATTCGGCCCTAAGTCCTATTGCATGTTGAGCATGTTCATTTTCGTGCCCTAGTGTGGCCACGTGCCTAATCGGCCCCATAAGCCCATCTCTAAATCCAACCAAGGTCTCATAGTTATTCTTGGCATTTTTATGTGTCATTTATCATGTTGAGTTGATTTGGGTTGGTAGTAACCGGATTAGTTGTCGGAAGTTCGGCGAAGGACCGGCTAGGGTCACCAGCCGCGCCAGTCGCACGTATCGTGCCCGTGCCGCGTAGCAGAGGCCAGGCAGTGCCTCTGTCCGTGCCCGCGCCTAGCGCTCGCGAGGCACCGCAGCCCCCAGTGCACGCGACAGCGCCCAACAGCGCTTGTCCGTGCCAGTGTGCGAGGCCTTGGCGCCAGTCGCGCCCCAGCGTCTCCGACAGCGCCCGGCAGCGCTGTCCCAGTGTCATGCACGCGTGACCTCGATGATGAAGATCGCGTGTCCCGATTGCCGATAAGCCACAAACCAGTGCCTTGAATCGCCGATAGGTGTCTCGAGGTTTGCACAACCGCACCCCTTGAAACGATAAAATTGCAAAAGAAATCGAAAAGATATCTAAGGCAAAGTGTTTGAACAAAAGTTCGGTTTTTCTATTAATTTCTGAATGAATATTTCGACTGACAAAAGGGCCTATTTATAGGTGCCAAACTAAGTCTATTCCTAATCTAAGAAGAACTCCCAATGCTTGGAAATAAATAAAGTCCTAAGGAACTAAATCACTAATTAAAGCAATAAAATATTAAAGTCCTAAACAATCTAGAAATCATAATAGAATAAGGAAACCAAATATCTAAGGGATTTTCGGGAAGTCTTGACTTGCACTCCAAGCCAAACATCCCAACTTGCCGCCTTAAGGACCCGCGCGCCTTGCCTTAGTCCTCGAGGACTAAGGTCGCGCCGCCCGTGCTAGCGCGTGCTCCTCCGTTGCGCGTTCCGCTCGAGTCCTCGCGTCCAACGGTCTTCTCGCGCGCGTCCCAACCACCCGAGGTCTTATCATGCGCATCCGTCGCATCGCCCTTGTCCGCGCCATTTGCCTTAACGCTCGCGGCCACTTTTTCCCTTCGCGCTAGTCGCGCGCTATCGCCCATCAGACCCTGGTCGCTGTCCTCGCTCGCCTCGCATGCTATGGCCTGCGTCTCACCCGCCTGTCGTGCTAACCTCTTGCGCGCGTGATAGGCTCGGCTCGAGGAGTTCTTCAGCTGCCTAGCCACATCCGCATCATTCCTGTCCCCTTCAAGCGCTTCCTTGTCCTCAAGGATGAAATCAGGGAATTACTCGCGCATTTCATCTACATCCTCCCACGTAGCCTCCTCCGATGGCAATTCTTCCCACTCAACTAACACCTCCCAACGGTAGCGCCCCGCCTTCCTTACTTGGCGATATTCGATCGCACGACTAGGCCTCACAATGGCCCGCCCATCCGTTGCCGTCGCGGGAAGCTCTTCGCACCACTTGTGCGCCTCTCCTAGACTTCTTTTGAGCTGCGAGACGTGTATGACTGGATGGATGTGTGAACTCTCCGGTAACTCTAGGCGATAAGCTACTTGCCCTATGCGCTTCAAAATTTGGTACGGCCCTTAATAGCGTACCCCGAGCTTCGTCGCAGCCCTTTGCGCCGTCGTTCGCTGCCTAAAGGGCCGCAGCTTCAAGTAGACATACTCGCCTGGCTCAAAACTCTCTTCGCGCCTTTTGCCGTCATGAAAGGTTTTCATGCGGTTAATCGACCCCTCGAGAGTCCTCTTCAGTTCTCGTAACATTAAATCTCTCTCCTCAAGTTCTCGCCCCACTTCATCATTGATAGCAACTCCTTCCGAATAATTTACGAGTGTAGGTGGTTTGCGCCCGTACACCAACTCGAATGGTGTAGCCTTGGTCGACTCGTGGTAAGTGGTGTTGTACCAATACTCGGCCCATGGTAGAAAACTTTCCCACTTCTTTGGAAATTGGTGCACATAGCACCGCAAGTATTGCTCTAGCGTGCGGTTGGTTACCTCGGTTTGGCCATCTGTCTGTGGGTGATAGGCAGAACTCATTAAGAGCTTGGTCCCTTGGAGCTTAAAGAACTCAGACCAAAAGCTACTCATGAAAATCCGGTCACGATCAGAGACAATCGAGCGTGGCACCCCATGCAACTTCATGACGTACTCAATGAAGAGCTTGGCGATAGACTTTGCCGTGTAGGGATGCGTGATTGGTATGAAGTGCGCGTACTTTGTCAGCCGATCAACCACGACCATGACCCCATTGAACCCATTAGAGATAGGCAGCGCCTCGATAAAGTCCATGGTGATGTCCTCTCAAATATTCTCGGGCACGGGTAAAGGCTGCAATAGACCACTCGGTCGTCGTGCATCAGCCTTAGTGCGCTGGCACTCGTCGCAATGCGCGACATACTCCCGAACTGCGCCTTGCTGGCCTGGCCAAAAGAAGGTATTGGCCATTCTCATCCAAGTACGATAGAATCCTGAGTGCCCGCCGATCTTAGAGTCGTGGAAGTATTGCAAATTTTGCTCGCGGAGTTGCCCACTATCCGGGACATACACTCGGCCTCGATGTAGCACGAGACCGTTATGCAACTCGTAGTCGGCAACGGTCGCATCTCCTGCTTCTATAGCTCGCAGTAAGTCTTGACATTGGGTGTCGCCTTCTTGCGCCCTCCTTATCTCCTCCCATGTTGCCCATGTTGGCCCGGTTATGGCTTCGAGCTCAGCGACGTCCGTCCGTCTCGACAGGGCGTCGGCCACAGCGTTTTGTCGACCCGGCCTGTACACTATCTCGAAGTCGAAGCCCATAAGCTTTGAGACAAACTTTTGTTGTTCGGGCGTTACGATCCTTTGCTCGAGTAAGTGTTTGAGCGGTTGTTGATCGGTCACGATCCGAAAGCGTCGCCCTAAGAGGTAGGGCCTCCAGCATCGTACCGCCTCGACGACTGCGAGCATCTCCTTCACATACACGGACAATCCTAGTCGGGTCGTGCCAAGTGCCTTGCTAAGGAAGACCAAGGGACGTCCTTCCTGGACTAGCACCGCACCAATGCCCACATCACTCGCGTCCGTGTGCACTTCAAACAACACCTCGAACCTTGGCATGGTTAGAACAGGCGTCGATGTCATTGCACCCTTAAGTTTCTCGAATGCAGCCTCACTCGCCACGGTCCACTTGAATCCGCCCTTCTTGGTCATCTCGGTTAATGGTTTGGCAATGGACCCATAGTCCTTCACGAACTTCCGGTAGTAACCTGTGAGCCCTAGGAAACCCCTTAACTGCGTCAAGCTGGTTGGTTTCGGCCAATCGACCATAGCCTCAATTTTCCTTGGGTCGACCTTCACACCATCATGTGAAATAAAGTGACCAAGGTATTCGAGGTGATCGTATTAAAGAGATGGATAAAATTGCTTTTTCGAGCTATATTCCTTCCTTTTCTGCTTGACTTCCTTATCGTCTATAACCTCATCTCCCGGAACACGTACCCACACTCCGAAAAACCCTGGAACGAGCGCTCACTACCATTCTTCCTCCCCCCTTACCCGCATTTCTTGTCCAAACGAGCACTTAGACGGCTTGATGTAGAACGAGTTAGCCTCCAAGATCTTAAGCACCACATGTAAGTGCCCTATGTGCTCGTCCTACGTCTTTGAGTAGACTAGAATGTCGTCGAAGAATACCAAGATGAATTTGCGCAGATGGTCCTTGAAGATGGAGTTCATAGCAAACTGGAAGGTGGATGGGGTGTTGCATAGCCCAAATGGCATCACCAAATACTCGTAGTGTCCTTGGTGCGTACGAAAGGCCGTCTTTGGGATATCAGCCTTGTGTAGCCGGATCTGATGGTACCCGGCCCTTAGGTTGAGCTTAGAGAAATAACGGGATCCACCTAGCTCGTCGAGCATGTCGTTGACACTTGGTATAGGAAATCGATCTTTAATGGTTGCGGCATTCAGTGCGTGGTAGTCGGTGCAAAACCTCCACGTGCCGTCTTTTTTCTTGGCTAGTAGCACCGGTGACGAGAATGGGCTTGAGCTGTGTTGAATGAGCCCGGACTCAAGCATCTCACCAACTTGCCTCTCTATTTCGGTCTTCTGAAAGTGCGCATACCGGTATGGATGGACGTGTATCGCATGCTGCTCATTGACCAAGGGTATTCGATGGTCAAACTCCCGATGCGGCGGTAAGCCCTTAGGCTCCCCTAGGACTTGCTCAAACTCCTCGAGTAATGTGCGCACCTCGCTTTGATGTATGTCGGGCTCGGTTGTAGTCGTGCTCGCGTCTTCGAACACGACGGCGAAAATTTGGCCACCCCCGCGCCAAACTCTCTCGATGCTCTTGAGACCAACCTCCTTGGTCCCACTAACTTCACTAGCCTTAAAGGTGACTTGCTGTTCTCCTGCCTTGAACTTCATGACACCAGTTTTGTAGTTGGTGGTCACTTCTCCTAAACCTTCGAGCCATTGGACTCCTAACACCACATCGGGTCTAACCAGGGGTAATGCGTAGAGATCGGCCTTGATGGTGACTCCTAGGAACTTGATTGGCACCTTGCGATAGGACTCGGTGCACCTCAACCGTTCACCATTAGCTACTCGGACTTCAAATGGCTCGATCGTGGTGGTGGACAAATTTAGCTTTTGGGACAGCGTGGTGTTGATGAAATTATGGGATGACCCATTGTCCACGAGTACGACCACGCGGCGGTCCTTAACCCACGTCGGTAGCCGCAACGTCCTCGGCCCTCGGGTACCAGCCATGGCGTGCATTGAAATTTCAGCTTCATCTTCGAGCACTTCAGTTTGAACCTCGCTCTCCTCAACCTCGGGTTCTTCCTCATTATCGGAGTCCGTGACATCGATTAAAAATGCCTGCTTGCATCGGTGGCCCGACGTGAATTTCTCTTCGCATTTGAAGCACAGGCCTTGCTCGCGTCGGCGCCTCATCTCTTCGAGCGATAGACGCTTGACTTCCGGGATAGGTGGTCGAGCGTTACTTGGTGGCCGTATGCTGGGCGCGATATTCGTCGTGCGTCGTGGCTCGGGAAAGCGTGCGTCCACCCGTCCCCTTCGCGTAGCGGCGAGATGATCGTCGCGACGTCGGGCGATCTCCATGGCCGCATGCATCGAATCGGGCCGCTCCAATCGAACCTCAGCGGCTAGATCATACTTAAGCCCGCCAATGAGTACCCCGACTAACGCAGCCTCGGGCCAGTCCCTTACGTGACAAGCTAGTTTTTCGAACTCCTTCATGTAATCGCGCAGGCTGCCGGTTTGGCGTATACGTGAAAGGGCCTCATCGTAGTTATGGTAGTTGGAGGTCCCAAAACGCGTGAGTAACTCGCGCTCGAAATCTCCCCATCTAATGGCTCGCTGTCGTTTGTGGTATACATTCGTGAGCCATTGCCACCACACGTTGGCCTCGCCATCTAGGTAATAGGCCGCGTATCGAACACGGTCGTTGGCCTCGGTCTCGTTGAGCTCAAAGTATTGCACGACCCGGTTGAGCCATGCCTCGGGATCGGTGCCAGTGAAGGTGGATAGCATGAGCCGCGGTTTGTCGAGCCTCGGGCGATCGTGCGCGTTAGACGCGTGTGACCGTCAATCGAAGTCCTCCTCGTGCTCGCGCTCATCGAGACGATGTTCCTCCTCCTCGGGTCGATCGTGCCTTGGCTGTCATGGAGGTGGTCGCGCAAAGCGTTGGAAGCCGCGTACCATCTCCTCGAACCCTCGGTTCACGGTTTCCATTAGATCCCGAACCGATGCCTTGGTTGTGTCGAGCCCTTCGCCGAAAGAGTCCATGACTTCGCTCATACTTCGGACTTGAGCGTCTAGGTTGTCGATCTTGTCCTTCATCTCCTTATTGGCCATTGCTTTCTGTTCTTGCTTTCGTTCTTTGCTTCGAGGACTCGTCTTGAAGAGATTTTTTTTTTTTTTTATAGGGGGACGAAAATAAACAAGGAGAAAAAGGAAAAGGAATGGGGTAGAAAAAGACACACGATCTAGATCCTCTCAATGAAAGCACCAATGATGAAGATCGCGTGTCCCGATTGCCGATAAGCCACAAACCAGTGCCTTGAATTGCCGATAGGTGTCTCGAGGTTTGCACAACCGCACCCCTTGAAACGATAAAATTGCAAAAGAAATCGAAAAGATATCTAAGGCAAAGTGTTTGAACAAAAGTTCGGTTTTTCTATTAATTTCTGAATGAATATTTCGAATGACAAAGGGGCCTATTTATAGGTGCCAAACTAAGTCTATTCCTAATTTAAGAAGAACTCCTAATGCTTGGAAATAAATAAAGTCCTAAGGAACTAAATCACTAATTAAAGCAATAAAATATTAAAGTCCTAAACAATCTAGAAATCATAATAGAATAAGGAAACCAAATATCTAAGGGATCTTTGGGAAGTCTTGACTTGCACTCCAAGCCAAACATCCCAACTTGCCGCCTTAAGGAACCGCGCACCTTGCCTTAGTCCTCGAGGACTAAGGTCGCGCCGCCCGTGCTAGCGCGTGCTCCTCCGTTGCGCATTCCGCTCGAGTCCTCGCGTCCAACGGTCTTCTCGCGCGCGTCCCAACCACCCGAGGTCTTATCGTGCGCGTCCGTCGCATCGCCCTTGTCCGCGCCATTTGCCTTAACGCTCGCGACCACTTTTTCCCTTCGCGCTAGTCGCGCGCTATCGCCCATCAGACCCTGGTCGCTGTCCTCGCTCGCCTCGCATGCGCCTGTCGTGCTAACCTCTTGCGCGCGTGATAGGCTCGGCTCGAGGCGTTCTTCAGCTGCCTAGCCACATCCGCATCACGCTGCCAGCGCGCCCATGTGCGCGGGCTGCACCCGTTGGGCACCCGACTCGCGCGCCTTCCATTTTTTGAGCCACCTGGTGCTTTAGCCATCCCCACCATGTTTCACTCCTTCTATAAGCATCCCGGAACCTCCGATGGCATGTCTGTTTAAGGCGTGGTCTCGTCCGTGCACGTCTACGCCAATGCGCATGTTCGGGCCCTTCCTTGCGCCTGATTGTTGCCTGTCTTGGGACCATCTCCTCACACGCTCTTGCAAACCTCCGTGCATGACCTTCATGGACTATCTCGAGTGATCACGCGTCCAACCCTCATACTCCTATGCAAGCTTGGTCGCGTGTTATCCCTTGACCTACGAGTCTTTCCGAGCTTCCACGCGTATCCTTGTATCTTGCATCTCGCACCTTGCATGTGCTTGACCCATAGTGCGATGCTCGTGTTGGACCCACTTGCACGTTGATCCGCTGTGCCTTTGACCTTCTTGTATTCGGCCATGCTATTGTCGACCTCCTACGCCATGGCGCACGTCGGCACCCTCGTATACGAGCTCGTGCATGTCTCCTAGGCCATGCATGCCTTGTTTCGGCCCTTTTCCCGGCCTTCTCGGGTCGTCTCGGCCATCGGCCCTCGGCGTCCTCGGACCTCGAAACCCACATTCGCATCACTCAAGCCATACGCTCGTGCCACGCAGAGTCGACCTCGGGTCGTGCCAGCAGCGCACCCGAGTGTTCAGTGCCGCACTTGGGTGAACCCGAGCCATGTTCAGAGGTCTTGGAACGTGCCCAGCAGCACACTCGAGCAGTCAGTTGGCCCGGGACGTGCCCAGCAGCACGCCCGCGTGCCCAGGGTCGCCCGGCAGTGCCCTGACAAGCCATAGTCGCACCCGAGA
>BKCP01005528.1:315603-392568 GCA_008636005.1 Striga asiatica | reverse complement strand
GTGCCCAGCAGCACCTAGTGGCACCAGTCGTGCCAGGGCCCGTGCCAGCCGCACCGCCCGCGCCCAGCAGCGCCTAGTACCGAGGCCCAGTCGCATCCAGCTCGTGCCCAGCACCGTGCCAGGGCCCTAGCAGGCCCGGCACGGGACCGAGCCCGGCCAATCCATGCAGCCCATGACCAACCCGTCCAGAGTGAACCGGCGGTCCGACCCGGTCCAGAGTGAACCGGCGGTCCGACCCGGTCCGGTTCATCCCGACCCAGTTCAGTTAGTGAGCGAACCGGCCGGTTTAGCCGGCGGTTCGAGTCAGTTTTGGTTCGTGATTTTCGGTCCGAGTCTTATTCCCAAATTTAAGTAATTTTCCGAGCCAAACCAGATCAGTTGAGCACATCAGTCTAATTTCCGGACTTAGAATTATTTTAGCGAACCCATAGAGCGTTCCTTTATATCCGAATGAGTAATCTGATAGAGTAGAGCATCCTAGCATATTTTTGAGCATACGACGAGCATAGTACTTTGTATATTTGTTTGCTTATATTTTTATGTAGCTTGAGGAGTCAGCTACCAGCACAACCGCACTTACCTATTTTCGAAGCAGATCAGATGGGGACCCAGTCTGGGTTATACATTGAGTATAATAGTCGATATCACGTTTAAGTATGTATATGAGTTTTATCCGCTTGGGGTTAAGGCCAAGTTTGCCTTCCCTAAGTTCTGATGGTGGCCCAGTTTGGCCTAGTTATACAATCAGAGTGTGCACACGGTTACCGGCCATAGAGTTCCGGGAGTTACCGGCCAGAGTGTTCCGGGAGTTACCGGCCAGAGAACTCCGAGAGTTACAGTTTACTTATATATACCGATTCTGTGATATCATTATTATTATTGTTGTTTACTTATGGGTTTTTATGGAGTACAAGTGGACCGTACTCACCCCCACTTTATATTTTCAGATGGCAGGGTCTGCGGGCAGGCGTGAGTCGAGCTGTGGTGGTTGTGGTCGTGGAGATGGCACAGCGAGCCGTTCCAGGGACATTTGTTATCATGTTCTGTATAACTAATATTTCCACGCATTTTCAGACTTTCCGCTATGCTTGCTTTTATTTCGAACTTGCATGACAGTACTTTCAGACTTAAATAATTTACCCAATTCACCAGTACGAACGGGACCAGATAAAATGCAAGATTCGATAAAAGATTTAAATATGATTTTCTTAAAGTCTAAACCAGTTGATAGACCTAGTTAAGGAAAACGGATTTTTAAAGCAAATAAGTTTTAGCAGCATCCCGAGATAAGTTTGCAAATGATTGCGAAAAATTTATAAGCATTTTCGAAGGTAACATTTGCGAAAAATTGGCCCTAAGTAGCGGGGTGTTGCAGTTGGTATCAGAGCACTTTTGTGCTTCTGAATGTATTAAAGGACATGAAATTTTACAAAACCCGACCACACCACAGTCACGCCACGCCGACTACCAGGTAAGTGCATGTTGTAAAAGTTTTTCAAAGTTTATAAGCAAACTGTACTATGTCTATGCTCAATAGGATTCAGATATTCCGAACTTTAGGTGCTCAAATCAGTATAAGACTCCTAGCAGTATCAGATATGTCCTCTATCAGAATTCAGAACTCTAGATTCGAACTCTAGATTATCGAGTTATTTTCAGCAACTCTTCAAGAAATTTGTGCCTATTTCAGTAGTCAACGTTTCCTTTCAGCCTTATTCAATTTCATCCTCCTGTTCTGACCCAGTTTCACGGCTTATTCTTAGATGGCCAGTTGTCAGAACCAAGCTCTGAGAGAGATGACCCAGGCTGAGGTAGTCGCCCAGTTTCGCGGCTACAACCCAGATAAGTTCTCGGGGCAGGGAGACCCTCGCCTAGTTGATGAGTGGATCCAGGGTCTTGAGGCCATTTTTGAGATCATCGAGTGCTCCGAGAGGCACAACATTCTGTGTGCCCAGGTCCAGATGACAGGAGACGCCAGGCTGTGGTGGAACTCCTACTAGGGCTTGCGCCCTGGTGAGAAGGAGAACCTCACGTGGCCATAGTTCAAGGAGATGCTGCGGGAGAAGTATTACCCGGATACCTACAAGGCTGAGATGGAGCGCCAATTCTTGGCGCTTAAGCAGGGCCACCGCTCCGTAGATGAGTACGAGCGAGAGTTTGTTCGTCTCGGGTGCCTTTGTCCCCTATCTGGTGGACACCAAGCCGATGTAGGCGAGACGCTTCCGTAACGGGCTACTGCCAGCTATCTGTCACCATGTAGCGGGGCACGGCGTCCAGTCTTACGCCGATGTCGTTGCTAAGGCCCAGGAGACAGACGCCAGTCGCATGATGGACCTAGTTCAGCCATCAGTTCAGCCCCCAGTGTTGCCCCCAGCTCAGTATCCCGCATTGCCCCCATCTCAGCCAGCGCCTGTCCAGCAGGCAAAGCCTAAGAACAAGAGAAAGTGGAAGGGTCAGCAGAATGACCGGAGGAACAGACAGAGACAGCCACAGGTTCCAGCATGTGGCACATGCGGACGCCCACACCGCGGAGAGTGTCTTGCTGGACAGAACGTCTGCTTTCACTGTCGGAGGCCCGGACATACCGTCCGGAACTGTCTGGATAGGCCGCAGCAGCAGCAGCCCCGACAGCAGCAGCAGCAGAGGCCGCCTCAGTAGCAGAGGCGAGGACAGCAGGCCCAGGTGTATGCAGTCGAGCAGGCTGAGGCAGAGCAGAACCCAGGTACTATGTCTGGGATGATTGTTTTGAATGATGTACCTATATTTGCTCTGTTCGACACTGATGCGACGCACTCTTTTGTGTCGACTCGATGTGTAGAGGCCATTGGAGTTCAGCCCATCAACAATGTTGACCCTCTCGAGGTGAGTCTAGCCTCGGGAAGGAAGATAGTGACGAGCTCCAAGGCAGAGAACCTTAACCTTAGTATTGGCGGCCAAATCCTGAAGGCCGAAGCTTATGTTATGGAGATGAGGGATTTCGACCTCATTCTCGGCATGGATTGGTTGACGCGTTATCGAGCGGACATTCGTTGCCACGATCGGGAGGTTATTCTTCATCTTCCGAAGGACAATCAAATCACGTTTTTCGGCTCAAAGACACGAACCCTACCTCGTGTTGTATCGATGGAGAAGGCGAGGAAGATTCTGCGCAGAGGAGATTGTCAGGGTTACCTGGTGAGCCTTGTCGATGAAGGATCGAGAGCACAGACACCTCACAATGTTCCAATTGTTCGTGAGTTTGTGGATGTGTTCCCGGATCAGGTACCAGGAGGACCACCCAGCAGACAAGTGCGGTTCACCATCGATCTTGTTCCAGGAGCAGGACCGGTGTCTAAGGCACCATACCATATGGCTCCGAAGGAGTTGCAGGAGCTGAAGACGCAAATCGAAGAGTTGTTGAAACTCGGTTTTATCCGACCCAGCGTCTCACCTTGGGGAGCACCCGTCCTATTTGTCAAGAAGAAAGACGGATCCATGAGAATGTGCATCGATTATCGGGATCTCAACCGATTAACGGTGAAGAATAAGTATCCGCTCCCCAGAATAGATGACTTGTTTGACCAGCTGAGAGGAGCTCGCGTATTTTCCAAGATCGATTTACACTCAGGCTATCATCAGCTGAAGATTAAGGAGTCCGATGTAGCCAAGACTGCTTTCCGGACGAGATATGGACACTACGAGTTCGTGGTTATGCCGTTTGATCAGAGCAATGCGCCAACGGTGTTCATGGACTTGATGAATCGAGTGTTCCATCAGTACTTAGACCAATTTGTTATCGTCTTCATTGATGACATTTTGGTCTACTCCAGGAGTTTGGAGAAGCATGAGCAGCATCTGAGGGTTGTTCTCGGGACCTTTAGACGAGAAAAGCTGTACGCCAAGTTCTCCAAGTGTGAATTTTGGCTGAAGCGAGTGGCATTTCTAGGCCACATCATCACCGAGAGAGGCATTGAGGTTGATCCAGTGAAGATTGCCGCAGTTCGGAACTGGTCAGCACCCAGAAGTCCCACTGAGGTCCGCAGTTTTCTCGGTCTAGCAGGGTACTATCGCAGATTTATCGAGGGATTTTCTAAGATTGCCCTTCCCTTGTCCAAGTTGACGAGGAAATTTGTGAAGTTTGAGTGGACGAGTCGTTGTGAGGAGAGCTTTCAGGAGCTCAAGAAGAGGCTTACGGCGGCTCCAGTGCTGACTATTCCAGATTCTACTCGAGGTTTCACCATCTATAGTGATGCCTCGAAGCAGGGTCTTGGGTGTGTGCTGATGCAAGACGGCTAAGTCGTTGCGTACGCTTCACGCCAGTTGAAGCCCCATGAGCAGAATTACCTTACGCACGACCTAGAGTTGGCAGCGATTGTGCATGCACTCAAGATTTGGCGCCATTATCTGTATGGTGGTCGGTGTGAGATCTTTACCGATCACAAAAGTTTCCAGTATATCTTCATACAGAAGGAGCTCAACATGTGCCAGAGGCGATGGTTGGAGCTTGTGAAAGATTATGACTGCACCATACAGTACCATCCGGGGAAGGCGAACGTGGTAGCAGACGCCCTAAGCCGAAAGGTGAAGGGTGAGTCAGTCTAATCTATCATCGGTCAGCGTTAGCTTATCCGAGAGTTTGCCCGGATGCAGATCGAGGTCGTCGACTCACTTCCTAAGGAGATTTCGGGGAGTGTTAGCTCGATGCGAGTCCAGCCCATGCTGAGAGATAGAATCCGGCGGGAGCAATCCTGCGATCAGTTCATTCGCACTTTAGAAGGGAAGGTTCACGCCGGAGGCATAGAGGGCTTTTACCGAGGCACAGATGGAGCCTTGGAGTTTAGAGGCCGCATTGTCGTGCCAAAAGTCGGGACTTTACGCAAGGAAATCCTGACTGAGGCCCACAGTGTGCCATATTTAGCCCACCCTGGGAGTACCAAGATGTACCACGACCTGAAAAGGTCGTTCTGGTGGCGAGGAATGAAGAGAGATGTAGCGGACTTCGTGAAGAAGTGTTTGGTCTGTCAACAAGTTAAGGCCGAGCACAAGAGTTCCATAGGTCTGCTACAACCACTTGAGATTCCCAGCTGGAAGTGGGAAGAGGTTACCATGAACTTCGTCACGGGACTACCTAAGTCGTCCGAGCATCATGACGCGATTTGGGTAGTGGTAGACAGGCTGACGAAAGTCCCACATTTTATGCCTGTGACGATGACCATGTCGATGGATCAGTTAGCCGAGATATATACCCGCGGTGTTATCCGACTCCACGGAGTGCCCGCTACGATCATATCCGATCGAGATCCTAGATTCACTAGCCGATTCAGGGAGAGTTTGCATGAGGCAATGGGCACCTAGTTGAAGTTCAGTTCTCCAGAGACGGACGGCCAGTCCGAGAAAACGATCCAGACGCTCGAAGATATGCTCCGAGCCTTGATTCTGGACAGAGGTGCTAAGTGGGAGAAGTGGCTGCCACTAGTTGAGTTCGCCTATAACAGCAGTTATCAGGCGTCTATTCAGATGGCTCCCTACGAAGCACTTTAAGGCCGCAAGTGTCGTTCGCCCCTTTATTGGGATGACATCGGAGAGCGACGAGTACTCGGTCCGAAGTTGATCGAGGAGACAGTCGAGCAGGTGGCCTGGATCAAAGAGAGACTCAAGGCAGCCCAGAGTCGGCAAAAGTCCTCAGCCGACCAGCATAGACGAGAGATGCATTTTGAGCCCGGAGATCATGTATTCCTGAAGGTTCGACCTATGAGAGGTGTTGTTCGATTCGGGAAAAGAGGGAAGTTGCATCCTCGCTATATAGGCCCGTTCGAGATTCTCGAGCGAGTGGGCGAAGTCGCCTATCGAGTAGCTCTGCCTCCCGTGTTGGCTAGCGTGTATAACGTGTTCCACGTTTCGATGCTACGCCCATACGTGTGCGATCCCGAGCATGTGCTTCTGCACAGCGAGATTCAGCTTCAGCCAGATTTGACCTACGAGGAGCAGCCAGTAGCAGTTCTGGACCGAAAGGTTCTTCGGCTCAGGAACTGAGATGTTCCCCTCGTTCGTATCAGATGAAATCGCCACGGAGATTCAGATGTCACTAGGGAGCGCGAGGCAGACATCAGAGCTCGTTTCCCAGATTTTCAGTTCTGATTTGTATCTAGTTGTATGTAATTCCCCAGTTTAGTATTTTCGAGGGCGGAAATATTTTAAGGGGGATAGATTGTAATAGCCCAATTCTGTATTAATAAAAATGACAGTTTTTAGTTCCAAGTTGAACTATTTTTTTTATTAATACTGCCCTTCTTGAGTTCAGAGCCCAGTTATCAGCTATTCAATCTCAGCTATTAATTCCAGTCCATTTATTTTTAGTAATGGATTTTATTCAGATGGAATTAATTATTCAAGTTGACGAATAATCGAAACCGAGTATGTTTTGATAAATCGTCCAAGTCTAGCCGTGTCCGGAACCGAGTCGTTCGGTCACGACTATCGCGCCTAGTTCGCGCCTAGCCATTTCTTGAGCCCTAGTAGTCCCGAGTCTTGTTCGAGCCCTACCCGTGCTCATAGCCTTAAAATATTTTCTAAGTATGAGTCGATCTTTTATCGAGCCCTAGATAAGTCCCTCGGCCAAAGGAAACTGCACCTAGCATTGTGCGCGACCCTAAGATTTTTCGCGCCAAGTGTTCGAGAGTCGAGCCATGCCGAGAGGGTCTAAGTGTAGCCGGGAGTTTATGGGATTTTTCTAAGTATTTTTGGGCTCATTAACCAGCCATCATTAAGCCTTGGAGAGTTAGCAATGCTTGGCCCAAGATGTGGTGCATTTTCAGCCCGCGCCCATGGCAAGGGCCGCGCAGCCTAGTAGTGTCGCGTCAGTCCAGGGCCGCGTGCAGCCAAGCGCGCCCAGCGCGCCCAGGCCCAGCGCCAGCAGCGGCAGGTCCACTTCTTGAGCCCAATTCTTGAAGTTTCGGCCCACTTTTCTCAAGACCCAAATGCTGCGGTTATTAAGGACTAAATTTGAGCTAAGATGGCCCTAAGAAAGTATTAAGAATAATCAATAGTCCTTAGCCTAAGTTAGTGGTGTGCACATGTGATTATTTTAATCTAATGTGTAAGGGATTGTCTCCCACTCATGACCAGACCTGACCTGGCTTATTCCCTCAGCATTTGTGCCCTGAGAAGCTCTCCAAAAACCGTGCAAGATGCTGCCCATCAGCTCCCAAGTCCCTATGTGCATGTGGAGTGGGAAAATGCACTCATTTTGGTCTCCCACCATTCCACCTAGCTAACTTCACCCCTCAACCTATAAAAGGGTCACTCTCCAGCCCCTTTGCAGCTCTTGGACTCATAAACACTCGGACATATTATGAGAAATCAAAGAGAAGGTCGAACTCAACTCACCTTGGCCGTCCGCACGCGCGCGAGCCCGGGAAAGGGAGCCACCGAGGTCCAACCACTTGCAGCCATTTTCTCTCGAGGCTTAGCACTTTATAAGTGTTTCTTAGATTTTTCTAAGTCTTTTGAGACCATCAAAGCTCAGCATTTTAGCCCCAAAGTCGAGGCCAAGTCCCAAGGGCCGCGAGTTAGCCCGTGTAGTAGCCTTAGCACATTTCGTTCTTGGTGAAAGGTAAACTCGTGTTTATCATTTTTCCTAGCTTAATAATGATAAAATAGGAATTATCATGTTGAAAAGTGATGCCATGCATGTTCATAATATGGAGTTCTGAATTTTTTAAGTTTAGCCCCTTAAATTCGAATTTTATAATGCACGCATGAGTTGGCCGAGATTAGTAGCTTAAAAATCCTCAAAAATCATGAGAATAGCATTGGTAAAAGATTGGCATGCTTTGAGTTCATATGCTCGGTCAAGTTGCTAAGTGAAATTGAGCCATTTTCACCCCCAAACCAAGTCTATGTGCATGCATGTTTTGACCAATATTCTAGCCTCCCTAGCCATGGTTTTTGATGCTTAGTATTCGGCCCTAAGTCCAATTGCATGTTGAGCATGTTCATTTTCGTGCCCTAGTGTGGCCTCGTGCCTAATCGGCTCCATAAGCCCATCTCCAAATCCAACCGAGGTCTCATAGTTATTCTTGGCATTTTTATGTGTCATTTATCATGTTGAGTTGATTTGGGTTGGTAGTCACCGGATTAGTTGCCGGAAGTTCGGCGAAGGTCCGGCTAGGGTCACCACCCGCGCCAGTCGCGCGTGCCGTGCCCGTGTGATGAAGATGTGGTCATTGACCCTGGCGAGCCCGAGGACAATGCCCATGATGGCCTTGAGAGATGGCGAGAGGTTAGGCGAGAAAGGGCTCGAGGACGTGCTAGACGGGTGTGCGCACACACTAAGGCGCGCATACCGACAGGTCGCGGCAACCGAGCCGCGAGGCGTGCGAGTTTAGGCCAAGTGAAGAAGAGGTGCGCGACGAGTAGTGCGCATGAGCATGAGGCTTGGGCCGACGACGAGAGTGAGAACGTAGTGCCCGGGAAGGTGGGCGATTGGTGCAAGGCGTGCGCGAGAGATAGACGTGCACGGCGTATGCGGGCTAAGGCAGAAGGTGCACGAGAGGAGGATGTTGGGTGGACAGCGTGCACTTGGGGAGGCTGTGATAGTACGGATGCGCGAGTGGACTGGGGTGTCGCGATGGGCCCGATGAACGGGTGTGAGCGGGGCACGATGATGGGAGTCACGCGCGAGGCGCTGGTTTAGTGGGGCGATGAAGTGGTCGTGCGCGACACACGCGCACGTGGCTGGGACGCGACCAGTGCGATGAGCGAGCGAGGAAGTGAGGCCCAGCGAGGGGACGTGCGAGGCATTCGCGCGAGAGGCGAGCACGCGCAGGCTGAAGGGTAAAGGCGCGCAGCGCGCGATGAGGACGACGTGTGGGAGGAGCGCGCGCGCGTTACCGCGCGCAAGGAGGAATAGGCTTAGCGAGGCGGCGCGCGACCACGGGCGGTTAGGGTTTGGCGCGCGATGACTTAGCGGGCAAGCAAAGGATTTAGGACGGGATTTACTTAGCATAGTTAGGAGTATTAGTATGGTTAGGAGTCCAAATAAAAGGCATGTGCCTATTAGTTTCCTATTAGTCTTTTAATTGTTAGGAAAGTCTTTATTCCCAAGATGTTTAATTGCATTAGGATTTATTTACTTGCATGATTTAGGAGTTCTATTTAGACTAGGATTAGATCTATTTGGTATCTATAAATAGCCACTTATGTACCATTCGAAATGATGGTTGATGAGTGAATAGAAAAGTCGAACATTGTGTTCGAAGTTCTTGTGTGTTTTCTCTCGTGAGTTTACATAGAGTTCGTGATTGAAATAGGACCAACATCCACGTTTCGTCACAGTTATTGGAATAGGACCAACATCCGAGTTTCGTCACACGTCGCGAAGTACGAAGGCGTCGGCGCGCGTATTAGCAACCTATCGCAAAGGGACCAAGGCGTCGGCGCGGGTTTTGAGCGAATCGAGTTAGACGTAACACACGATCCTTCATCATTGGTGCTTTCATTGAGAGTGATTGATCGTGTGTTGGGTTGAACGTTTTCTTCCCCATTCTATTTTTTTCCTTTCAAATTTTTCTTTTGTTTCGTGAGTATAAAAAAAAAAAAAAGAGAGTCAAGTGATGATGACGCACAAAGAAAGGATCGAAGCCTTGGAGGAGAGTTTGAAGTCCATCGGCAATGGCCAACACCTTGTTAATGAGAATTTCGCTAAACTCGAGCTCATGGTGCATGATCTAGTCGGGCAACTCACGCGCATGACACGCCGACCGCGAAGGAGCCACACCTCGCGATCGACCGCAGCATCGAGCAGCCCCGGGACCGACCACGAAGACAATGACGGACGATCACGGAGGACCCGCACATCACGCGTAACGCACCACCATGACGACCGAGGCCATGCACGACCAAAGCTCACGATGCCTACGTTCACGAGGACCGACCCGGACGCATGGTTAAATCGAGCCATGCAATTCTTCAGATCAATGACGTGCACAAATCTGAGAGAGTCAAGATCGCCGCTTATTATCTCGATGGTGAAGCAAACACGTGGTGGCAATGGGTGTCACATGTGTACAAGACCAAGGGCGAGGACATTCGATGGAGAGACTTCGAGAAGGAGTTGGTCACACGTTTTGGCACGAGTGACTACTATGACTATGACGAGGCGCTGTCCCGAATTCGTCAAAACGGTAGCCTCCGAGACTACCAAAAGGAGTTCGAACGCATTGCAAGTCGGGTACGAGACTGGCCCGAGAGCGCATTAGTAGGCGCATTCATTGGAGGACTGAAAGACGAGCTGGCGGCTGATGTAAGGTTGGATAGACCAAGGTCCACACGAGCGGCCATGGAATCCGCGCGACTGCACGAGGACCACATTGCTGCGGTGCGTAAGGCCAACAAAGGCGAAGGACGTACGGACGCGCGGCGCACGAGCGCTGTGACCGACGAGACGCCCCGTAATGCCCCATTTATTTGTGATTTATTTGTAGTAATAATTATTATTATTATTATTATTATTATTATTATTATTATTATTATTATTATTATTATTATTATTATTATTGTGATGTTATTATTATTAATATTGAATGTCTTAATATTATTTGCCTAATTGTGATTAAATGCTAATTGTCTAAATGTCTAAATGATTTATATTTATTATTTATAATGTGTAAATATGTATTAATATATATGTAAAATATATTCGGCTTATTTTATCGTGCGTTTGATTTTATACCGAGCCCGAGAATATTCACGCGAATCGAGCCATTTTATTTTGGCAAAATAAATCGAGAGTTTGAGCCCGAGAGAACTGTATGTATTGAACCGATGCCCCGGCCCACAATAGCCAGCGACCCGAGTTGGGCCCGGCCCGACAGATTTTTCTCTCTCTCTCTTTTGTGCGTGTGTGTGTTGTGTCTTGTGTGCAAAGACATTTAAAAAAAACCCTATTACCTATCTTTCTCAACAGACCAAACAAACACGCCGCAATTCTTTTCTCTCTCGCCAAATCCATCGCTCCGCATCTATCTCTGCTCTCATCTCTCGATCTCTCGTCAAGATTTTCAGACCCGCCTCTTCTCTTCCTCTCTTGCTCAATCGATCCATCGCTGCCCTCAAGCTCTCCCCCTCGTTTTTGCTGCCGCCGCCCTCCTCTGCAACATCCGACGAAGCCGCTGCAAGCTTCTCCCTCCGGCGATCCGGCAAGCACGTCGCGAGCTTCTCCCGGCGAGCCTCGTCCGCAAGAAACTCCTGCCTGCTCGCGACCCCACCAGCATCTCTCCTGTCCGCGAGCTCAACCCCGCCACGACCACCTCCTTCCTGGCGAGCTCTTCCCCTTCCGGCGACCAACCCCAGCAGCGACACCACAAGCAGCCGCCCCGACGAGCCTCCTCAGCCTTTGCCGTCACGAACAGGCCGTTGCTCCGCCACTCAGGCCGTTTCGGTGCCACCTCGAGCCGTTGTTCGCCGCCGGCAACCGCAGCTCCTCCTCCGTGAGCCAGGCATGTCCGCGAGCAGCCACCGTTCCCGAGTCGCTGCCCTCTTTTTTTCGGCGAGACGCGTGAAGCCGTCGAGCCCGTCGTCCCGTAAATCCGTTCGGACCATTCTCGCGTTTCCCGAGAACGGTATCGAGTCTCGACTCTTCGTCTATTTATTTAACGAATATATGTTGTGTTGTTCACGATTTGTGTGTTTCGGTGATGTTAACGTGCTTTATGAAATTTGGAAACGATATGATTTTATGTGATATCATTGTTCGTTATATTATATTGTCGAGATTTTATGTGAAACTCGTCGATTCGTACGAATCGAGCGAGATTTGAAAATAAGTGATTAGTTGCTGTGGATTTGGAAACTTAGGATTTTTTTGAACATAATGGCGCTGGCCTTGTGTCGATTGGGTTTGTATAATTGTCGTTGTGATTTTTCGAAGTTCATATTGGCTGTTTAGAATGAAAAATTCACTATAAATTGCATACTAGTCCGATTGCCTAGAAATTTTAGGAGCAACTGTTTTTGATGAATATGTAGCTGCTGTAAAATTTTCGTGATTTTTAAAGGTGTTTAGCTATTTTTAAAAATTAAATTGTTTTTTGTTCAGTATCTTGTAAAATGCATAAGTAATTGTGTAGTGTTCTTTTCTGGCCAATTTTCTAGTATGTTATATTTCAGGCATGATTATATGTGGTGTAAAAGTTTTAGAGTTTTTGAACTAGGTTTGATAGGGTTAACAAATTATTTTGTGATTCTGCCCGAATTTATTTTAATTATGATAAATTGTTCTGAAGTTGAAAAATTCTGAACATTTGTGGAGGTTCTGATTATGTGATGTTTAACATGCTGTAAAAAGTTTGAAACTTTTGGAGTTCAGTTGTGATCAGTTCTGATATAAGTGTGATATTTGGCTGAATGTTGTTTTAATTTTATAAATTGAGATACTTAGTGTTGAAGGCTGATAAATTTATGTGTTACTTTTCACATGCTGTAGTATTTTACATAAAAATTTCATAGCCTGAATCGTCCATTATCATGTGCTTTTAATTTAAACTTGTTTTTGCTGAAAAACTTGTTTGAATTTTATAAAATTATGAATAAGGAGTTTGAAGCTGAAATTGGATGATCTTACTTAGAACTGGGATGTGAAATTTATGTTAAAGTTTCAGAACCTAACTCATTGCTTTGATATGCCTTCTAATTCAATTGTGAATTTGAGAAATTATTTTTCTATGTTGAAATGTGTTAAGTGTTGATGACCAAATGTGCCATGTGTTTTGCTTGTGGCTCGTTTGTTGTCTTTCACTTGCTTTTGTGTGAACTCGAATATGTGGTTTGATCGAGTCTAAGTCCTAGTGTTCCCATATCCACAGAACTTCACGAACCGAGTTCGGCTAAGTCAACTTGTGAATTTGCTGCATAGGTCCAGATTAAAGTGTTGACTTTAGTATCTGGACTTAATGTAGGTGTCAAGAGGTGTTGAACCTCGCCTCATCTCGAGATTTGTGATTTGAACTGTAGCTGCTATCAGGTGGGTACATTTATGATGTATTCCATATTTATCGCACTCATTATTTCGTGTAATGTTTTCTTTTGAAATTATTGTATGCATGAGAACTCTAGTCTAAGTGTCCCGAACGATAGTGCCTTTGATGAATGCATAACAGTGAGAGGTCACCTGCCCGTTGTATCCGGGAGGAGACGCCCTGATCCGTGTGAGTTTCGGGGGGGAAAAACATCTCCATTGTCTCCTGGAAAACATCCATGATCCGTGAGTAGTTCGGGGTGGACTCCCATGATCCGTGAGTAGTTCGGGGTGGGGGAAATTTTTCAGTTACAGCTATGCCGTTGTATCCAGAAGGTTGTTGTATGTACATTGGAGGTTTGCGATAGGGCCGGGTAGGGGGTTTAGGCTATGAATTCTATGCATACGGATACTGATACTGTTTACTGTGATACTGTTTTTAAAATAATTATACGGGATAACTGTGCGATAATGGTGAGCTTGTTGGTTGCTCACCCCCACTATTTTCTTGTTGTTTTCTCTCTTCCTTTGATTTAGGTTGAGACGAGCTGGAGGTGGTGGCGTAGGACGAGCGAGATGGTGGTCATTATGTGTTGAAATCTTATGCTTCCGTACGAACTTGTATTTATTTATTTGCTATCGCACTTTGGATTATTTTATTTCTTCATTTTCGAACTATGTTGAATTTCGTTGGAACCTTGATTTCATGCTAGACATTTGGGAATGATTTGGAAATTTATGATTTATGAGATTGTCAATTTGATAGTTCGAGCATGTGTAGGTTCATTGGATTGTTTGATTGAGTGTGTTTATTTGTTGTGGTTAATAAGTAGCGCCCGTTTCTTGATAAATGTTTTAACTTGGATTATTAAAAAAAATATAACTCTTTAAAAAAAAAAAAAAAAAACTCAAATTTTATTAAATAAATTCGGTAAATTCTTTAAAATAAAACAGGGCGTTACACGCCCCCACGGGCCGAGACCAAGCCGACCGATGATGGCATGCAATCCGCGAGCCGCATGCGATGGCTTACGACCGAGGAGATCCAACGAAGGCGTGAGAAAGGCTTATGCTTTACTTGCAACGAGAAGTTCACACCGGGCCATAGGTGTGTGGGTAAGCAAGTATTCTTGCTTGAGTTTGATGAGGATGAACCGGAACGTGAGGAGTACGAATATATGGAGCGAAAGGAGACCTTGCTACACGTGATTAAGAGCAAGAAGAGAGAAAGAGGGCCAAAGATGGTACGGTTCACAACAATGGTACAAGGCGAAGAGCTTGACGTGCTAGTGGACAGCGGTTCGACACTAAATTTCATAGACAAGGAGCTGTCCAAAGGATTAAAGACGCCGGTAACGAACATAAAGCCATTCGGGGTGAAGGTTGCAAACGGAGAAGAACTCAGAAGTTCCGAGCTATACAAAGGTGTTCCCATATTTGCACAAGGCTATGACTTAAAGGTTGATCTTTATGCCTTACCTTTGACGGGACCGGACATAGTACTTGGATTTCAATGGCTCGAGACGTTGGGATCTGTGACGACCAACTACAAGAAGGGCACTATGACATTTGGACGAGCCCACAGGCGAGTTAAGTTGCAAACTGAGGATCCAGGAGAAGAGCCCGATGAAGTTGACGAGATCAATTTCATTATCCTTGAGGACAAGGAAATTTTCGAAGAGGGCGGGAATGATGAAGATGTGGCCATTGACCCTGGCGAGCCCAAGGACGATGCCCATGATGGCCTTGAGAGATGGCGAGAGGTTAGGCGAGAAAGGGCTCGAGGACGTGCTAGACGTGCGAGCATACCGACAGGTCGCGGCAACCGAGCCGCGAGGCGTGCGAGTCTAGGCCAAGTGAAGAAGAGGTGCGCGACGAGTAGTGCGCATGAGCATGAGGCTTGGGACGACGACGAGAGTGAGAAAGTAGTGCCCGGGAAGGTGGGCGATTGGTGCAAGGCGTGCGCGAGAGATAGACGTGCACGGCGTATGCGGGCTAAGGCAGAAGGTGCACGAGGGGAGGATGTAGGGTGGACAGCCTGCACTTGGGGAGGCTGTGATAGCACGGATGCGCGAGTGGACTGAGGTGTCGCGATGGGCCCGATGAACGGGTGCGAGCGGGGCACGATGATGCGAGTCACGCGCGAGGCGCTGGTCGAGTGGGACGATGAAGTGGTCGTGCGCGACACACGCGCACGTGGCTGGGACGCGACCAGTGCGATGAGCGAGCGAGGAAGTGAGGCCGAGCGAGGGGACGTGCGAGGCATTCGCGCGAGAGGCGAGCACGCGCAGGCTGAAGGGCGAGGGCGCGCAGCGCGCGATGAGGACGACGGGTGGGAGGAGCGCGCGCGCGTTACCTCGCACAAGGAGGAATAGGCTTAGCGAGGCGGCGCGCGACCACGGGCTGTTGGGGTTTGGCGCGCGACGACTTGGCGGGCAAGCAAAGGATTTGGGACGGGATTTACTTAGCATAGTTAGGAGTATTAGTATGGTTAGGAGTCCAAATAAAAGGCATGTGCCTATTAGTTTCCTATTAGTCTTTTAATTGTTAGGAAAGTCTTTATTCCCAAGATGTTTAGTTGCATTAAGATTTATTTACTTGCATGATTTAGGAGTTCTATTTAGACTAGGATTGGATATATTTGGTACCTATAAATACTCACCTATGTACCATTCGAAATGATGGTTGATGAGTGAATAGAAAAGTTGAACATCCACGTTTCGTCACAGAGATTGGAATAGAACCAACATCCGAGTTTCGTCACACGTATCGCGAAGTACGAAAGGCTTCGGCGCGCGTATTAGCAACCTATTGCAAAGGGACCGAGGCGTCGGCGCGGTTTTGAGCGAATCGAGTTAGACGTAACACACGATCCTTCATCACCGTGCCGCGTCGCAGAGGCCAGGCACTGCCTCTGTCCGTGCACGCGACAGCGCCCAGCAGCGCCTGTCCGTGCCAGTGTATGAGGCCTTGGCACCAGTCGCGCCCCAGCGCCCGGCAGTGCTGTCCCAGTGTCATGCACGCGTGACCTCGAGCCAGACGCTCGTGCCACGCGGAGTCGACCTCGGGTCGTGCCAGCAGCGCACCCGAGAGTTCAGTGCCGTACCTTGGTGAACCCGAGCCGTGCTCAGAGGCCTCGAGACGTGTCCAGCAGCACGCCCGCGTGCCTAGGGTCGCCCGGCAGCGCCCTAACTGCCTTAGCCGCGCCTGAGCCGCGCGAGTAGTGTCTGGCCGCATCAGTCCTCGCGCCAGCCGCACTCGGGTCGTGCCAGCCGCACGCCCAGTGCCCAGTCAGCCCGGGTACGCGTCAGCCCCGCGTCCCTCGTGTTCGGTCGTGCCCAGCAGCGCGCCAACACTCCCAGTGACCCTCGGCTGTGCCCAGTAGCACCCGAGTGGCACCAGTCGTGCCCGTGCTCGCGCCAGCAGCGCACCAGAGCACCCAGCCACCCTTAGTCGTGCCCAGCAGCACCTAGTGGCACCAGTTGTGCCAGGGCCCGTGCCAGCCGCACCGCCCGCGCCCAGCAGCGCCTAGTACCGAGGCCCGGTCGCACCCAGCTCGTGCCCAGCACCGTGCTAGGGCCCCAGCAGGCCCGGCACGGGACCGAGCCCGGCCAGTCCATGCAGCCCATGACCACCCGGTCCAGAGTGAACCGGCGGTCCGACCCGGTCCGGTTCAGCCCGACCCGGTTCAGTTAGTGAGCGAACCGGCTGGTTTAGCCGGCAGTTCGAGTCAGTTTTGGTTCGTGATTTTCGGTCCGAGTCTTATTCCGAAATTTATGTAATTTTCCGAGCCAAACCAGATCAGTTGAGCACATCAGTCTAATTTCCAGACTTAGAATTATTTTAGCAAATCCATAGAGCATTTCTTTATATCCGGATGAGTAATCTGATAGAGTAGAGCATCCTAGCATATTTTTTAGCATACGACGAGCATAGTATTTAGTATATTTGTTTGCTTATATTTTTATGTAGCTTGAGGAGTCAGCTACCAGCACTGTCGCTGTAACGCCCCGATCGATTTTTAAAGAAAATCCATGGCTTTTCCCAAAAATCAAGGTAAAAATTTTCGAAACTTATTTTTCGAATCATAAATTTTTTACGTTACTCATTCCTTTCATAAATACAGTTCAAATCATAATTGAACTACGGGGATTCATTACCCGATTTTTCAACGGTTTTCCTTAACCACAAATCGATAAATTTAACATCAGATCATACTCAATCGTATATCAAGTAGGGTTTTTCATCGTAAACCAAATCCGAAAGTTTTCCAAAATGAACAAGTTCAAAATCCAATCCAAACAAGTTCAATACCAACATAGTTCATAAATAAGCGGAAGCAATTTAATAAGCATAATAAGCAATGACCACCACCCGTCTTGTCTCGTCACGCGCCACTGTTTAACCTGCATCAGTTACGAGCAGGTGGGATTGAGTACAGTTAAATATCGTACTCACACTATGCAATGCACATATAGCAATATGTTAAATAGGCATGGTCGCAGCATGAACATAAACAATATCACATATGTCACATCTCCAACATAAACATAAATACTCCTGTGCACATCTTTCATAATAGTCGCGGAAAGGGGTTTCATTACCCTAACGGCGAGAGTACGTGCCACGCAAGGACACGGCCTTTCATAATAGGTCTTAAGGAGACTTGCCTCATAAGGCAACCGTATTACATCGACGGGGACAACCGTACCGATGGCCATCGTAATAGCTCACATCGATAGGCTACATATTCACATTCATATATAGATCACGCCAAAACAATAAACATATTTAACACACATTGCACAGATAATTTTAGAATAACAACCCACCTGGATTCCCGAGTTGAAGAACTCGACATGCAAAGGGTGTAGGTCGAGGCTTGACTCCTCAATTACCTACATTCGTTGGGGCTTGTCTTAGAACCTTATCAAGGTGTAACTTATACTTGCTAGTCTTATACATAAATATAAACTTTGAAAACTAGCTCGCTTGGCTTCTCCTTGCTCGCATTCTTTGAAAACGTTTTATGTTTAAGTCTTTCGGTTGTTGGATATCTTGGCTTGCTTAACTTCTAGCTCTAAGGACATTTAAAGATCAGACATATTACATGGATCAAGAAATAAATCACTTAGGTCATATAATTGAGCATTTCGATGGTACGTGCCATTTTCGAAATCAAACTAATGATTTTGCAAAAACATGATATGTGCAGCGATTTTCAAATGATCACAACTAGCAGCACATAAGTCGAAATAACATAAAACCAGTGGCATGTGATTCCTAAGACATAGATCTACAACTCTCAGGCACAACTCAGAATCAGACGAGGTCATTATTCACATGATAAATCAACAAGAACACAAAACATAATTGCAGTCCGGAAAGGGAAATGGACAACTTACAGCACTTCAGTAATTTCAAGATAACAGGAGCTACAAACATGATATTACTGAAATTCAAAAACCCTAAGGTAGCTAACTCAATTTCCTACAACGTTTCTGAAGACTCCACTGCCAAATAACAACATTATCAATGCGTTTAACTGCAAAACATTTAGTTCATAGAAACAGTCAGAGAACAACTTTTCGAATATACAGCACCTTAATAAAGTGGCAACAACTCAAGCTACACAACTCCAATTCATACAAACTCAATACCTACAGAATATACATAAGGAAATATACGAATTTCATGAAGATCAGTTTTACATATAATCACGTTTAAGGCATCATTTCAGAGCATACATTTCATGCATTCACACAGCCACTGTTTTATAATTCTGGGCATAGATCCAACTTAGAAACATCATATAAATTCAACCAAAACTCCAAATTGCATAATTCCAATTCCAGCAGGCAGCTTACAACATTTACCACATTTTTTGTGAAGAATACATTTTCATCCAGGCACATTAAGGCCATCTAAAACAGACATGAACTAAGGTTAAGATTTCTGTCTGAGATTATTAAAAACTGCATGTTTGTCTAAATTTGAAAATTCATATAAAATTCATTTCAACTCCAAATTACAAAATTCCAAAACTCACTGAAACGTAACCCAAAGAACTACAAAACTCGTGCAGGACACTTGCCCAAGAAACACCTTCTTGGTCAATAAAAACAGAGCACAAGCTGAGGCTCGCAAATTGAATTTTCATGCCTTCAACAACTCAAAACTATCAGACAACAACATAGCCTCGAAATCACGTAATTGACACATTAAGCAAGCCTCGATATCACTACTTTAAGACTTAAACACTCGGTGGATCATAAAACACGTTGTCCGAGGTCCAACTCGGTCTTATTAAAAACGATAGAAAATAAAATCTTATGATTCGATTGAATTATTACGTATCTTGCTATGATAATACATGACAATTCACATTAATATAAACCCAATATCATGTATTCGAATAATCAAGCGTCTCATCGCCATGAATCTCAAATCCTACATAATCCTTCAATTTAAACTAAAAAATAATTGAAGAAGGTCAAGCCATATACCTCCTTCGGGAATAAACGAGAAACAAATGAAGGAGGGTTCGAATCAAACGGCTCGACGGCGAAAGCTCGTCTCGCGGGCCTGAGGTGATGAGCGACAGCCGGTTCGCGTATGATGGCGGGTTGCAGCGGTAGTCGGGGTCGGGTCCGCCGCTGTCGGAGATTGGAGTTCTTCAACCGCCAGAGCTCGTCGGGGCTCGCGAAGGTCGCTGCTCTTGCCAGAAAAATCTTGTGGCTCGCGAACAGAGGCGCGCGATGGCTGGCCGCGTCGGAGGGGCTGCGATGATGGCCTCACCGGAAGTAGCAGGTGAGCGGAGGAGGGCTCACAAAGGAGGGTCGTCGGGAATCCTCGCTGGGAGTGGTGGCAGGGCGCGTCTGCCGGCGGTCGTGAGGGACAGCCACGACGGAGGGGGATGGCGACCTGAGTTGCTGGACGGGACGGTGCAGGCGGTGGAGGGGCGCTGCGAGGACTCGCCGGAGGAAGGCGCTGCGAGGACTCGCCGCAGCGTGGCAGAGTTGCAGGCGCAGCGTGGAGGACAAGGGTGATGGCGCGACGATGCTCGGGGGGAGGAGGACTCGCCGGTGACTCTTCAAACGGGGGAAGAGCAGCGATTTGGCGAGAGGAGAAAGGAGATGGTGACGGGAAGGGTTTCAACGAGAGAGATGAGCGTGTCGGCTTTTTGCGTGAAAGAGAAGAGGGATCGCGGCTTTTCTTTTCTTTCTCCACAATACACACACTAGGTTTAAGGGGAAAGTCGGGCCGATATTTGGGCTGGGAAGAACGGGTTCGCTCGGTTTAAGAAGCTCGGGCCGGTTCTCTCGGGCTCAACATTCGGCTCGGTCTCTCAGGTTCAACTTAACCGATAATTAAATTAATTCGGTTCGGCTAAAAAATTTAAAATAAAATTGGATATTATTAATATAAATAATATACACATTAATTATTAATTAATAACACACATTTAGACATATAAAGACAATTAGGCATTCAATAAGTAATAATAATAATAATAACAATCCCAAATAATTTGTAAACAACGGGTTTACGAGTCGGCCGTTTTCGACTACCGGTTTATTGGCTCAATCTCATAAAATCCGAACATATATAACGCTCGGAAAAATAAAATAAAATTTCCATACTAATAATGCCTAAATATCTCAAAAATCCATTATTCAAACGGATTATATTTGGTTCACGCGATTAAACCGAAATCGCCGAACGACAAGCGTTTTTAAATAAAACGATCGAGTACTCCAACCTTTTATTTAAGTCGACATCGCGACCAATAAATAAATATAACATTAAAAATAATATTCGATAAATAGAAAAATTCGAGAATTTCTATAAATCGAACGGGGCGCTACAATCTATCCTCCTTAAAAATATTTTCGTCCTCGGAAATGCAAAAGAACACGCATCTAAAAGAAAACGATAGACTCGTTTCGGAATTTTTAATCACAAGGTCCAGGTATCACTCTCCGGACCACGAATTTGTTACCATGAGTCCTATCGCCTTATACTCGAAAGGCATGTACTCACATACAGGAACCAATCCAACTCGCCCTATGCTCATATGTTTACCTTCTTGCTTGGAAGGGTGATCAATCCTGCCCGAGCTCAGGCATACATCCTCTTGCATGAGACCCAGTTCGGTTTAGCCTGTACTCATGAGTATCAACGACTTGCTTTGTACCTAACAACACACAAGACCTCAACAGGTCGTTCGGTGTATAGTCAGCGTACTCCGACTACCTCATCATCAATCTGGACACATGACGCCAAGTTTTAGTCTCGCGTCCGAGTCACACTGATAACTTGCTCACGATTTCATCACAGACCGTGTGTCTTCATCAGAGACTACGACACGGTACCACATACATACAGCACGACACCATGCTCACAATACACGCGACTCAAGATGCTCATACTCTCATGATATCGACTCCACGAGTCGAACGCAGCCCTTATGTGCAAACATTAGGATTGCTTAATAGCAACACGACATTCCCAATTTTCCGACTCGAGAAACTCTGAAGTAAGGCATAGGGACTCATTGACTACGACTGGGGAGTTCGTGTGTATGGTGATGGCGGCTGCAGTTCGCATGCAACTCAACGGTTAGCCGTGCACAAGCCTCCCGTCTCTCAGCATGGTCGTGCGTGCTCGGCCACCACTTCACGTGGCTACACTCAGCCAGAGCCGGCGTTCGGTTCAAGGTTCCAAGTCCACTATTTGACCAAAACATCTAAACACCACTCAACGGATCTAACGATTTCGATATGTGAGATTTCTCATAGAGAAACTAATATAGTTCCCCAGTCGGGAAAAATCCCAAATCAGGGGCTCCTGCCAGAGATACAAATATTCGCAAGGGATCGCAAAAGTCCCAAGATAACAAAAGATTTCTCCTTAAACTCCGAAAGGAGTAAAAGGAACGAGATTTTCTAAAGATAATGATTGACAGGAATTACACACAAAAACGATTCACCACCGGACGATGTGCTTTTCCGGACTCGACTATCCTCCTTAAAAGATTTCTGCGTAATCTTTTAAGGTGGAATCATACTTCTTGATATTTCCGTCGACTTCGCTTCATGGAAATGAACCTTCTTAACTCCCTTCATAGTTGTGTATTTCTTCGCGACATGGATTTGAATGTCTGCAGGATTTCTGTCACGCCGAGTTATTCCGAGAGATGCGTCTGAGTCCTTTGTACCGATCTGCTAGGTGTTGGCTTCCAAGCTCGTCCGTCTGTAGTTACATTTTCCTCGATCACAGTTGAATGTGTACCGTCCTTCTTCCTCGTAGTTGAGATTTCTTTCGGGGGTTGCACTGGGACCCGCGTTCTAAGATATTCGCAGTGACTAAGGGGTATCACGAAACAAGATTCCCAGATTTACTAGAATAAATAAGGATCAACAGAAGATAAAATTTCGATTCTTATCGCAAGGAAGGGAAAATCTCGCGAAATTTCCAAAGAACAAAATTTAACAACCAAGAGAAGTCTCGAAAACACAATTCATCTTGACTACCATGCGAAAGGAATAGTCAAGGGTAAGCGAAAAAAACACTTGGGCGGCAACAGGTCGAATTTACACATTAAACCTGCTGTCAATTTAGAAAAACAGATTGCACGACGTTCGAACATTGGGCGTATCTCTTCGCATATGAAAGATATTTAGCTGAAACTTGCGCCATTAGAAACCTAAGAGGTAAAATTACAACTCGCATGAAGACGTTGAGATTCTCAGGTTACCAGAAACGGGCCAAGAACAGTAACAAATGACAGACTCAAACATCTACAATTAAAACGAAAATTGTTTGTGCCAAGATCGAATTATTGACACAACTCTCAAAATAAAAACATTAAACACTGAATTCATATACCTCATGAAAGGCACAGGTTGGTATACAAATTTACCTGAAGAATTCTAAAAGTGACAACGGTATTTCGGGACTCAAAAACAATAATGAAACCAGGTCACTTACAAGATCGAGCAACAGAAACTGGACGCACAATTGCCAAACTTGGCCAAAATTTTTAAAAATTGAAAATGATGTCATCATGCTTCTCGCTCGGGTTGGAACATTGGGGTTGAACTTTAATTCATCAGAAGGGTTCAAAAACATTTGACCGAGTTTTGAAAGTCAAAACAGCGATGAACAACCACCGCTATAAGGGTCACGAATAAGGTTTCACTCTTCACACTCAACCAATCCCAATCAACACGAGGCAGGAGTGTCGGGTAACAAAACAAGGCTCCGACTAACATGATTTAATCACGGCGACTCGAGGCTCGATTTTGAAATCGAGTGTCCAGATAGGCACGAAGAATTCAAGAACAACCAACGAATTCTCAAATCCAACCAATGAAAAATGAACGAATTAAAATCGGGGAACAGTTTAATCATCAAATCGTTCTCCACGGATCCATAAGCGAAAGGAATCGGTTCATCCACACGAACCTGACACCTAGACCCCACCCCCGGTCCTCATTGACTGGGTCCTAACAGAAGTCTAATGGTCTTATCGACAACGGTTACAGACTCCCGAATAATCCACACATGGGATTTCTTCGGTCATCTGCTCCCTTTACTTAAGCCTTCTCCTTTCGAGATGGCTCGCGAATGGTCCTCACTTGAAGACACTAAATTATCATCGAGAAGATTGCTACAACAAAGCATAACTCGATAGCACCATATCTAATTTCCACAAATAAATCTCTTAGCTGAACTTAACTCTACACCGCTAGAATTCAAGTCTGCACATACGGAGGGTTGAAATCCTTCTAGAGTTCACCAATAACACTAGAGTTCAAAAACATCAGAAGTAGGAAGATAAATTCCTAAGCCCCAATTATCAACATCTCATATCACATCACAAGTAGTTTCATTGCTACTCATGTACAAATTTCACATTTCACAATATAAGCATTTTCATTGATACTTACATAAACACATACCTTAAGCAGCGCGGCATGACGAAGACGAGTGGTCATAACACAAGGTCTAAGCACATAAACACATTTATCACATATATGCCAGTCTACAGAAACGCAGACTGGCTCTGATACCAAACTATAACACCCCGATCGATTTTTAATGTAAATCCATGGCTTTTCCAAAAATCAAGGTAAAAATTTTCGAAACTTATTTTTCGAATCATAAATTTTTAACGTTACTCATTCCTTACATAAATACAGTTCAAATCATAACTGAACTACGGGGATTCATTACCCAATTTTTCAACGGTTTTCATTAACCACAAATCGATAAATTTAACATCAGATCATACTCAATCGTATATCAAGTAGGGTTTTTCATCGTAAACCAAATCCGAAAGTTTTCCAAAATGAACAAGTTCAAAATCCAATCCAAACAAGTTCAATACCAACATAGTTCATAAATAAGCGGAAGCAATTTAATAAGCATAATAAGCAATGACCACCACCCGTCTTGTCTCGTCACGCGCCACTGCTTAACCTGCATCAGTTACGAGCAGGTGGGATTGAGTACAGTTAAATATCGTACTCACACTATGCAATGCACATATAGCAATATGTTAAATAGGCATGGCCGCAGCATGAACATAAACAATATCACATATGTCACATCTCCAACATAAACATAAATACTCCTGTGCACATCTTTCATAATAGTCGCGGAAAGGGGTTTCATTACCCTAACGGCGAGAGTACGTGCCACACAAGGACACGACCTTTCATAATAGGTCTTAAGGAGACTTGCCTCATAAGGCAACCGTATTACATCGACGGGGACAACCGTACCGATGGCCATCATAATAGCTCACATCGATAGGCTACATATTCACATTCATACATAGATCACGCCAAAACAATAAACATATTTAACACACATTGTACAGATAATTTTAGAATAACAACCCACCTGGATTCCCGGGTTGAAGAACTCGACAAGCAAAGGGTGTAGGTCGAGGCTTGACTCCTCAATTACCTACATTCGTTGGGGCTTGTCTTAGAACCTTATCAAGGTGTAACTTATACTTTCTAGTCTTATACATAAATATAAACTTTGTAAACTAGCTCGCTTGGCTTCTCCTTGCTCGCATTCTTTGAAAACGTTTTATGTTTAAGTCTTTCGGTTGTTGGATATCTTGGCTTGCTTAACTTCTAGCTCTAAGGACATTTAAAGATCAAACATATTACATGGATCAAGAAATAAATCACTTAGGTCATATAATTGAGCATTTCGATGGTACGTGCCATTTTCGAAATCAAACTAATGATTTTGCAAAAACATGATATGTGCAGCGATTTTCAAATGATCACAACTAGCAGCACATAAGTCGAAATAACATAAAACTAGTGGCATGTGATTCCTAAGACATAGATCTACAACTCTCAAGAACCACTCAGAATCAGACGAGGTCATTATCCACATGATAAATCAACAAGAACACAAAACATAATTGCAGTCCGGCAAGGGAAATGGACAACTTACAGCACTTCAGTAATTTCAAGATAACAGGAGCTACAAATATGATATTACTGAAATTCAAAAACCCTAAGGTAGATAACTCAATTTTCCACAACTTTTCGGAAGACTCCACTGCCAAATAACAACATTATCAATGAGTTTAACTGCAAAACATTTAGTTCATAGAAACAGTCAGAGAACAACTTTACGAATATACAGCACCTTAATAAAATGGCAACAACTCAAGCTACACAACTCCAATTCATACAAACTCAAAACCTACAGAATATACATAAGGAAATATACAAATTTCATGAAGATCAGTTTTACATATAATTACATTTAAGGCATCATTTCAGAGCATACATTTCATGCATTCACACAGCCACTGTTTTAAAATTCTGGGCATAGATCCAACTTAGAAAAATCATATAAATTCAACCAAAACTCCAAATTGCATAATTCCAATTCGAGCAGGCAGCTTACAACATATACCACATTGTTCATGAAGAATACATTTCCATCCAGGCACATTAAGGCCATCTAAAACAGACATGAACTAAGGTCAAGATTTCTGTCCGAGTTTAATAAAAACTGCATGTTTGTCTAAATTTGAAAATTCATATAAAATTCATTTCAACTCCAAATTACAAAATTCTAAAACTCACTAAAACGTAACTCAAAGCACGAGAAAACTCTTGAAGGATACTTGCCCAAGAAACACCTTCTTGGTCGACAAAAACAGAGCACAAGCTGAGGCTCGCAAATTGAATTTTCATGCCTTTAACAACTCAAAACTATCACACAACAACATAGCCTTGAAATCACGTAATTGACACATTAAGCAAGCCTCGATATCACTACTTTAAGACTTAAACACTCGGTGGATCATAAAACACGTTGTCCGGGGTCCAACTCGGTCTTATTAAAAACGATAGAAAATAAAATCTTATGATTCGATTGAATTATTACGTATCTTGCTATGATAATACATGACAACACATTAATATAAACCCAATATCATGTATTCGAATAATCAAGCGTCTCATCGCCATGAATCTCAAATCCTACATAATCCTTCAATTTAAACCCAAAAATAATTGAAGAAGGTCAAGCCATATACCTCCTTCGGGAATAAACGAGAAACAAATGAAGGAGGGTTCGAATCAAACGGCTCGACGGCGAAAGCTCGTCTCGCGGGCCTGAGGTGATGAGCGACAGCCGGTTCGCGTGTAATGGCGGGTTGCAGCGGTAGTCGGGGTCGGGTCCGCCGCTGCCGGAGATTGGAGTTCTTCAACCGCCAGAGCTCGTCGGGGCTCGCGAAGGTCGCTGCTCTTGCCGGAAGAATCTTGTGGCTCGCGAACAGAGGCGCGCGATGGCTGGCCGCGTCGGAGGGGCAGCGATGATGGCCTCGCTGGAAGTAGCAAGTGAGCGGAGAAGGGCTCACGAAGGAGGGTCGTCGGGAATCCTCACTGGGAGTGGTGGCAGGGCGCGTCTGCCGGCGGTCGTGAGGGACAGCCACGACGGAGGGGGATGGCGACCTGAGTTGCTGGACGGGACGGTGCAGGCGGTGGAGGGGCGCTGCGAGGACTCGCCGGAGGAAGGCGCTGCGAGGACTCGCCGGAGGAGGGCGCCGATTGCTGTGGCTGTGCGCGACGAGAAAGGATCTGATGTCGCGGCGTGAAGGTTTTGGCCGCAGCGTGGCAGAGTTGCAGGCGCAGCGTGGAGGACAAGGGTGATGGCGCGACGATGCTCGGGGGGAGGAGGACTCGCCGGTGACTCTTCAAACGGGGGAAGAGCAGCGATTTGGCGAGAGGAGAAAGGAGATGGTGACGGGAAGGGTTTCAACGAGAGAGATGAGCGTGTCGGCTTTTTGCATGAGAGAGAAGAGGGATCGCGGCTTTTCTTTTCTTTCTCCACAATACACACACTAGGTTTATGGGGAAAGTCGGGCCGATATTTGGGTTGGGAAGAACGGGTTCGCTCGGTTTAAGAAGCTCGGGCCGGTTCTCTCGGGCTCAACATTCGGCTCGGTCTCTCAGGTTCAACTTAACCGATAATTATATTAATTCGGTTCGGCTAGAATATTTAAAATAAAATTGGTTATTATTAATATAAATAATATACACATTAATTATTAATTAATAACACACATTTAGACATATAAAGACAATTAGGCATTCAATAAGTAATAATAATAATAATAACAACAATCCCAAATAATTTGTAAACAACGGGTTTACGAGTCGGCCGTTTTCGACTACCGGTTTATTGGCTCAATCTCATAAAATCCGAACATATATAACGCTCGGAAAAAAAATAAAATAAAATTTACATACTAATAATGCCTAAATATCCCAAAAAATCCATTATTCAAACGGATTATATTTGGTTCACGCGATTAAACCGAAATCGCCGAACGACAAGCGTTTTTAAATAAAACGATCGAGTACTCCAACCTTTTATTTAAGTCGACATCGCGAACAATAAATAAATATAACCTTAAAAATAATATTCGATAAATAGAAAAATTCGAGAATTTCTATAAATCGAATGGGGCGCTACAGCCGCACTTACCTATTTTTAAAGAATATCAGGTGGGGACCCAATCTGGGTTATACATTGAGTATAATAGTCGATATCGCGTTCAGGTATGTATATGAGTTTTATCCGCTTGGGGTTAAGGCCAAGTTTGTGTTAGTGTTATATACTGAAAGCTTGGCTTTGCATGTTATTACACATTTACCCTTTATGAATGGGAATCATGTTAGATTAAACAAATTCTACGTTCTGTTGTTCTGCACTTAGATAGGGTGGGTCGTCATCGGGCGAACCGAAGATCACTCTATCAGTTACTTGCGAACAAGAATAGTTGTTCACAACCTAGATGAACATGAACACCCCATCCGCACAGTTGTAGTGTCAACTGTACAGTTTGTCTTGACTGATTAGTTGCACTGGTACATTTATGTATTGAACAGGATCCCAGAGAGGAGAAGTTCATTTTATACTGATCGTCGTAAATGAACTAGGCCTCGGTTAATTACTGCGTTTTCTTAACCCGTAAGATATTAAACATGCAGATATATATAATATATATTACTTTGATTCACATGGGTGAGGTTCAGTTCGCTGGATTAATATTCCTACTGTTTTGGGTAATATTATTATATATAGGATGTGCTGTTAGGATATTTACAGTCACCATGTGCGTTAGTTTGATAATGTCCCCGGAGTGAGTTCATGAAGGATTGTTATGCTAAACCCTGCAGGTGGATTAAATTCCGGCATAATAAGAATGTGATGAACGAGCGCTAGCTTCGGTGAAATAATAATAAATTAATTATTTCTTGATTGTCAGTAATCGAATTAATTAATGGACATTATATCTTAAACGTGGGGAGGTAAATCGAGTAATTATTATTGGAGTCTCAAATGTAATTTGGGCTAGGGAAAGGGAGTGCAATAATATAATGTTGGTGGCCCATTAATATTATTTAATTAATTAGAAGAGTGGGTTTGGCCCACAGTTAGTCTAATTAATTAAGGAGCCCTTTTCCTAATCTCCTTAGGGTCCCTACTGTAGCTCTATATATACATCATTAAGCTCATGAGAGGAGAACTTTCATTCACACGAGATACACGCCTCACACGCCTCTCTCTCTCTAGATCTCATTCGAGCTTTATCTTCTTCTTGTTGCTCCACTGGTACAAGTTGAAGAAGGATGTATTGAGTAATACAGTAGAAGATCTGTTGGTAAACTGAGACGAAATATATTTTGACCTACAGAACTAACCAGAAGTCCTATTGAGACGTACAGTACACCCAGACGACCGTCTCGACGAAAGCTTTCCATCGCCGCCGATGTCGCCGGATTCCGACGCCGCACGCGCCCTCACACGCCGCCGGAAGGAGCCTGACTGCAAAAATTCGTTTTGATCTGTTTGCATCCGTTTGATCCGATTTTGATCTGATCTTGTTCGTGCGACCCAAGACGTGATTTGCGGTCAACCGTTCGTGGTCAGCCAGATCTACATAAATTTTAAGCCGTAAGTTCTCTACGTTAAACCTTTAGATCCGCTGCGCATAGGTTTACGTTTGCTATTGAATTCGTGATTTGTACATAACGAGATCCTCACAGATCCCAACAAGTGGTATCAGAGCACTTGGTTAATTCGTTTTGTACAAAGTTCGAATTTTTACGGATTTATTTGACAAGATGTGTTCAAACGCAGCCATATATTGGATTATATTTGCATAACTCGATTTTGCAGGAAAATAGTTAATCCACTATTATGGTCGATTATGTGTTTGATGAATGTTGTTGAATGTGATGTATGGTTTTAAATTTGTTTTTAAAGCCTCGGGCATGTCGAGGAATTTATGGATGAATGTTTGTAATAATTATTCGCCCGGGGGTTGACCGGATAGATTTAATTATTTGTTTAGAAAACATGTATATCCATTCGTTGGATCTAGGATCGAATTATGTAATTTTGTAAATTATATTTTTCGTATTGTGATCGTGTGTTGATGACCGGGAGATCACAAGAGATCAACGAGCCTCGAAGAATTAAAAATATATAAAAAAAAAAAAAAAGGTTTTTTCCGGCGAACTGGCAGGCGGCGACCGGTGGCCGGCGGCGGCGGACTGGTGGCAGCAGCTGGTGGTTCGTTTTTGCCTTGATGATCAAGCAGTACAAGTTCAACCAGGATTCTACTGCTTAAAGGAGTTCCAGTTGAACAGGGAAAAGAATTGTCACAGTTTCCTTGTTTAAGGAGACTCAATATTTAATGGCCATAATAGTGGATTTTTTTATTTATTTAATTAAATTTATTATGCCATTAAATTATTATTTATGCATGTTAATTAGTTATGTTCTTGCATGGAATTAATTTAGTATTGCAAGATTAATTATGCATGTTAATTAATTATGTAAAGGATAGGATTAATTTAGAACTGTGTCAATAAATTATGCATATAATTAATTATGTTCTGGCATGGATTTATTTAGAATTGCATAAATTATTGTACAAGTTAATTAATTATTGCATTGACATAGATTAATTTAGAATTGCATGAATTAATATGCATGTTAATTAATTATTGCATTAATATAGATTAATTTGGAACTGTATAAATAGTTAAAAATCCTCATTATATTATACTAAGTTTGAGAAGGGATTTTAAATTAATGTTAATTGTAAAATTCCTAAGGCCTCCATTTCTAATTTTTTGATAAATCAATTAATTGCGATAATGGGCTCCCCCTCGGGTGACATTGCTAAAATTAATTGTAGGAAATTATCAGGACAAATTTTTAAAAGTAGACGGTTAGAGAAAATCTTATGAGAGCGTACGGACTTCCCCTCGGATGACGTATAATTAAATTTGACGACCTTAAGACCGAGAAATGGGATTCACTTAGAATGCGATTAAATTTATTAACCCCCTCGGGGTCCCTGAATTTTATTGCATGGCCAAATGGAGACCGACTATTAATTTCGTTCGTCATGAATTTGGTTTTGACTTATGGAAATTAATGGGCCTTAGAAAAGCCCTTCTCTTACAAAATGCGAGTTTGTAGGGCGACCCTCGTAGCATGCATTCTCACAAAGTGTAATAGATGTCGGTGGATTTAAGTTAATGTTGTTTTGAGGATATCAATATTAACAGTTAAATTCAGAAGTGTTTAATCTGTAAAATTTATGTGCATGATTCTCAGGATATTCATCATGTCGTCCAATCCGTTGTCTGTCATTTTAAAAGAAAATCAGCTTACTGGTCCTAATTACATTGATTGGAAGAGGAACTTAGACATAGTGTTGACTGTTGAGGGTTATAAGTTTGCTATCACTGATGCTTGCCCGGCGGTGCCGGCGGCTGATGCTCCTGAGCAGGAGAAAGAAGAGTATGCTCGGTGGAAGAAGGCTGATGAGATGGCGAAGTGTTACATTCTGGCTTCTATGTCGAATGTTCTTCAACATCAGCATCAGTCTAAGGACACTGCAGCAGATATACTTCTCAATCTTAGGGATCTGTTCGGACATCAGTCTAGGGCTGCTAGGCAAGAGGCTTTGAGTGCTCTGATGAGTACGCGCATGGCCGAGGGCACACCTGTAAGGGAGCATGCCCTCAGGGTTATGGCGCAGCTCAATGAGCTTGAGGTTATGGGAGGTTATATTGACGGGGAAACCCAGGTTGATATTATGCTTCAATCTCTGCCGAAGAGCTTTGATCAGTTCCGGTTGAACTACAACATGCACAAGATGCATATGGCTCTTCCAGAACTGCTTGCAGAGCTTCAGTCGGCGGAGGCCTTATTCACTCAAGCACCTCAGGTGCTAGTCGCCGAGCAGGCTGGACCTTCCAGGCCTCACAAGTGCAGGAAGAGAAAGATGTCTGCAGGAAAGGCCAAAGCACAGGATGCTCCGGTTTACCCACGACCGACCCCTCAGGCTGTGGCAAAGAAACCGAAAGGAAGACGCCACAAGTGCAATAAGTCAGGACACTGGAAGGTCGACTGCCCTCTCCTCAAGAAAGGTAACTCTCTCGTTAATGTCGTAGAAACATGTTTAGCGGTTGTATCTACCAGAACCTGGTGTGTAGATACTGGAGCCACTGATTATGTCTGCAATTCTTTGCAGGGTTCCAGGAAACCAAGCGACTTAGGGAGGGAGAGATCACAGTCTACATGGGCAATGCTACAAAAGTGGCAGCTGTTGCAGTGGGAGACGTTACTTTATCGTTTGATAGTAGTAGTTTAGTTTTGAGAAATTGCCTTTATGTTTCTAGCTTTAGAAAGAACCTTGTTTCAGTTTCTAAACTCGTTATGGATGGTTTTTCAGTTTCGTTTGATGACATGGTTATTATTTGTTTTGAAAATTGTTTCATATGTTGTGGTTCATTAGTTGGAAATTTATATGTTCTCAAACCGAACTCTCCCACAGTGCAACGTAATGAATTGAATAATGTCATAACTACATCTAATAAGAGGAAGGAGTCTTCGCAGATGAATCAAGCATATCTGTGGCACCTTAGACTTGGGCACATCAACCTTAGGAGGATTCAAAAGTTAGTGGCCAGTGGACATCTCGGTCCATTGGAAGAGCACTATCCAACTTGCGAATCATGCCTGGAAGGTAAGATGGCCAAGAGGCCGTTTACGGCAAAGGGGTATAGGAGCCAAGAAGTGCTAGGATTGATTCATTCTGATTTGTGTGGTCCTATGTCGATCCAGGCTAGAGGAGGTTTCGAGTACTATGTGTCTTTCATAGATGATTACTCGAGATTTGGGTACGTTTATCTGTTGCACCGCAAGTCCGAATGCTTTGAGAAATTCAAGGAGTATCGGGCAGTTGTGGAGAAGCTTCATGATAAATGTATCAAGTCACTTCGTTCTGATCGAGGTGGCGAATACCTTTTGGGAGAGTTTAGGACATACTTATCGGAAGCTGGGATTGAATCCCAACTGACTGCACCCGGCACGCCCCAGCAGAATGGGGTTGTAGAGCGAAGAAATAGGACTCTTATGGAGATGGTTAGGTCTATGATGAGTTATTCGAGGTTACCAGATTCGTTCTGGGGTTTGGCATTGGAAACGGCATCGTATATTCTGAACATGGTTCAATCGAAGTCAGTTGACACTACCCCTTATGAGATGTGGAAAGGGAGCAAGCCCAGTTTCTCACAGTTTCGAGTTTGGGGTAGTCCTGCACACGTGTTAGTGCAGAAACCTGGCAAGTTGGAGAAACGTTCAGAAGCACGAGTTTTCGTAGGCTATCCTAAGGGAACGAAAGGTGGATTATTTTATAGTCCTGAGGATCAAAAGGTGATCGTTTCGACGAACGCTAGATTCTTGGAAGAAGACTATATTATGAATCATAAGCCCGCGAGTAGACTAGTCTTAGAGGAATTAAGAGGTGAAATCGATGGTTCCCCACTGAGTGCGTAAGTAGATACATCACATAATACTGCAACACGGCACACTGAGAGTGTACCGGTACTGACAGTGCCTCGTCGCAGTGGGAGGGTTTCTCATTTACCCGACCGATGGATAAGTCTTGGAGAGTCATCAGACTCAGTTCCAGGAGGCCTAGAATCGGACCCAAGAACTTACGATGAGGCACTCCAAGATAAAGATGCAGATTCATGGAATGTTGCAATGAAAGCTGAAATGGGGTCAATGGACTCCAATCAGGTTTGGGATCTTGTAGAACCACCCGATGGGGTACGACCCATTGGATGTAAGTGGATCTATAAGAGAAAGAGAGGATTGGATGGGAAGGTGAAAACCTTTATAGCTAGGCTTGTTGCGAAAGGTTATACCCAGATCGAGGGTATTGATTATGATGAAACCTTTTCGCCAGTAGCTATGCTTAAGTCCATTCGGATTCTCTTGGTTGTAGCCGCTCATATGGACTATGAGGTCTGGCAGATGAGTGTCAAGACAGTTTTCCTTAATGGGAACCTGCAGGAAGACATCTATAAGCAGCAACCAGAGGGATTCATTGCTGAAGGTCGTGAGCATCTAGTGTGTAAGCTTAATCGGTCTATTTATGGACTGAAGCAAGCTTGGAGATCTTGGAAAATCCGTTTTGATGAGGTGATCCAGTCGTACGGGTTCACTCAATGTCCGGATGAGCACTGTGTTTACAAGAAAATCAGTGGGAGCGTGGTGGTGTTTCTTGTGCTTTACGTAGATGACATACTGCTTATTGGAAACAGTAAGAAGGAGTTGTTGGACGTAAAGGTGTGGTTGTCTAAGCAGTTTGATATGAAGGACTTAGGTGAAGCAGGACACATTCTTGGTATTAGGCTCATTAGAGACCGTAAGAAGAGAATGTTGTGTTTATCCCAGTCTGCATACATAGATACTGTCTTGGCCAGATTCAGCATGCAGGATTCCAAGAAAGGTATGTTACCTTTCAGACATGGAATACCTCCATCTAAGGAGATGTCTCCTAAGACGTCTAAGGAGATAGAGGAGATGAAGACAGTTCCTTATGCTTCGGCAGTAGGAAGTCTCATGTATGCAATGCTATGCACTCGGCCGGATATTAGCTACGCCGTTGGCATGGTAGCTAGATATCAAAGTAATCCAGGACGGGAACATTGGTCTGCGGTGAAGCATATACTCAAGTACCTGAGAAGGACTAAGGAGTACATGTTAGTTTACCGTGCAGGCAGCTTGTTACCTCTGGGTTACAGTGATTCTGATTTCCAGTCAGATAGGGATGAAAGTGAGTCAACCTCAGGTTATGTGTTTACCTTGGGAAGTGGAGCCATTTCATGGAGGAGTGCTAAGCAGAAATGCGTGGCAAATTCCACCATGGAAGCCGAGTACATAGCAGCCTCAGAGGCAGTTTGGCTCAGGAACTTCTTAGTAGACTTAGAGGTTATACCGAGTTTGCCACGTGGTATCACCGTGTACTGTGATAATAGTGGAGCAGTAGCGAACTCAAAAGAACCTCGAACCCACAGGGCAAGCAAACACATAGAGCGCAAATACCATCTGATTCGAGATATCGTTGGTAGAGGAGACGTTGATGTTGCCAAGATTGCGTCAGAAGACAACCTAGTTGATCCTTTCACAAAGAGTTTGCCAGGGAAGGTCTTCCTGAAACACGTGGAAGGAATGGGAGTCATGAGCATGGCAATAGGATCGACATAGGTCTTTTAGAATAACGGATTGATAGGACTATACTGTAAAAGCGAAAGCTTTAAGTATAAGTGGGAGATTGTTAGTGTTATATACTGAAAGCTTGGCTTTGCATGTTATTACACATTTACCCTTTATGAATGAGAATCATGTTAGATTAAACAAGTTCTACGTTCTGTTGTTCTGCACTTAGATAGGGTGGGTCGTCATCGGGCGAACCGAAGATCACTCTATCAGTTACTTGCGAACAAGAATAGTTGTTCACAACCTAGATGGACATGAACACCCCATCCGCACGGTTGTAGTGTCAACTGTACAGTTTGTCTTGACTGATTAGTTGCATTGGTACATTCATGTATTGAACAGGATCCCAGAGAGGAGAAGTTCATTTTATACTGATCGTCATAAATGAACTAGGCCTCGGTTAATTACTGCGTTCTCTTAACCCGAAAGATATTTAACATGCAGATATATATAATATATATTACTTTGATTCACATGGGTGAGGTTCAGTTCGCTGGATTAATATTCCTACTGTTTTGGGTAATATTATTATATATAGGATGTGCTGTTAGGATATTTATGGTCACCATGTGCGTTAGTTTGATTATGTCCCCAGAGTGAGTTCATGAAGGATTGTTATGCTAAACCCTGCAGGTGGATTAAATTCCGGCATAATAAGAATGTGATGAACGAGAGCTAGCTTCGGTGAAATAATAATAAATTAACTAATTCTTGATTGTCAGTAATCGAATTAATTAATGGACATTATATCTTAAACGTGGGGAGGTAAATCGAGTAATTATTATTGGAGTCTCAAATGCAATTTGGGCTAGGGAAAGAGAGTGCGATAATATAATGTTGGTGGCCCATTAATATTATTTAATTAATTAGAGGAGTGGGTTTGTCCCACAGTTAGTCTAATTAATTAAGGAGCCCTTTTCCAAATCTCCTTAGGGTCCCTACTGTAGCTCTATATATACATCATTAAGCTCATGAGAAGAGAACTCTCATTCACACGAGATACACGCCTCACACGCCTGTCTCTCTCTAGATCTCATTCGAGCTTTATCTTTTTCTTGTTGCTCCACTGGTACAAGTTGAAGAAGGGTGTATTGAGTAATACAGTAGAAGATCTGTAGGTAAACCGAGACGAAATATATTTTGACCTACAGAACTAACCGGAAGTCCGATTGAGACGTACAGTATACCCAGACGACCGACTAGAAGAGAGCTTTCCATCGCCGCCGACGTTGCCGGATTCCGACTCCGCACGCGTCCTCACGCGCCGCCGGAACGAGGCTGACTGCAAAAATTCGTTTTGATCTGTTTGCATCCGTTTGATCCGATTTTGATCTGATCTTGTTCGTGCAACCCAAGACGTGATTTGCGGTCAATCAATTGCGGTCAACCGTTCGTGGTCAGCCAGATCTACATAAATTTTAAGCCGTAAGTTCTCTACGTCAAACCTTTAGATCCGCTCCGCATAGGTTTACGTTTGCTATTGAATTCGTAATTTGTACATAACGAGATCCTCACAGATCCCAACAGTTTGCCTTCCCTAAGTTCTGGTGGTGGCCCAGTTTGCCCTAGTTATACCAGGGAGTTACCGGCCAGAGAGTTCCGGGAGTTACAGTTTACTTATATATACCGGTTCTGTGATATCATTATTATTATTGTTGTTTACTTTAGAATGGGTTTTTATGGAGTACAAGTGGACCGTACTCACCCCCACTTTATATTTTCAGATGGCAGGGTCGGCGGGCAGGCGTGAGTCGAGCTGTGATGGTTGTGGTCGTGGAGATGGCACAGCGAGCCGTTCCAGGGACATTTGTTATCATGTTCTGTATAACTAATATTTCCACGCATTTTCAGACTTTCCGCTATGCTTGCTTTTATTTCGAACTTGCATGACAGTACTTTCAGACTTAAATAATTTACCCAATTCACCAGTACGAACGGGACCAGTTAAAATGCAAGATTCGATAAAAGATTTAAATCTGATTTTCTTAAAGTCTAAACCAGTTGATAGACCTAGTTAAGGAAACGGATTTTTAAAGCAAATAAGTTTTAGCAGCATCCCGAGATAAGTTTGCAAATGATTGCGAAAAAATCATAAGCGTTTTCTAAGGTAACATTTGCGAAAAATTGGCCCTAAGTAGCAGGGTGTTGCATAAGCCCTACCGAGTGAACATGCAAGTGGACCCGGGGTCCACTAGTGTTTTATGTGATATATGTGTCTATTTTATCATGCTAAGTTGTTATGTCATGCATGTCACCGAAAAAGTCGCCAGAGGTCCGGCAAGGGCCGGCCTTGGTCACTGTCCGCGCATGTAGCGCGGTAGTGCCCGGCCCCAGTGCCTGTTCGTGCCTGCAGAGGCTAGCCTTAGCCAGTGCCCGCGCCCGGTAGGCGCGAGGCACTGCCCGCGTGCACGCAACAGCGCCCGCAGCGCCCAGTGCGTGCCCGTGTGCCCAGAATAAGCCCAGTAGCCCCAGCATGCGTGGCCATGACACCCAGCGTGCACGGCCCACGCGCACGACGCCCGGCAGCACCGTGCCAAGTCCCAGCGCACGAGGTCTCGTACCAGAGCCTCGTGCCAAGTCCAGTGCTGACCCGAGCCGGGTCAGCTAAGCCCAGTTGGCCTCTGTGCATGCCCAGCAACACGCCCGAAGGCCCAGTGACCTCGGGGACACCCGACAGCGCCCGTGTGGCCTCTGTCCGCGTCTTCCCCATGCCAGAAGTGTCTGGCCAGTGCCTGTCCGTTCCCAGCCGCACGACAGCGCCCCGGTTCGACCGGCGGTTCGAGTCAATTTTGATTCGTGATTTCTGATCCGAGTCTCGTTCCAGAATTTTTAGTATTGTTTTTTTTTTAGCCAGTCCAGTCCAGTTTAATTGCATAGATCAGTTCGAGCATTTTAGCATATAATTAATTATTCCGAGCATTATACTTAGCATTATTTTGCTTAAAAATTTATGTAGCCTAAGGAGAGTCGAGCCTCCGACCGCTACTCCAGTTCAGCACTTGCATCAGATTCCAAGTTTTCATGTGGGGGTCATGTACTGGATGTCACATCATAGATAATATGTGTACCATGGCAGAGGTATGTTTGAGACAGTTTAGTTCTGGGTTGGGGGCCGACCTAAGGGCTTAAATATCCCATTTGATGACCGTTGAGGGGGTCGAGGCCTTTATACCCCATCGGCGTGTGCACACGAGCGGCCAAGGCCGAGGGTCTTTTGACCACAGATCAGAAAAGAAAGCAAAGAACAGTTTACAGTTTCAGCTTTTATATATTTATGTTCATGACACGTTATTATAGATGATGTTTTATTCAGTACTCGTCTTTGCGGAGCATAGTGGTTTGCTCACGCCCCCATTGTGTTTTTCAGGAGACGGAGTCGAGCATGCCGGATGAGCACAGATGTGGCGCAGCGTGGTCATGAGAGTCGGACATATTTTACGCACATTTTTTATGTCGTAACTATGATCATGTATATTTATTCAGTTATGTATGCTTGTTATGTATTCGTATTTCGGATGCTTCCACTAGCCAGTTATCTAGATAGTGCGAGACAGTACAGACTTAGCATGTTTAATTCCATTATCCGCAGTGGATAGCTTGGTTGCATGTTTTATTTATGTCTGTGAGCCAGTTAAGTTAAGTTTTTATCTGTGACATCCCGCAATAAGTCAGTATTTTCAAAAACCAAGCTCGCACGTCCTTTCGAAAATAAAAACAAAAATTTTACTCTGATTTTTCAAAGCTAGTAAGGCGGGGTGTGACAGAAGGTGGTATCAGAGCGCAGAGTGCGTTTCTGTATACTCTCAAAGTTTAGAAGAAAAAAAAAGCATGACCACGCCACGCTCATCCCGCACCGACTCCGAGGTAAGTCTCCTGACTCAGTTTAAGTTTTGCAAGTGCTAAATTTAGTTCAAGTATGGGGCCTAGATAACTATCCTCCTATCAGAAAGAAAGAACTCTAGAGGGAGAACTCTAGAAATATAAGCTAAGACGAGAAATCTAGACAGAACTCTAGAACAGCTAAGTCCAAGGACTCTAAACTAAGTAGAACTCAAGTATGAGCCAGAACATAGCAGTTTAAGTATACCAAAACTCTAGCCAAGCTAGGCGTTTTCGGATATTATATTCTTTATTATTCCAAGTACAGTATGGCTATTTCTTAATTGGCTATACAAATCAATTCAGGCGTTCCTAGAATTTCAGAATGCCGCCTCGCCGAGATCCCCATGCTCCAGCAGAGTCCGATCAGGCCGTCGCAGTCGGTCGTTTTTGCACTTACAGCCCACCCGTTTTCGATGGGGAGGGAGGCCCGCTAGCAGTGGGCGAGTGGACCCGTAAGATGGAGAGGATCTTTCGCGTGATGGGGATAGCGGAGGAGCATAAGATTGCATGCGCTGAGTTGCAGATTGAGGGCGCCGCAGGCGAGTGGTGGGATGGTTATTGGAGCCTCCATACCCAGGACGAGAGAGAGGCTCTGTCGTGGGCCCATCTTAAGACGCTCCTGGAGAACAAGTTCTATCCTCGCCATGTACGTCAGAGGATGGCCCGGGAGTTCAGTGCCCTTCGACAGGGAGACAGATCCGTTGATGAGTACGAGCGGGAGTTCGCTCGTAAGAGTGTCTTTGCACCACATCTGGTGGACACCGAGGAGAAGAGGGCGACCCAGTTTTTGGATGGGTTGAGGAGTAACATTCGACTGCTGGTAGCCAGCCATGGTTATCTTGACTACGCGGACACTGTTGAGAGTGCTCAGAAGATCGAGGCATACATGCAAAGAGACGCCGAGAGACAGCCGCCAGCCAGACAGCCAGCTGCCATTTCGCCTCCCAGCCAGCTCAGGGCAAGAACAAGAGGAAGTAGGATGATCGCAAGGATAAGGGGAACCGTGGACAGAGGGGCCCAGCTCAGGCGGGCCAGCCAGCCCGACAGGATCTGCCGGCTTGCACTACCTGCGAACGTCATCACCGTGGGGAGTGCCTAGCCGGGCAGAACATATGCTATCACTGCCGCCGCCCAGGACACCTGATCATGAACTGCCCAGACCGTCCACAGCCCCAGCCAGCTCAGAGACAGCCAGCACAGAGACAGCCTGCCCAGAGACAGGCCGCACCGAGACAGCCAGCCCAGAGACCCCCAAGACAGCAGCAGCAGCATGGAGCACCCGCGCATATTTACGCACTTGACCAGGATCAGGCCGCAGAGCAGCCAGGTACCATGTCTGGCATGTTATCCTTACTTAATACTCCAGTCTTTGTTCTATTCGATATCGGGGTGACGCATTCGTTCATCTCGACCAAGTGTTTATCAGCCTTAGGGCCCCAGGGAGTGAGTACTGTCGACCTCCTCGAGATCAACCTCGCATCAGGGAGGAAGATAGTTACGAGTTCCCTGGCCAAGAACCTTAGCATTGATATTGGAGGCCGAACCCTAGTCGTAGACGCGTTTGTGATTGACATGAATGACTTCGACTTGATTCTCGGCATGGATTGGTTGACGAGATACCGAGCAGACATCCGTTGTCGCGACCGGGAGGTGACGCTACACTTATCTGAGGGAGACCATATCACGTTCTTCGGGACGAAGTCTCGAACCCTACCGCACGCTATTTCCATGGCGAAGGCGACGAAGTTCATGCAGAGATAGGACTGTCAGGGATTTCTTGTCAATATCGTTGGGGAGTCTTCGGAGAAGCTGTCTCCCGGAGATATTCTCATTGTTCGAAAGTTTGTGGACGTTTTTCTCGATCAGCTCCCGGGAGGACCACCTAACCGCCAGGTGGAGTTCACTATCGACTTGGTCCCCGGAGCAGGACCAGTGTCGAAAGCGCCGTATCGCATGGCGCGGAAAGAGCTTCAGGAGTTGAAGGCCCATATTCAGGAGCTTTTGAGTCTCGATTTTATCCGACCGAGCGTATCACCTTGGAGAGCCCCTGTCCTCTTTGTCAAGAAGAATGACGGATCGATGAGAATGTGCATCGACTACCGGGATTTGAACCGGTTGACGGTGAAGAACAAGTATCCGCTTCCCAGAATTGAGGATTTATTCGATCAGCTGAGGGGAGCCAGTGTATTTTCCAAGATCGATCTCCGCTCTGGTTACCATCAGCTGAAGATCAGAGAGGCCGATGTGGCCAAGACCGCTTTCTGAACTAGATACGGTCATTATGAGTTCGTCGTGATGGCGTTTGGCTTGAGCAATGCGCCAACGGTATTCATGGATCTCATGAACCGTGTCTTCCATCCATTTTGGACCAGTTTGTCATCGTCTTCATTGATGACATTTTGGTCTATTCTCGCAGTCCAGAGCAGCACGAGGAGCACTTGAGGACAATTTTGGAGACACTTCGACGGCAGAAGTTGTACGCCAAGTTCTCCAAATGCGAATTTTGGCTCGATAGAGTGGCTTTTCTAGGCCACATCGTCACATCTAGAGGGATTGAGGTAGACCCGAGCAAGATTGAAGCAGTTCGAAACTGGTCGATACCGAGAAATGCCACCGAGGTTCGGTGTTTTCTCGGTTTGGCAGGCTATTATAGACGCTTCATCGTGGGTTTTTCGAAGATTGCCCTGCCCTTGTCTCGTTTGACGAGGAAAAAAGTGAAGTTTGAGTGGGATAGTTTCTGTGAGTCGAGCTTCCAGGAGCTCAAAGCGAGGCTTACGACGGCCCCAGTGTTGACTATTCCGGACCCCGCACACGGTTTCACTATCTATAGTGACGCCTCGAAGCAGGGTCTAGGCTGTGTTTTGATGCAAGACGGTAGGGTTGTGGCTTATGCTTCTCGTCAGCTAAAGCCGCACGAGGTGAACTACCCAACTCACGATCTTGAGTTGGCTGCAGTGGTTCACGCCCTGAAGATTTGGAGGCACTATCTGTACGGAGACCACTGCGAGATTTACACCGACCACAAGAGCTTACAGTATATCTTCACCCAGAAGGAGCTCAACATGCGCCAGCGGCGACGGTTAGAGTTGGTGAAAGATTATGACTGTACCATCAACTATCATCCGGGTAAGGCGAACGTAGTTGCCGACGCCCTCAGCCGGAAGGGAAAGGGCGAGCTGACCTGTATGATCTCTCAGCAGCGTCAGTCGAATCACCTCCCAAGTTGCCAGTTGTGGGAGGTATTCGAGCGATGAGAATGTGGCCCACGTTACGAGACAGGATCCAGCGGGATCAAGCCTTCGACGAGTTCATTCGCTCGATGGGGGCGAAGATTCATGCCGGAGGAGTTGAGGGTTTCTACCGAGGCACTGATGGTGCCTTGGAGTACAAGGGCAAAATAGTTGTGCCGAATGTCGAGGCCCTGAAGAAGGAGATCTTGACAGAGGCGCATAGTGCTCCATACTTGGCGCATCTCGATAGCACCAAGATGTATCACGACCTGAAAAGGTCATTCTGGTGGAAGGGGATGAAGAGAGACATCGCCGAGTTTGTAGAGAAGTGCTTGATTTGCCAGCAGGTGAAAGCCGAGCGCAAGGTTCCGCCGGGTCTCTTACAGTCTTTAGAGATCCCGCAGTGGAAGTGGGAGAAGCTGACCATGGACTTTGTCACGGGATTGCCGATGTCGGCCAAGCACCACGACGCAGTATGGGTAGTAGTGGATCGACTGACGAAGTCGGCCCACTTTATGCCCATCAGAATGGACATGTCCATGGAGCAGCTAGCTGAGACATACCGCCAGGGAATCGTTCGACTCCACGGCGTTCCTGCCGAGATTATATCAGATCGAGATCCCAGGTTCACAGGCCATTTCTGGGAGAGTCTGAACGAGTCCATGGGGACGAAGTTGAAGTTTAGCTCTGCATATCACCCACAGACCGATGAACAGTCAGAACGGACCATTCAGATGCTCGAGGACATGCTTCGAGCTTGTGTTCTAGAGCGTGATGGTTCGTGGGAGGAGTTATTACCCACTATGGAGTTTGCCTATAACAACAGCTATCACTCGTCGATCAAGATGGCGCCGTTCGAAGTTTTATACGGTCGCAAGTGCCGCTCACCCCTTTATTGGGATGAGGTCGGCGAGAAGCAGGTTCTCGGTCCCAAGTTGATCGAGGACACAGTGCAGAAGGTCGCCGAGATCCGAGAGAGATTGAGAGAGGCTCAGAGTCGTCAGAAGGCCTACGCTAACAAGCGTAGAAGGGAGCTTGAGTTTGAGCGGGGAGATAAGGTGTTCCTGAAGGTCACGCCTATGAAGGGCGTTGTTCGATTCGGGAAGAGGGGGAAGCTGCAGCCCCGATTCATAGGGCCCTTTGATATTCTCGAACGAGTTGGTGTCACCGCCTATCATCTGGCATTACCCCCAGAGCTCTCGGGTGTACATAACGTCTTCCATGTGTCGATTTTGAGGAAGTTCGTGTATGACCCGAGCCACATAGTGAACTTTGACGGGCTAGAGGTCGGGCAGAACCTGACGTATGATGAGCGGCCGATAGCAGTTCTAGACCGAAAGGTCCGTCGACTAAGGAACAGAGACATAGAGCTCGTCAAAGTTTGCTAGAGTCGCCACGACGTGTCGGAAGCCACTTGGAAGAGAGAAGCCGAGATCAGAGCTTGTTATCCAGATTTCGAGTTTTGAGATTTTCAGTTGTACATATATGTACTTTCTATTTTTATGTTTTGATGTATATAGTTATGTAGTAGGAGTTCTGGCCTAGCACCTTAGTTTTGTATTTCCGAGGACGAAAATATTTTAAGGAGGATAGGTTGTAATGCCCCAAATCAGTAATAATATTCATAACGGTTTCACTGCTCGACTATAAGTGAAATCTGAAATTTTCAGAATTCCCGAGTTATATTATTTATGCTAAATGCTCAAATATGATAAATTATTCTTTGGAATAATTCTATCTTAAGTATAACTCAAGATCAATCCACTAATTTGGGTTCTTAAATTATAGCAAGTCGATTCGAGAAAATTTTGATCCGAACCCTAGTTTTGGTTCCGAGTCGTTTTCTAGTAAATTCTGAGCCTAGCCAAGTATGGGTATTTTTATACTTAGAATAATTTCTAAGTGTATGGAAATACCAAAGTTCATGTCTTGATCATTTTAGAATCAAGACCTAGTCGAGCCTCGTGCCCGAGCCTCGGACCCGCGCCTTAGCCGCACCCAAATGTGTCCAACCGAGCCCAAGGCTACCCCATTCCTTAACCATTCATCCCCGGCCAAAACCATTCCCCTGCAGCCCAGCCCGCGCCCTCGCGCCAGCCCGTGTCCCCGCGCCCAGGGCCCAGCGCCCAGCCTAGCGACAGCCCTGCCAGCCCACTTTCACCCAAGACCCCTTAATGCGTGTATTATACACTTAATAAGGATCAATTTAAGCTAATATGGCCCTAAGAAAGATTAGCCAAAGTCAACAAGAGATTAGACAAAGTGGAGCATGGGCACAACATTATTTTAATCCAGTGGTGCATGCCTTTGTCCCCTAGTCTTGAGACACCTCTGACCAGAACTGCCACCAGATCCTAATGCTCTGAATTCTCCACCCAAAATGTTCACTAAACCGAGAATAACCAGGTCAAAGCATGCCCAAATTCTTGGCCTCATTTCCCATGCTCATGAGTGGAGAAAAGTCATCATTTGTGGCCTCCCATGAGCCACCTTGTACACTCCGCCCCTCACCACTATAAAAGACCATTCTTCAGTCCATTTAAAGCCCTTTCACAACTTGAAGCCCGAGCATATAGTGAGAGTTTGAGAGAAAATTTGAGAGGCCTTACCTTGGCACCTTGCTCGCGCGCGCGGTCCCGGGGGAGAGGAGTACCGCACCTCAAGCCATACCAAGTGATTTCTCTCGTGACTTATCATTCTCCAAGCATTCCTGGATTTTTATAAGTCTTGGGAGTTAGTATTTTCCAGCCCAAAGCCATCACACCATACCAAGTCATCCCAAAGCCCCTCCTAGCCAACCCAAGCCCTAGCTAAGCCAAAGCTCTCGTTCGGTGAAGGTTAGCCCGAACCATCTTCTTCCCATTATTATTTTATGATGTTTTAAGATTTTTCATGTAGAGAAATCGAACATGCATGCATTTAAGTATGAGTTCCGAATTTTTATAAATTAGGGCTTTAAAAATGAAATTTTAGTTCCAAACATGTTAAAGTCGAGATGAGTAGCTAAATCACCCTTAAAAATCATGTTATTGATAAAGTTAAAGTTTGGGCATGTTTAGAGTTGGGTTGGTTGGTCAAATCATCCTTGAAAATATGCTAATTTGGTCATCCGAACCCTAGTTGGTCAAATCATCCTCAAATCATCCTTGAAAACATGCAAGATATGACACGTGCATTAGCCCACATTGTCATCATTTTTGATGTAGTATATTCGGCCTTGAATAGTTTTGTAAGTTATGTATGTTGGTTCGAACGTTAAGTGCTCATACGGGCCGTATAAGCCCTACCGAGTGAACATGCAAGTGGACCCGGGGTCCACTAGTGTTTTATGTGATATATGTGTCTATTTTATCATGCTAAGTTGTTATGTCATGCATGTCACCGGAAAAGTCGCCAGAGGTCCGGCAAGGGCCGGCCTTGGTCACTGTCCGCGCATGTAGCGCGGTAGTGCCCGGCCCCAGTGCCTGCCCGCGCCCGGTAGGCGCGAGGCACTGCCCGCGTGCACGCAACAGCGCCCAGTGCGTGCCCGTGTGCCCAGAATAAGCCCCAGTAGCCCCAGCATGCGTGGCCATGACACCCAGCGTGCATGGTCCACGCGCACGGCGCCCGGCAGCGCCGTGCCAAGCCCTAGCGCACGAGGTCTCGTGCCAAGTCCAGTGTTGACCCGAGCCGGGTTGAATCGGTCAACACTTCCTCTTCGACTTGGAATCCACCGAGAAGGCGGGTTTTCTGAGTTTGAAGTCAGCTCCTCAGCTTTCTAGGTTGGGTTTGATTCATGTCCTGCCCGGCCCATATGTCCTGTTTAGTCAGTTGCGGTAAGTACCCCCATCTCCCGCTTCCCATTAGTCTTAAGGGCACTGGACAGAGCCTTGTGAATTGGGACACAGGGACCGAGCCCGGTCTAACCGAGCCCAGCCCGACCGCCCGGTTCAGTCGAGCTGGCTCTCCGGCCAGTCAGCGAACCAGTCGGTTCGACCGACGGTTCGAGTCAGTTTTGATTCGTGATTTCTGATTCGAGTCTCGTTCTGGAATTTTTAGTATTTTTCCGAGCCAGTCCAGTCCAGTTTAATCGCATAGATCAGTCCGAGCATTTTAGCATATAATTAATTATTCCGAACATTATACTTAGCATTATTTTGCTTAAAAATTTATGTAGCCTAAGGAGAGTCGAGCCTCCGACCGCTACTCCAGTTCAGCACTTGCATCAGATTCCAAGTTTTCAGGTGGGGGTCATGTACTGGATGTCACATCATAGATAATATCTGTACCATGGTAGATGTATGTTTGAGGCAGTTTAGTTCTGGGTTGGGGGCCGAACTAAGGGCTTAAATATCCCACCTGATGACCGTTGGGGGGGCCGAGGTCTTTATACCCCATCGGCGTGTGCACACGAACGGCTAAGGCCGAGGGTCTTTTGAACACAGATCAGAGAAGAAAGCAAAAAACAGTTTACAGTTTCAGCTCTTATATATTTATGTTCATGACACGTTATTATATATGATGTTTTATTCAGTACTGGTCTTTGCGGAGCATAGTGGTTTGCTCACGCCCCCATTGTGTTTTTCAGGAGACGGAGTCAAGCGTGCCGGATGAGCACAGATGTGGCGCAGCGTGGTCATGAGAGTCGGACATATTTTACGCACATTTTTTATGTCGTAGCTATGATCATGTATATTTATTCAGTTATGTATGCATGTTATGTATTCGTATTTCGGATGCTTCCGCTAGCCAGTTTTCTAGACAGTGCGAGACAGTACAGACTTAGCATGTTTAATTCCATTATCCGCAGCAGATAGCTTGGTTGCATGCTTTATTTATGTCTGTGAGCCAGTTAAGTTAAGTTTTTATCTGTGAAATCCCGCAATAAGTCAGTATTTTCAAAAACCAAGCTCGCACGTCCTTTCGAAAATAAAAACAAAAATTTTACTCTGATTTTTCAAAGCTAGTAAGGCGGGGTGCCACACTCGGTGTCCATCGGCTCTACTTGGTTTTGCTACTTAGGAAGGGCTTGTTTCGTTTTGCTTAGTGTTTTTTGTTTTCTGTGGTTTTTTGTTTGTTAGTTTTGTCTGTGATTGTATTGTTTAGGGCATGTATTTTTTGTTTTGGCCGTTGGCCTCTGTGAGCCTGAGTGTCATCTTTTTATCCCATTGGGATCAGACACTCGGGTATTATCCTGTCTTTTTTTAGTCTTTTGATTGTGTAGTTGTTTGTGTGTTGTTAGTCTAACTTTGCTAGCGACGAATTTCTAGGCGGTCTTCTGACCTGTCCTCCCACTTTTTCAGCCGTTGGCTGTTATGTATTTGTCTATTCACACATTTATGCATTTTGATTTATAATATCATCTATCGTTCCGAAAAAAAAAAGCAATAAAATATATTTATGAATTGGTTCCAACGAGGACACGTATTTAAAGTGAGTATGTGAGACTCTTCCTAGCTATTAGATAGGTATCAAGATGTGTGTCCAAGATTTAACATTTTAGTTTTTTTTATTTTAATTATTTAAATATTATTTTGACCATTTGGCCATTGATTGTTGACTCTGGCGTTGATCGTTGACTTCCAGCTAGACCCGTTGACCTTCGACATTGACCGTTGTCTTCCGGTGTTGACCCGTTGACCGTAATATGCATTATGTATGAGGTAAATATGCATTCAGCAATATGCACTTGATATAAACTAAATATGCATTTTGCATGAAGTGCATATGCAACCCTTATGGACTAAATATGCACCAGTATATCAACTAAGTATGCACTGTTTATGAATTAAATATGCATCATATATACATTTAATTTAAATCTAAAAAATATCCACAACGGATGAACTGAATATGCATCATGAATGAAGTAAATATACATCATGTATATATTTAATTTAAATCTAACAAATATGTACTATGGATGAACTAAATATAAATTTCTAACATAAATATGCATAATGAATGGACCAAATATGCATTATGTATATATTTAACTTAAATATAATAAATATGCACTGTGATTGACTAAATATGCATTTAGTATGAACTAAATATGCATAATGATTTAACTAAATATGTTTTATGTATATAATTAAATTAGATATAATAAATATGCATTATGATGAATTAAATATGCATTTTTTGTTAACTAAACATGCACACGAAATTAAATAAATATGCATTATGAATTAAATATGTATTTTTTATTTCTGAATTAAGTATGCATTTTTTGTAATTAAAATATGCATTGTTTATTATCTAAATATGCACAAGAAGTAAACTAAATATGCATTAATTTTATAATATAAAAATTGAAGGGTCATATTGTAATTATTCAAACTATAAATAAATTGAACCCAAGGATCTAATTACAATAACTTATAATTTTCTGAAATTGCAACTTTCTAATTTGCCTAATTTTTTAAAACGACCCCCTGCCTCAAATTTGATTCTTCACACACCAGTCAACCTTCTAATTGATGGACGTTTCCGATCAACGGTTAAAGATAGGAAAAAGGATGCAGAATAGGGAAAAAGCAAGAGAATATGGTTAAATTATGATTTTATTAATTGATCACGAGGTCGGCCTCTCGTACGAGGTCGGCACTTGCGATATCCTTACAAATTCTTACAATGGTTTAATACAAATTTTGAGAGAGAAAGTAGGAAGTTAGACAGTTGGGGGTACAACCACCCAAAATAAATGCTCAAAGCTTCTATTTATAGGGTCCTTAAATGCGACACTATTCAGATACTTTTCATGGGTCTTGTCGCACAGTAACTCGGCAAGACAGGTCGGCGTTTCTCTGACTGATTGGGAGTGATTTGTGGATCTTCCAATTATTACCTGCAGGGTATTTAATGTTGGCATGGGCTGCATTTAATGCGGACATGCTCCCTGGCCGGGCTAGACATTCTAGACCTGCAGGCCAATCTAGGATGTCCCATCAGTAATCATTGATTGACAAGTGGTCTCATTTTACTGTTTCTGAGATCCTTAACTCTTACGATGGTCGACCTGGTAAGATCCCAGGTCGGGCTCTGACACCCGGCCCGTCCTCCGGTCTTCCAGATCCCATCTCCACACGGCACTTAACCAGACCGACTCCGTAACAGGGAAATTGAGGTGCCGACCTCGGGAACGACGCTGTTCGCCTCTCCTGTTCACTTTGACCTATGCTCAGCTCGGCACCTCCGAGTTAACTTGGTAACCTGCCCCGCCGGTCGGGCCAATTTCGCCCGATTCTCAGTCTCTCAGATCGTTACCTTCATATGAGCCCGACCCGGATATCAACATATAGGCCCTCGAGCTTGGGTGAGGCCTACCGTGCCTCTCCCGAGGTCGTCGTTGATTACTTGAATCCGAGCCGGGTGCATCGGGGTCGCACCTGGTTCGCTCTCGAGGTCGGCATTTCCGCCATACTTGGAATCCTTCTGTGCTCGTTAGTGACAGCAGCTGAAGGGGCACGTCTTAACTGCGACCATACGCGGACGACACGTGGCAGTTCCCTGACCATGTGTTTTAAATGGGCACGTCAGTTGGCTTCCCAAAGACGCTTCCTTTTTATTTTGAATTTTAAATCTATCCGTTTGCACACGTGTCTACACCTCATTGGATGGCCCAATCTATATATTTGCGATCTCGGCAGGCCTGTAGAACTTTTTCGGCTTTTGCAATTTCGAAACTCGTGGTGTTTTCTGTGCAAGAGCTTCCCACAGCGATCTTCTCGAGCCTTTTTCCGACGAACTTCTATAATTTTCCTATTCCTCTCGTTAATTCCGCTACCTTCCCTTTTGTGATGTCTTCACTTTCGAAATCCGCCGCCGGCATCAACTTTCCGGGCGAAGACGGTAGTTCCTCCGGCGATACGGCAGTTAAGGTCGAGAAATTGGCTTCTCATCCGCCTTCTTCAGCCGCGAACACCGTTTTCGCGGCGACTCCAATCTCTGTGGTCCGACCGGATTGCTCAACAGCCGCGACCACCTCCGGTGGCGACGGCGCCGATGATTCTCACCCTCCTCCGGCTTCGTTGCGTGAGGGCGATGGCGCCGACCTAAACCGATCGACCGCTGCCGATGTGGACTCTGTTGACGTCGACTTTCTGGATTCAGACTCTGACGTCGATCAAGATCTGGTGGATGAGACCCTCCGGGGCGATATCGGAGGCCGGGAACGCGTTCCCATGGGATTGGGAGACGCAGCTACCGATGCCGCCCTCGAAGCTGCGACGGTACCTCCTCCCGGGTTTTGGCGACGGCCTGAGCGAGTTTGGACGACATCGAGCCAGTCGACGGCCTGGAATACAACGTCGGTCTTGGATGATGCCGAGCTGGCCCAGTTAAGGGGGAAGTACAACTTTGGCCCCGGAGTCCGGATATTTGCGCCTTATTCCGGGGAGCGGATCCACTTTCCGCCGTCGGGTTGCATAGGGGTTTACCGTCATAGTATTCACTTGGGCCTTCGGTTTCCCCTGCCCGGCGCACTCAACGACATCCTGAGCAAGCTCGAGTTCGGCATCAGCCAATATGTGCCGACAGTATTCGCCCGGCTCGTGAGTTTGATCGTCATGTTCTGCCGCGAGGACTGGCCCGACCCTGCCGGCGACGAGGTGAAGGCTCTGTTTTCTTTCAAGAGTTCAGGGGATACCAGCAACTACTACAGCTCGATACTCCACGGTATCGATAAGACGTTGGTGGCTAAATTGCCTGAGACCTTTCACGGTTATATGCCGAAGTGATTTTGGGTCGGGTCGAGTGGATGACCCCGGAGGCTACTCGGCACCCGTCTACTCATTTTATTTCCCATGCTCGTAAGTTTCTTGCCATTATGTCTGTTACCAACTGATCTTCTTTTCTCTGTGCTAACAGGTCGTGGTTTGCATTTTCAGTCCGTAAACCCGAGCTAGGCACTCAGTTCCTCCTTAGCCACTCGGCTTAGTACACTGTTGGGGCAGAGTTTGGAAGAGCGTCATTACTCAGCACTAACTAAGGAAGAAATCCTCCTCGACCATAACCTTAGTCCAGAGATCGTTGATAAATCCTTCCGGCCAGGTACTACTTCGTACTTTATTTCCGTTCCCGCGGTTTGATAAATTATTTCTTCCCGTTTCTAACAGTCGCTCTCCCACAGTCTACTATCCACTTCTTCGGCTCAAGTGATTAGAGTCAGCGAAAGCCGCGGACAGACATCGTCGCAAACATCCGAACCCGCTCAAAGCCAGGACAAAAGCAGCCATGTCTGGACGCTTGAAATTGGCGAAGAAGAGGTCGGCACTCCAGGAGGGAGCGGCAGAGGTGACAGCCACAGTGGTTCCCGAGGCTGAAACGGTCGATTGCCAAGGCCCGCGGGTGCCCATAGCCGAACCACGCATCAGAAGGCGCCGGGCAAGGGAGGAGCCTGGCTCGGCTGGCGACGTTGTCGATAATAGCGTTGGGAGCCAGGCCTCCGCCAAGAAGGAGAAAGGTGCGGACACGGGGGGCTCGGGCTCTGCCCCGAAGAAGTCGGCTTACGTTCACCAGGATAAGGTGAACACCTTCATTCCCGTTGAAGCCGAGCGGAGGGCTTGCGTGGATAAGGCCCTCCCCGGCATCCCGGACGACTGGTTCCTCGACCTCCGTGCCATTGACGGGGTCTTACCCAGCATGCAGCGGGGACCATTTCTCGGGTGCTGGTCAAGCTTGTCCTTACTGTCGATCGGTCGCAAAAAACCTTGGCCGACAATCGGAAGTTGGAGGCCGACCACGAGCTCTGTCGTGGGAAGATCGCTTCCCTAAATGCCAAGGCGAAGCGGACATCTGAGCTGGAGAACCGCCTCGTGTTGGCTGAGGCCGAGGCGAAGAAGGCTGGGGAGAGAGAGCTTGAGGCCTCTCGGTCAGCAGCTAGGATGGTCGAGGAGTTAAGGAAGGAGAAGACGGCCTGGCTACTAGGGAGTTCGAGCTGGGGGACCAGCATGCCAAGGCGCTGGGTGAGGAGGTGGACCGGCACGTGGCCGAGCTTGACAAGCTTCAGGCTCATATCGTCAGCCTTCAGAAGCAGCTCGAGGCGCATATTTCCGAGCTTGAGACACATACCGCTGGGGGGGCTTCGGAGGACGGCCTCCCCCGTATCCCACTTCGTCTGCCGACGTACCCGGAGATCCATGAGCTGTTCAGCAAAGACATTATGGCCGACATGGACTCTGGGGTCAGCTATAACATCTTCTGGCTCTTCCAGCGACTCGATTCCGGTCTGCTTACCTTGGAGGACTTTCGCGAAATAATGCGAGCGAAGATCTCCAAGCATAAGCTAGATGCCGAGTTCGAGGGGCTGGGGTGCGAAGTGGACGAGGAAGAGGCCGCCCTGGTTCACCGTCAGAGGGGCTGGTCTGACAATGAGATCGTTGGCTTTGCCAACTTCGGCGCGACGCCTCCCGATGAGATGCGTTTGAAGCCGAGTGAAGTCTTGTCCGGCTATACATCCTTTCTGCTGCCGACGAGGGACTTTGCCGATGCGGACGACCCTTCTCAAATATTGCGGGGGGCGAACGACCATGAGGCCGGCTCATCTGGGGTGCTGGGGACGTCCAAGGCAAGGCGGCCGACCAAGGCGAGGGGGCCCATCAAGGTGCCGACAAGGCCAACGATGCTCCCAACCCGTCTCCCGGCAGCTAGTTTCCTCTTTGTGGCCTGCGAGCCATCTTTTGCGACCGCCTGTGGTCTTTTTAAACAATTTGATTGGTGCTGACTAGGCGTTTTGTATCGCGAATATTTTTAATTTGCTTTTGAAAGAATGTTGTCTTTGGCTTTTTGATTCGTGTGAGTTTGCAAGTTCTTTTCAATTTGTTATCCAAACTCCAAAGTTTGGTCTGAGTGCTGAGTTGGGCATTTGTTATTTAACCGGTTGAGCCCCGTGATCAGGCTCAACACCTTTTATTTACTTGGCCGAGCCTCATGATCGGGCTCAGCACTTTTTATTTACTTGGCGTATTACCTGACCGATCCATTCGCTGGATCGGGCGATGGTTTGGCCATGTCGGGCTTCGCGTTTGGGCCCGTCGTTCATTCCTTACGTTGGCAGCTGTGGCCTCACCGGGCTACTTTGCCGAGCCCGACTCGTGCCGGCCTGGCCATCGTACTGACCCGACCTGCACATAAATATGTGGCAGCTTACCGGACCGGTCTCGCGTTCGGACTCGGAGTGGTATTATTGGCCTGACTGGGCTTCCTAGTTGAGCCCAGCTAGTGCCGACTAGGTCATCGTACTGATCCTAGCCAACACTTCGTTCCTTAACTTAATTATGCTGCTTCGAATCGATCTATACTTACCAAAAATAAACGTAAACAAGTGAAAATTACAAATTTGTACAAGGCTTGACAGCTTTCTTACAAAATGTTTGTTACAACAGACCACTCTGAACCTACTGGTAGAATTTTTTCAAAAATGCCGAGTTCCACGAGTACTGGTGGGGGGTGCCATCCATATGTTCGAGACGGTAGGCCCCGTGCGGAGGACCTCCCTAATTTTGTAGGGCCCTTCCCACTTTGATTTGAGGGGTCCAGGATCAGGTCCCGTTACCCTTTTCAGTACCAGGTCGCCGACCTGATAGGAGCGCGACTTGACTTGTGAATTGGTGTATCTTTCACTTCGCCTCTTGTACGCTGCATTTTTTAGCTCGGCTTGTGACCGGTGCTCGTTTATTAGGTCAAGGTTTGCTCTAAGCGACTCGGCATTAGATTCCTCCTCGAAATGTGATACCCGAAAAGTTGGGGCACCGAGCTCGACGGGTATCTTTGCCTCTGTTCCGTATGCCAATGAGAATGCGTTTCCCCGGTGGATGATCTGGCTGTGGTGCGATATGACCAGAGCAGGTTCGGGAGTTCTTCCGACCAGGCTTCTTTTGCGGCTTCAAGTCGGACCTTGAGCCCTTGTTTGATTATCTTGTTTACAGCTTCGACCTGGCCGTTAGATTGAGGGTGATAGGGTGTCGAGAAGAAGTGTTTGATGTCGTACTCTTCGCAAAACGCTTCCAATCTCTTCCCTTCGAATTGTTTTCCGTTGTCGGTGATTATCGAGTTTGGCACCCCGAAACGACATATGATGGACTTCCATAGGAAATCGATCATTTTCTACTCGGTGATGGTGGCGAGCGGCTCGGCCTCTGCCCATTTTGTGAAGTAATCCACGGAGACGACCGCGTGCTTCACGCTGCCTTTTCTAGTAGGTAGCGGGCAGATTAGGTCGACACCCCACTTTGCGAACAGCCGCGGGCTGAAGATCGACTTCAGGGGCTGGGAAGGTTGGATGATGTTAGGCGCGAAGGTCTGGCATTTTGTGCATCTCCGGGCCATATCCAAGGCGTCCTTTTTCAGGCTAGGCCAATAATAGCCTTGCCTGAGGACTTTGTGAGCGAGGGCGTACCCTGCGGAGTTATTTCCGCAAACTTCCTCGTGAATCTCTTTGAGTATGTACTCGACGCCTTTCTCGTCTATGCACTTGAGCAAAGGTGCCGAGTACCCCCTCTTGAATAGTTCACCGGCCACGATCGTAAACTGAGCTGTCCGGTACGGAGCTGTCTGGCCTCTTTTGGGTAAGATGACAACGCATCGGTCTCGAGATACGACAGGATCGGGACCATCCAGTTAGGTTGCTCTTCGTCTCCAATGGCCTGACCGGCACTTAAGATGGAAGCGTCGGACACTGACGGTTGTTCCTTGTGGCCGACTTGGATGTATTCAAAACTCTCTACCCCAGCACTTGAGGCGAGGCGGGCCAAGGCGTCGGCCTGCACGTTCTCTGTCCGGGGGATGTGCTCTATTCGGGTTTGGAGTTTGGCCAACTTTTTCTTCACTAGCCCCAAATAGGGGACCAGCCTTGGTTCTTTGACCTCGAATTCCCCGGAGACTTGCTTAACCATCAGCATTGAGTCAGAGTATATGACAAGGTCGGTCAGGCTCATGACTTCAGCCAAGGCGAGCCTGGATAGCAATGACTTGTATTCGGCCTCATTGTTGGTCGCCGGGAAGAGGTACTGGATCGAATGACGGAAGAGTTTCTTTTGGGGATCCACGAGGACGACCCCTCCGCCTGCTCGTCCGACAGTGGAGGACCCATCCACGTACATCACCCAAGGCTCATCGGCCTTCGCTTCCTCGACTCCCGGCGTGAATTCGGCTATGAATTCCGATAGTACCTGCCCCTTCATTGTTGTTCGGGGTCGGTAGTGGATGTCATATTGTCCTAGCTCCACTGCCCATTTTACCATCTGCCCCGAAGTGTCGGGCCGGTGTAAGATCTGCCTTAGTGGGTAGGCTGTGAGGACGGTGATGGAGTATTCCAAGAAGTACGGTCTCAAGTTCTGGGCCGCTGTCACTAAGGCGAAAGCAAGATTTTGGCAGGTACCGCAGCTCGGCATCGTGTAGGGCCTTACTTACATAGTAAATCGGGTACTGGTTTGAGTTCTCTTCCCGGATCAGGGGCAGCACTTACCGCCACGTCGGATATTCCCAGGTATAGATAGAGCATCTCACCCGGGCGGGGCTTTTGCATTGTCGGAGCCCGGCAGAGGGTCTCCTTGATGGCTTCTAATGCTCGTTGACAGTCCGGAGTCCATTCAAACTTGTGATTTTTCTTGATGGCATCAAAAAATGGTTTGCAACGGTCGGTTGATTTTGAAATTTATCAGCTCAAGGCGGCGAGTTTGCCGGTGAGATTTCGGACTCCCCTTATTGAGGTCAGCGGTCGGAGGTCCTGAACTGCTCTGATCGTTTTGGGATTTGCATCGATGTCGCGCTGGCTAACAATGTATCCCAAGAACTTTCCTGAACCGACGCCGAAAGTGCATTTCTTCGAGTTTAACTTCATTGAGTAATCACGCAAAATAGAAAACATTTTATTGAGGTCGTTAATATGGTTAGACGCATACACGGATTTAACTAACATATCATCTACGTACACTTTCATGCTGACACCTATCAAACTAGCAAACATCTTGTTAACTAGACGCTGGTAGGTGGCTCCGGCGTTCTTCAGTCCGAACGGCATCATGGTGTAGCAATAGAGTCCGCGTGCCGAGTAGAAAGAGGTGTGTTCTTTGTCGTCCGGGTGCATGGGAATTTTATTATAACCAGAGTATGCGTCCATAAAGCTCATCAACTCGTGCCCCGAGGTGGCGTCGACCATGTAATCGATGTGGGGCAGGGGGTAACTGTCCTTGGGGCATGCCTTGTTTAGATCGGAGAAGTCAATGCATAAGCGCCATGCCCTGCTGCTTTTCTTTACGAGCACTGAGTTGGCGACCCAGGTCGGGCACCGGACTTCACAGATGTATTCGTTATCCTTAAGCTTGGTCACCTCCTCTTCAAAGGCTTGTTGTCGGTCTGGGCCGAGCTTCCTTCTCTTTTGCATGATTGACTTGACCGTGGGGTCGATCTGCAGACGCTGGCAGGCAATCCGCGGGTCGATGTCGACCATGTCTTCATGGGTCCACGCGAAGACGTCCGCATTTTTCCAGAGGAATCTGGTCAGCTCAACTTTTAACGGCCCCGGCAGCTTGCTCCCAATCCTCAGTTGTTTCTAACAAGTTTCCTCGTCGATGAAGATGATTTCAACTTCGTCCATGGATTCGGCCCTTTTTGTCCCCCTTTTCTCATCATATTGGGTTCGGGGGTCGAGCTCATCCTCTTCCGTGACCGGCTCTTTGCCGGCCCTTCTCCCTCTGTCCAGATCCAGGTCGGCTCCGAACTCTTCTAACTGGCTGACGGTAGGGAGCGGACCTATCTGGTTTTCTAGTATGCGGTCGCCCCCCACCCCCCATCGGGGTTATCCAGACTGGCATCAGCGTTTGGGTTGTCCCTCTCCGACTCGAATCCTTCGTTGGTTGGGCCGGCACTCAGCGCGGTCAGGGGGTGCGAATCTATCTGGTTGTTCAGCATGCGGTTGCCCCCCGGACCATGGTGTGCCGACTCTGGAGCAGCTTTCAACCCGACCTCTTTCGCCTCGGCGCCTGCGGGAGGGTTTGCTGCATTTATCTCTGCCCGCATGGTTAGGACGCACTGCTGCGCCTCTCTCTGGTCCCCGCGGTCGGTCCCCACCCCATCTGAGGTCGGGAACTTGAGAGAGTAGTGAAATATAGAGACGGCCGCCTTCAACTTGTAGAGTGCTATCCTTCCTAGAATGGCGTTGTATTCGCCTGGGCAGTCCACGATTTTGAAGGTTGCCAGAATAATCTTCGTGGGCTGCCCCTTCTCTCCAAATCGGATTCGCAGTGTGACTTGGCCGACGGGGGCGGTTGTCTGCCCGTTGAATCCTTGGATCCGTTCGCGACAAGGCTATACCTCTTTCTTGTCGATCCCTATCTTTTTGAAGGTATCTTAGTAGAGAATGCTCGCGTAGGCCCCGGTGTCAACCATAATGCGGTGGATTTTGATTTCCATTATCGGTGTCGTGATTACTAGAGCATCGGAGTGGGGGTGGTCGAACAGAAAGGCATCTTCATCGGTGAAGGAGACTTTTTTTGGTGTTGGCTCTGACATCGGCTTGCTGTCAGCGTGCATCACCCTCTGTCTGGCGTAATAGGCTTGAAGGGCATAGGCCTTGGTTTGCCTTCGGGAAAGAAGGGATTCGCCTCGGCTCGTGTTGACGTGTCGGGTTGGGTAATCGGTCTGATCGGCCCCGGGGCATGGGGACCGGTCTCTTTTCCTGCCTCTGGAGGTACCGGCCTCGCTTTGGTGGGCAGTGCAAAAGGTCATGATCTCGTGGGGGCCATCCTGTTGCGGTTTCTTCCTCCGAGGATTCACGTCGGCCTCCTCGTCGCTGTCGAGGCCGTCACCAAAACGGCCTCGCTTCTTCCTCTTTTCACCGGAGTGGGTGAACCCCTTAAGTTGTGGGTCGTCAATCAGCTTAAGCAGTTCCGAGATCAAATTCCGGCACTGGTCGGTGTTGTGCCCATGCGCCTTGTGATAGGTGCAGTAGCGGGTCTTGTCTACTTTATCTTTGTCTGTGAACATTGGCTTCGGGTCCGGCAGTAGTCCATTCGCCTTGATTTCTTCGTAAACCGCAGCGGCAACCACGGAGAAGACACTCTAGTAACTTTCCTTCAGTTCTTCGGCTTTTTGTCTCCGCAGGGCTCGGACCTCGGCAAATGACTTGCTCGGTTTCCCTGACTTCTCCTCCTTAACCTTGCCTTTTGTAACGCCCCGTTTTATTTTAAAGAATTCCCGAATTTATTTATAAAAATTAGAGTTTTTTTTTTTAAAAAAAAATCATTCAAACTTTAAAACTCAACGGGCGCTACTTACCTATTGATAACATTTAAACAATTATGACACATAGATCCTACACACGTATAAGCCAACATTTATCAAATTGATCCAACTTATTCACGTTTCAACATCATCCAAAACGTTTAACTTAAACCATTGTTTCAACGGGAACATAAATAATCCAAATTCAACGGAAGCATTAATAGTCCCAAACGAAAGCAAGTAGTTATTCATAAATACAATCAAGCGGAAGCAACAGACACATCCATTTATGACCACCATCTCGCTCGTCTTTACACCACCGCCTCCTACTCGTCTCAACCTAAAGCAAAGGAGAGAAGACACAACAAAGAAAAATAATAGGGGTGAGCATAACCAACAAGCTCACCATTATCGCACAGTTTATCCCGCATAACATTTTAAAACAGTAACACAATCTTCAGTATGCATAGAATCCAACAATCTAACTCCCTACTTGGCCCTATCGCAAACCTCCTATGTACATACAACAACCTTCCGGATACAACGGCATGGTTGTAACTGGAAACCTTCCCACCCCCTGGTACAACGGTTCGTAGGATCCTTTCCAGGAGACAGCAGAGATGTTTTTCCCCTTCCGGGTACAACGGCTTGGGGCGTCCCTCCCAGATACAACGGGCAGGCGACCTCCTACTGCTTTCGCATTTATCAAATGCACTATCGTTCGGGACACTTTGACTAGAGTTCTCATGCATACAATAATTTTCAAAAGAAACATTACACGAAATAGTAAGTGCGATAATTATGGATACAACCCAAATGTATCCACCTGGTTGCAGCAACAGTTCAAAATCACAAATCTCGAAATGAGGCGAGGTCAACACCTCTAGACACCTACATTAAGTCTAGTTACTAAAGTCAACACTTTAATCTAGACCTAAGTAGAAAATTCACAAATTAACTCAGCCGAACTTGATTCGGCCAAGTGGTTCGTGAAGTTCTGTGGATATGGGAACACCAGGACTTAGACTCGATCAAACCACGTATTTAAGTTTGCACAAATGCAAATGAAAGACAATCAAACGAGTCACAAATAAACACTTAGCAAATTCGGTCATCAACACTTAACCGAATTTAACATAGAAATAAATTCTGAAATTTACACCTAAATTAGAAGATATATCAAACCTACGAGTTAGGCTCTGAAAATTTTACGTAAAATTCACCTTCCAGTATTTAGCAAAATCACCAAGTTTCAGCCTTTAACACTCAGTATATGAATTTATAAAATTAAAACAACATTTAGCAAATTATCGAATTTATATCAAAACTGAATCTACCTGAACTCCAAAAATTTCAAAATTTTTACAGCATGCTAAACATAACAAAATCAGCACCTCAACCAAAATTCAGAGTTTTTCAGCTTCGGACTAATTTATCACAATTAAAACAAATTTGGACAGAAACATCAATTAAATTATTAACCCTTTCAAACCTGGTCCAGAAATTCTAAAAAAATTTATACAACACATAAATATACCAGAGACATATCATACTCAAAAATCAGCAAAATTGGAGCACCACAAAATTATTTATGCATTTTACAAGAAACTGAACAGAAATCAAATTAATTTTTAAAAATAGCTCCGGACCTTCAAAAATTACAAACATTTTACACATGTTATACATTCATCAAAAACAGCTGCACCTAAAATTTCAAGGCAATCGGACCAGTACTCAATTTTTGGTGAATTTTATATTCGAAACAGCAATTATAAACATCGAAAAATCATAACTACAAATTTACAAGTTCAAACGACACAAGGTCAACGCCATTGTGTTCGTAACGATCCTAAGTCCACAAATCCACAGCAACTAATCACTTATAACGAGTTCTCATTTGAGTCGCACGAATCGACGAATTTCACATGAAATCACGACGATTATATATAATGAACAATCACAAACACATAAATTCATAATCTCGAATGACCACGAAAGGCACGAATAATCACAACATTATTCACGCAAACATAAACGAGAAGTCGAGACTCGATACCATTCTCGGAAAACGAGCGAGAAAGGATCGAACGGGGCTCGACGGCAAAAACGCGACGGCAAGCGGCAGCGCTCAGCGGCTGCTCGGGCTCGACGGCTGCGCTCGGCTCACCGGTTAACTCCCGGAAAGCAATAGCGGCTTCCGGAGGCAGAGACGGGCCTGCGTTGAGGGGCAGCGGCTCGCTGGGGGAAGAGCTCGGCGTCGGGGCTTCGCGGCGGAGCAGGTGCAGGTGAGGAGAAGCTGCAGACGGGGGCTCGCGAGCGGGTTTCGCCGAAAAATTCGCAGCCGCTGGTACGTTGAGCTCGCGGAGGAGCAGCGTCGCGAGGCGGGTCGCGGCTGTGAAGGGTCGCTGGCGGCTGCGGAGGAGCAGCGATGGAGCTCGCGTCTGGTGGTGTCTCGCGTGGTGTCTCGATGAGGGAGATGACGGCGACTCGCGGACAGGGGAGATCGGCGGCGATCGGAATTTGCAGCGGTTATGGAGCTTCCTATGGGGGTCGGCTGCGCGTGGAGAGGGGCTCACCGGAATCGTGACGAGAGCTCGAGGAGGTGCTGCTCGTGGAGGGAAAAGAGGAGGTCACCGGAGGGAAAAACTTCGCGTGGAGACAACGAGCAACGACGATGGAGGATGCCAGAGGTGCTGCTCGTTGAGGTCGGCTGCGATGGTGGCGAGCAACAGGAAGAAGGCGGCGACTGATTTAACGAGAGGGACGATGAGATTGAGAGGTTGTTGCGCGATCGGTTTGAGAGAAAAGAGAGATTGAGGCTGCGAGTTGATTTGCGAGAGATTGACAGAAAGACGAAGGCTGCGTGATGAATTGAGAAGAACGAATAGATACAGTACATGTATATATATATATATATATATACATTGCTAGGTTAATGATTTTCTTAATTTACAAGAAAACAAAAAAATCACGCACACAATGAGAGAATCGGGTTTTTGTGCTGGTTTGGCTCACGGGCCGGTTTCGGTTTACGCGGGTATTCTCAGGCTCGATTTCGTTTCAATCGCGCGATAAAAATAAAACGAACAGTATAAATTTATATATATATTAATACACATTTAATAATTAATAACAAAAATCAGTTAGACAATTTAGAATTTAATATCGAGTAGGCACTTAATAATATTTAGGCACTCAAAATAGTACAATAATATTTTATCACAAAAATAATAATAATCATCAATAATAATAATTCTCAAATAATGCACAAATAAACGGGGCATTACAGTCTACCCTCCTTAAACGATTTCTGTCCCCGGAAATCAAAGAAAAACATCCCAACAGGACAACTGACGCGAGAGAAAAGCTCAAACCACTAAACTCGGATACTCCGTCCGAATCTCCCCACTCTACCAAGTCACACAACACTAGCGACGGTTACCCCGCTGGACATTGACGAGTACCTCTCCCGGACTCTCCCTGATGGATTCGTCAATCCAGTAGGTCACCGGTACCTCATCAAGGTAAGGTTCTGCCCACATGCAGCTCGTCAAAGTTCGCCACGTGCCCAGAGTCACGCACATGTCCCCTCTGCACGAGGAACTGAACAGGTCGTGCACCCTCGCAAGCTCCGGCGATGGGTCAACCATCAGGCTAAGTCGCCGACTCGGTCGAGAATCCCAAAAGAACCAACAAATGTGGCTGATACTCCCTCTCTTCCCAGAATTTGAGGCGTACAACGCCTCTTTCCGTACTCAGAACCTCGTACGGTACCATCAAGGTCGTCACTTATTAGCCATCGCTATCAGCGCACTTTCCCATGGTAAGAAATCTCACACAACATACATATCGAGTACACCAGACTCCAACCAGTCTCTCAGGGTCTTGACAGCATGTCCTAAACGCATAACTATTTGGATCTCTAAGCGGTGCCAAGTTCAGTCTCGTGCCCGGGTCACGCTGACGACTTGCCCACGATTTCAATGTGCATCCGTGTGTCCGTATCAGACGACCCGCCGCGGAATCCCATACAAATGGCTAACAAACATAAAAAACACCATCCTCAAAACTGATACTTTCAGAACACATGGTTCTGCTCGATACCGCTGACAAAGCCTCATTCCGTGCCGGCACGAGTAACTGCTCGTATGCAGTTTAGGAAGTGTCGACTAGATATTCGAAAATAAACTTCTATGGCAAAAACGGACTCTCAAATAGGGATGCTCGATGATCCCACAATAACGATCTAAAAGGACATAGCCAATCCGGGGTTAAATGCACTGTTACCCAAGAGATGTCACACACACTGGTGCTGCATCAGCGGGGCACTGGGACGTGCGTGTACATCTGTTCGGAGAACAGCTGTAAGGTCAAGGTTTCGGCCGCACACTGTCTTGGGGAGCTCCTGCGTTCGGTGATGGTGGCTGCAGCTCGCGTGCGAGTCAACGATCGGCCCTGCAGTTCCTCACGTCTCTCAGCACGGGCTCGCGTGCTCGACCACCACTTCACGTGACTACACCCAGTCAATGTCGGTGTTCTGTTCGAGGTACAATAAGAATTACTCTAATTCAAAACTCGCACTATCTGAGGCAACCCGAAAGGAAAAGGTTTTCACAAAACCAAGAAACATTAGGGTTCAACAAAGACATTACCCCCCAGCATTAGGTATTAACAAACTCAAAAGGTTCAGGGTTTCAAAACATCACATCTAAAGAAAGGGAATATCGTCACCTCAGCTAGGAATCATCCCCAACTCAGTGGTCATTGTCGAACAATGAAAATGATTAGCTCGCATGACTCTTCCGACTAACAGTGTCGGTCGTCACGTCAGCTCTTTCACCGGTAGCTAAACGTACCGGTAGTCCTAAACGAGCTCAAATGCTACGCTGCTAAAATTTTTACAACTTCTGGATCTCATCACAGAGCCTCCTTGGAAGATTCGTCTCGATCGCGTCTCGAACATAAATCATCAACAATAAGAGCCACGACAAACCGATATGGGTACGAATGGAACACCCAGACCGAAAGGCATCACAAAACCGAAAGAACGATATAAGACTAGCGGAAAAACGAAAGTACCTGTCTTAATCAATACACAAATTTGCAAATCTTGAAATGAAAACTCCAAAAAAAACAAAAACAGGAGTTTTCAGAGGATTGCCAAAAAGTCAAATAAAACACAAAGGTCACTCTCGAAATTTTGAAGAAAAAAAAAAGATGGGAGTTTCCAAAAAATTTATAGTGAATACGCTACAAAAACGAAGATGGCTCTGTATCAGGCTCGACTACCCTCCTTAAAAGATTCTCACGTACGTCACTTCGGTTCAACGTTAAAATAGATCACGAAAGATAATTGATCGCCGTCTATCTCGAGGCTAAGGTATTCTCAAGTTAAACTTCACATCGACTTAGTGACGTTACGACACATGATTAAGGATCAATAGAAGGTGAAATTTCGATGCTCAACACAATCCAAAATTTCTACGCAAGGAAAAAGGAAAATCAAGCGAAATTGACATGGTACGAAAATCAAATAAATAAGATGGTCTCGAAAGCAATTCAAACTTGACTACTAAACGAAAGGTAGTAGTCAAAGGCAATGGAAAAGCACTCGGGCGGCAATGGCGTGAACGGGTAGGTTAAAGGGTTGGAACCAGCTTAAGCTCCCACATTAAATTTTGCTGCAAATTTCCAGAAAACTGAATTGCACGAAGTCCGTATTTTTAATGCATCTCTTTGCACAAAAATGCTATATGAATGAAACTTGTGAAATTTAAATCATAAGAGACAAAACTACAATTCATATGAAGACACCGAAAGGAAATAAAGTCATTTATCAGGTGATAAATCAACAAACATTAAAAATTGATTTACAGTCCAAAACTAGGGATATGCCACTGACCAGACTTCAGTAAAAGCTAGCTAACTGAAGCTACATTCATGCTTTCAATGAAATTCAAAAAACCACATGCTAGATAACTCAAATTTCTACAACTTTGCTCAAGATCACGTTGGCAAATAATCACATTATCGACGAGTTTGATCACAAAACATATGATTCAACAAACCTGCCAGAAACTAACATGTGATATAGACAGCAGTTTAGATTTTATCATCTAGATCGAGCTACAGACTTCGAAATGACATGGTTCAAGTCTCAAATTAAACCTAAAGCATGCTTCTACAACTTTCATTTAGAACACAGAAGCATAAAAGGTCATTTAGATAGGGTAAAATCACTTAACATTTAATATCAGATTCTGTCAAAACACAAAACTCTATCTCATGCATGTCTATCTTCCCAAGAACACAACTCGAGCTACAGAGCACATATTAACATGAAATTTATCTCATTTGAAATATAAGAAATAGACCTATAACTTCTATGGAGAGCATAAATTCATACGAGCACGTGATGACATGATAAACAGGTCATACATTAATTACACACATGCTGCCGGCTAACAGGAAACTGGACGTGCAATATTCTCGTAAAAATCATAACTTATTCGATATAACTCGGAATCGAGAAATTCCAAAGCCCAGATACAGATAACCGAACGTACTACATTTCATAAGAAGATAGCAACTTCAAATAACCAGCCTCTGATGTCTTAAACTGAGGCACAACAGAAACAGAGAACATGCGAATTAACAGAAAATAACAATGAACATATATAACGAATGTTCTAAGCTCAACCACGATTAATATGACTTCCAAACAGAAATAAACGAGCACAACATGTTTATCACAGCAACTACATGATACTCGATTTATAAAAGACGAGAGTTATCAATATCCTCGAAGAATTTGCGAGACAAACCAACGAGTAAGAACGAATGATAATGAACAAGTTATAACAGGGGAAATCAGCCATTAACCTGATCCCCACGAATCTACTAGCACAAGTGGTCAGATCATCAACATGAACTCGACACTTGGACTCCACTCCCGATTCTTATTAACTGGGTTCTAACACACGTCTAATAGTTATATCCACAATAGTCACAGACTTCCGTATAATCCACACACCCGGGACTTCTTCGGTTGTCTGCTCCATTTACTTAAGCCTTCTCTTCCGAGGTGGCTTGCGAATGGCCCTCACATGAAGACATTAAACAGAAACTCATAACGAGAGCACTGCTATAAACCGAACTTCACTCGATAATACCCAATCAAAAACTCACAACAGAAACCTCTAAAGTTGGAACTTAACTCTATACCACAAGAGTTCAAGCCCGTATAAACGGAGGGTAAATTCCTAAGCCCCAATAAAAAAAAAAAAAACAAATCATAATCACGTTATTCACAATAATCAAAACAAATAAACTCATACCTTGAGCTGGCGCGGCGAGACGAAAGCGAGTGGTCAAATGGTCCTTACACACTTAATCACATATGAACCAGTCTACAGAAAAGCAAGAATGGCTCTGATACCAAACTGTAACGCCCCGTTTTATTTTTAAGAATTACCGAATTTATTTATAAAAATCAGAGTTTTTTTTTTTTTAAATCAATTCAAAATTTAAAACTCAACGGGCGCTACTTAGCTATTGATAACATTTAAACAATTATGACTCATAGATCCTACACACGTATAGGCCAGCATTTATCAAATTGATCCAACTTATTCACGTTTCAACATCATCCAAAACGTTTAACATAAACCATAGTTTCAACAGGAACATAAATAATCCAAATTCAACGGAAGCATTAATAGTCCCAAACGAAAGCAAGTAGTTATTCATAAATACAATCAAGCGGAAGCAACATACACATCCATTTATGACCACCATCTCGCTCGTCTTTACACCACCGCCTCCAGCTCATCTCAACCTAAAGCAAAGGAAAAGAAGACACAACAAAGAAAAATAATAGGGGTGAGCATAACGAACAAGCTCACCATTATCGCACAGTTAATCCTGCATAACATTTTAAACAGTAACACAATCTTCAGTATGCATAGAATCCAACAGTCTAACCCCCTACTTGGCCCTATCGCAAACCTCCTATGTACATACAACAACCTTCCGGATACAACGGCATGGCTGTAACTGGAAACCTTCCCACCCCTGGGTACAACGGTTCGTAGGATCCTTTCCAGGAGACAGCAGAGATGTTTTTCCCCTTCCGGGTACAACGGCTTGGGGCGTCCCTCTCGGATACAACGGGCAGGAGACCTCCTACTGCTTTCGCATTTATCAAAGGCACTATCGTTCGGGACACTTCGACTAGAGTTCTCATGCATACAATAATTTTCAAAAGAAACATTACACGAAATAGTAAGTGCGATAATTATGGATACAACCCAAATGTACCCACCTGGTTGCAGTAACAGTTCAAAATCATGAATCTCGAAATGAGGCGAAGTCAACACCTCTAGACACCTACATTAAGTCCAGATACTAAAGTCAACACTTTAATATAGACCTAAGTAGAAAATTCACAAATTGACTCAGCCGAACTTGATTCGGCCAAGTGGTTCGTGAAGTTCTGTGGATATGGAAACACTAGGACTTAGACTCGATCAAACCACGTATTTAAGTTTGCACAAATGCAAACGAAAGACAATCAAACGAGTCACAAATAAACACTTAGCAAATTCGGTCAACAACACTTGACCAAATTTAACATAGAAATAAATTCCGAAATTTACACCTAAATTAGAAGGTATATCAAACATACGAGTTAGGCTCTGAAAATTTTACGTAAAATTCACCTTCCAGTATTTTGCAAAAACACCAAGTTTCAGCCTTTAACACTCAGTATATGAATTTATAAAATTAAAACAACATTCAGCCAATTATCGAATTTATATCAAAACGGAACCTACCTGAACGTCAAAAATTTCAAAATTTTTACAGCATGCTAAACATCACAAAATCAGCACCTCAACCAAAATTCAGAATTTTTCAGCTTCGGACCAATTTATCACAATTAAAACAAATTTGGGCAGAAACATCAATTAAATTATTAACCCTATCAAACCTAGTCCAGAAATTCTAAAACTTTTTATACAACACATAAATATACAAGAGACATATCATACTCAAAAATCAGCCAAATTGGAGCACCACAAAATTATTTATGCATTTTACAAGAAACTAAACAGAAATTAAATTAACTTTTAAAAATAGCTCCGGACCTTCAAAAATTACGAAATTTTTACACAAGTTACACATTCATCAAAAACAGCTGCACCAAAAATTTCAAGGCAATCGGACTAGTACTCAATTTTTGGTGAATTTTATATTCAAAACAGCAATTATAAACTTCGAAAAATTATAACTACAAATTTACAAGTTCAAACGACACAAGGTCAACGCCATTGTGTTCGTAACGATCCTAAGTCTCCAAATCCACAGCAACTAATCACTTATAACGAGTTCTCATTCGATTCGCACGAATCGACGAATTTCACATGAAATCACGACGATAATATATAATGAACAATCACAAACACATAAATTCATAATCTCGAATGACCACGAAAGGCACGAATAATCACAACATTATTCACGCAAACATAAACGAGAAGTTGAGACTCGATACCGTTCTCGGGAAAACGAGCGAGAAAGGATCGAACGGGGCTCGACGGCAAGCGGCAGCGCTCAGTGGCTGCTCGGGCTCGACGACTGCGCTCGGCTCGCCGGTTAACTCCCGGAAAGCAGCAGCGGCTGCCGGAGGCAGAGACGGGCCTGCGTGGAGGGGCAGCGGCTCGCTAAGGGAAGAGCTCGGCGTAGGGGCTTCGCGGCGGAGCAGGTGCAGGTGAGAAGCTGCAGACGGGGGCTCGCGAGCGGGTTTCGCCGGAAAATTCGCAGCCGCTGGTACGTTGAGCTCGCGGAGGAGCAGCATCGCGAGGCGGGTCACGGCTGTGAAGGGTCGCCTGCGGCTGTGGAGGAGCAGCGATGGAGCTCGCGTCTGGTGGTGTTTCGCGTGGTGTCTCGACGAGGGAGATGACGGTGACTCGCGGACAGGGGAGGTCAGCAGCGATTGGAATTTGCAATGGTTATGGAGCTTCCTGTGGGGGTCGGTTGCGCGTGGACAGGGGCTCACCGGAATCGTGACGAGAGCTCGAGTAGGTGCTGCTCGCAGAGGGGAAAGAGGAGGTCACCGGAGGGAGAAACTTCGCGTGGAGACAATGAGCAGCGGCGATGGAGGATGCCGGAGGTGCTGCTCGTTGAGGTCGGCTGCGATGGTGGCGAGCAACAGGAAAAAGGCGGCGACTGATTTAACGAGAGGGACGATGAGATTGAGAGGTTGCTGCGCGATCGGTTTGAGAGAAAAGAGAGATTGAGGCTGCGAGTTGATTTGCGAGAGATTGAGAGAAAGGTGAAGGCTGCGTGATGAATTGAGAAGAACGAATAGATACAGTACATGTATATATATATATATACATTGCTAGGTTAATGATTTTCTTAATTTTACAAGAAAAAAAAAATCACGCACACAATGAGAGAACCGGGTTTTTGTGCTGGTTTGGCTCACGGGCCGGTTTCGGTTCACGCGGGTATTCTCGGGCTCGATTTCGATTCAATCGCGCGATAAAAATAAAACGAACAATATAAATTTATATATATATTAATACACATTTAAATAATTAATAACAAAAATCAATTAGACATTTAGACAATTTAGAATTTAATATTGATTAGGCACTTAATAATATTTAGGCATTCAAAAATAGTACAATAATATTAATATTATCACAAAAATAATAATAATCATCAATAATAATAATTCTCAAATAATGCACAAATAAACGGGGCATTACACCTTTGGTCGGCGCGGCATCGAAAGTTGGGATTGACAAGGACTCCTCCGCCATGATGTAACCCTGGGCTCGGGTAAGGAACTCTTGATAAGTTGTCGGCTTGTTCTGACACATGGACCATTTGAATAACATCTTCGGTCTCAGGCCGCCCTGAGCGGTGATCAATAGTGCGTCAGTGTGGCACCGCTCCATGTTTTGAACTCAGTCGTTGAACCGAGCGATGTAATCTTTCAAACTCTTGTCCTCTCCTAGGACGATATTGGCAATAGATTCCTTGGGGGCCAAACCCATTTGCACCCCGATAAAGTGTGATCAGAACGCTGACCTGAGCTGTCCCCATGAGGAGATGGAATGGGGGTACAAGGAGTGATACCACCTTTGCGCTTTCGGCCCCAGTGTTAAGGAGAACATGCGGCAGCGTAGGGCGTCTGTTGCACCGTGCAGGTCTATCCAGGAGGTGTAGAGGCCGATGTGGGAGTCTGGATCCGAACTCTCGTCATAGAGGCCGAGCTGCGGCACCTTTATCTTCTTCGGGACGGCTTCCTGTAAGATGTCGAGGGAGAGAGGTGAAGCGTTGTCCGCGACTCGGGGAGTCGGTCGTGCTTATGATTGAGGATAGGGAGGGAGCGATAGCTCACTCCTAGAGGGGTGTCGGCCCTCCAGCTCGGCGATTCTGTGCTTGAGGGCCGCGACTTCGTCAGTGTCGTGCCCTATAGCTTTGCCTCATTCGATGACCTCCTGGAGGTCGCGGTTGGCCTGGCTCTTGTCACCCAGGCACTGGTAAACAGAACGGCGGACGATTTGGAGGCTTTGCTCCAGACGGCTCTCTCCCGTCTGCTCGGTGGGTGCCGGTCTGGTTGTCTTGTCACGGCGATTCCGGGCCTCAAGGTTGGGTGATTGAGCCGTAGTTTTGGGTTTCGTCGGGTTCTTCTTCTGCCCCCCGGCCCCATTTTCGGGGGTTGAAGGGCACCACGGAGTTTCCCCCGGCCGCTTGGCTGGCCAGTGCCTTCGCGAAGACCCCTTCGAGAGCTTTGAGGACGTCGGGGTGCTGTATGGCCGCAGCGAATGTCAGGACTGGTGGAGCAGGGGCTTGAGAAAAGGATGGATAAGATGCGGAGTTCCACAAAGTCGAATAATTGACACCAAGTAACTTATGGTGCCCTCCTTCTAGCGCCAAACTGTTGATGGACGTTTCCGATCAACGGATAAAGATAGAAAAAAGGATGCGGGATAGGGGAAAATCAAGAGAATATGGTTTAATTATGATTTTATTAATCGATCATGAGGTCGGCCTCTCGTACGAGGTCGGAACTTGCGATAACTTTATAAATTCTTACAATGGTTTAGTACAAATTTTGAGAGAGAAAGTAGGAAGTTAGATAGTTGGGGGTTCAACCACCCAAAATAAATGCTCAAAGCTTCTATTTATAGGGTCCTTAAATGCGACACTATTCAGATACTGTTCATGGGTCTTGTCGCACAGTAACTCGGCAAGACATGCCGGCGTTTCTCTGACTGATTGGGAGTGATTTGTGGATCTTTAAATCATTACCTGTAGTATATTTTATGTTGGCATGGGTTGCATTTAATGCGGACATGCTCCCTGGCCGGGCTAGACATCCTAGACCTGCAGGCTAATCTAGGATGTCCCATCGGTAATCATTGATTGACAAGTGGTCTCATTTTACTGTTTCTGGGATCCTTAACTCTTACGATGGTCGCGTGGTAAGATCCCAGGTCGGGCTCTTACACCCAGCCCGTCCTCCGGTCTTCCAGATCCCATCTCCACACGGCAATTAACCAGACCGGTTCCGTAACAGGGAAATTCAGGTGCCGACCTCGGGAACGACGTCGTTCGCCTCTCCTGTTGACTTTAACCTATGCTCATCTCGGCACCTCCGAGTTAACTTGGTAATCTGCCCTGCCAGTCGGGCAGGTTTCGCTCGGTTCCCAGTCCCTCAGATCGTTACCTTCATATGAGCCCGACCCGGATATCAACACTTCTTCCAGCAGCCGGCGTAGCGGCTCACTTCTCTCCTCACTGACGCCTCCTCTTCCATCCTCGGAACATCAGCACGAGCAAATGAGCATCATCGCCCTCCGAGATCTCCGATTCTGGCAGCGGCTCCCTAGCCTTATTCCAGAGCAAACAACCGCACTTCTAACCCTAAACAAGCAATTCACGGTCATGGCGGATTGGGAAGAAGTCGGATTGAAAGTGCTACAATTGACAACCAAATCCTCATTGTCCTTGGGCTTCACGCCTGGAGACCAATGGCGGTCTGGGGTGGGTGCCTACGCTGGCTGTGGCGGGTGGTTCAGCAACAGACTGACCAGCGGCTGGAGGTTCGGGCTGGGAGGTGGACTTCAGGATGAGGGTTGGAGTTGTTGACTGGTCAACAGTTAGCAGTGTCGGTCAACGATCGCTGCCTGTCGGTCAAAGACGGTCGACTCAAATAAGTTATTTTATTTATTGTATAATTAAATTAAATATAATTATTATTATTTTTTATTATATAATTAATGTATATTGTAATCGATCAATATTAGCTATTGATCTACACAAAATCAATGGCTNTTCCACACCACATTCAAATAAATGGGTCCAACTACACATCAATACATTAATACACATTAATACACGTTTAAAAAACCTGCCAACTACACATTAATACACCTCATCTATCTCTCTCTCTCACACACACACTCACTCTCTTTCACAGTTCCACACACACACTCAGCACACAGTGTCGCCCCGTCTTGCCAGAAAATCCACACCGGCTCCGCCTCGGTTCTGCCGACCGACGCTTTCCCCTGCCGGCTTCCAGCTTCTCCGGCGGCCTCCTGTCAGCGATGTCGGTCCGCTAGATTTCCGTCGCGGAGGCCGGCAGCTACGTTCACCACCATGTCCGCCGCGCCTTCCTCTCTCTACCCGACCTCCGTCGTGCTCCCCCACATCCCGCCACTGACCAACTCCATCTCTCGCCTCCCGCGGCCGTCGCCTGTAATAGCCCGAAGGGTGGTTTTTGGGTTCAGTGCGGTGGTGATAGGAAGTCTGCGGCTGTTCAAGGTGACGGTTATTCATCCTCCCCCGCTCGGTGATGACCACGACACGGCCATACGTCCTCTTCCCGCCGCCATCTCTGTCCATCTCGGAAATTAGGGTTGTGAAGATTCCAATTTCACAATTTTGGGGTGGACCTTTTTCTTGTAAATTAGATAATCAAAGGGACCTAGTTGTAAATTAAGGAGTTTTAACTATATTTCAATTTAGTATATGGGGCAAATTTATAATTTAGAATATATAAAAAAAATATATTTTTTATATATATTTTTATACATTTATATAGTATATTTTTTTTCAACCATAAAAATATAAAATATTAAATAAAATTATTAAAACATTATTATATTTTTATATATAATAATAAATTATTAAACTTATTTAGGTTTATTAGATTAACCAATCGAAAAATCTAATTATTTTGGTTTGGTTGTAGTTTGGATTTGCACATAAAAAACTCGCACTACAGACAATAGTATAAATTATAAAACACGATGCACATTAGTAAATGTCGGACTGCACCATACAGTTAGACCAAATTCACAGTAATGCATTCGGGATTACACATTAGCATAACAGTATATATCGCACAATGACGCCGCGTGACCCAAAAAAATAAAAAAAACATTGTTATGCTAGTGTGCATTTTTCACATATATTTAAATTTTAGTTATTTTGATTTGGTTTCGGATTTATTTACAAAAAAAATTAAAAAAAATAATAAAATAACATAATCGATCGAACTATAAATAAAGTTATTACTTTTATATTTTATCTGTATGTATTTACTTATTTGAAACAAATAATAGAATAAAATATTAAATAAAAATTATAAATACTAATATGTTTTTGTCATATGCAATAATGTTAATTGAAAACACATTATTACAGTTTTCTAAAAAGTTAAATGCACATAAAAAAAACACCAACTCAATAGACTGCACAATAATGATATACGAATTGCACATTAATGTTTTCGGAATGCACGTTATCAATTATGTATTTTATTTCTTTTCAATCACGAATAATAAAAAATATTGAGTATAGATATTAGAACACTAAAATATTTTTTTTGCAATATAAATAATAAATTATTTCAATTATTTTAATTAACTGAAATAATCAAGTAACAAAATGAATAAACTAATTATTGTGAGTGCACAATTGTGTTATACTAATTGATATAGCATATAGTCATAGCCCAGTGAACCAGCAGTGATTAGCTCGGTTCAATAAAATTGATAGGAGCTCGACCAGATGAAGCTACAGAAGCTCGGCCTTATGAAAGCGATAAGGAGCTTGGCTCAACGAATATAGTCGGCAGCTCGGCACTACAGAAGTAGTAGTAGCTCGGCACCATGAGTCTAAGTATGGTTTGATCTAGAAGGAGCTCGTCAAGACAAGTAAGAACCGAGCTGATAACGATAAGAGAACATTTAGAGTAAAAGATGCTCGGGGAAGGTTAAAAGCCGAGCTAATATTATTATTGCAAAGAGTAATTTATGGAGGACACGTGTACCGTCTGGATCAATAAAGAGTAAGTGATCTGACGGGCGAAGAGCAAAGCGTATGGAGTAAGCTAAACAACTCAGTATAAATAGGTAAACTATTGGATGAGGTAAGACTAATCAATCTACAAACCCTAAATTCTCTACATAGCTTCCTTCTATCTTTGATCTCTTACTGACTTGAGCATCGGAGGTTTACCGCCGGGAGCACCTCCCGGCGTCTTTGCAGATCTTGGAGCGGTCGAGGATTGGAGGGAGGCCGGTTCAAGTGCAGAAGCACATCACTAATTGCACATTAATGACTATCATATTGCACAATATCGAACGAAACCGACCGAACTAGAATTTTTTGATCAAAATTTTATATATCGGTTCGAATATTTTTTTTTACTTTCGAAAACACAATTATTTCGGTTCAATATCGGCCTTTTTTTTAACCGAAATAACCAAACTGATCGAATAAACTAATTATTTTGTATCAAATTTAGCTTGATTTATGACAACTCATTAAAAATTCATGTGACGTGAATGCACATTTGTGTTGTACAGATTGCACATTAATGACTATCATATTGCACCATATCGAACGATACCGACCGAACTAAACTTTTCGGTTCACAATTTTATATTTTTGTTCGATTATTTTTTTATTTTTTATTTTTTTACTCTTTGAAACTCAATTATTTCGGTTCGATGTCGGTTTTTATTTTTTAACGGAAATAACCAAACAAATGAATTATATAAAAATACTATTATTATTATTTTATATATTTTTTATGTAAAATTAATATTTATTTTCGACCAAAACAACAATAAAAACTAAATAAAATATTAAAATAATTATTATGTTTTGATTAATTAGAAATTACACGTATGGACTAAATTGTAATAATTGGCATTCAACTAGACATCAACTATGAACTAAAGTGCAGTGTTTTAGAAGTCGCTAGGCGCCTGCTAGGCGTTCGACCAGCGCCTAGTGCCTACAGCGCCTAGCGCCTACAGCGCCTAGGCGGGGCTTAGTAATCATGATTAAATATCTTATTTTTTATTTATTTTCACTACTTACAAAATAAAACTATCTCAACTTATAATAAATCAACACAACTAAGTCCAAATAATAAAGATAGAGTTTGAGCCTTATTGGATAAGGAATATCTTTGACTAGACTAAATCGGCCATGATGATCCAAATTCCCATGTTTTTAGGACCTCTCTTTCTGGTTTTAGGCGTTGGGTATTGGTGCAACATTACCTATTGAGAAATCCTTAACTTTAGGTCTTTTTTAATTTGATTCATTGAATTTGATTCAATTGTGAAATAACACAGCGCACACAAGGGCGCATCCCCCTATTCAATACATAGAGCAACCTCGGTCGAAATAGAGCCGGCATTTTTACCCTGTAACAACACAAAGTGTGGACGAATTGCCTTTAATCGACCAGACTCCACCATTTTCAGAGTTACTCCAGCATAGGGTTTCCATTATCGTAGTACCAATATTCCAAAATGAGCCAATGAATCTCGGCTGTAGTGATCGATCCTCAGGTTCGAATTTCTTCTTGCTAGAATAATGGTCCTCTCTGCTTTACCTTTCTTTCGTCAATAGTGAACCTTCTCTGGCCGTCTTTCCATGACCAACCATAGGTTCACCTGAAAATCCTTAACCCTTCCAAAGACATTCAGAAGACGTTCGATTTTTCCATAGAAGTAGATTCGTTCAAGAAAAACTCCAAGGGGTCTTGATCGTAAATGAGAAAATTGGTTATATAGAAAAAGAAAAAAAAAATTGAAAATTTTTGTTGAGCCCGCCTAGGAGCGCCTAGGTGGCGCCTAGGCGCCGCCAAGCCGCTTGGCCGCCTAGCCCGCCTAGGAGCACCTAGGTCTGCCTAAGCAACGCCTAACTGTCTGACCGATTTTTTCAGTCGATTTATGCAAATCGGAGGCGGCCGCCTAGGCCGACTTTTAGGACAGAGCTAAAGTGTACTAAAATTAAAATTCTTAAAAATTGCACATAGGTCCCTTTGTCCTATCTAATTTACAAAATCCAGCCCCAAACCCATATCCACATCCCCGACCTCATCTTTGGCATTTGCCCCTTCCTCACTGCAGCCCCATCCATCCATGTCGAATCCATCCTCCGTCTCATCTTCCGGGTCGGTGGCAACTACGCCAAGAAGGCATTCTTCATCGCTGACAACCTCATCTCGACATCTGACGTCACCTATGAGATCTGCTACATCCTCAAGGATTGCAAGGAAAACTACAACATGGCCGTCGAGAACTTCTAGAAGAAGTTGGACGCTTTCGCCACCAATGATGTCGGCATAATGAGAAGCCTTCTCGGCGCCGTCGACACCAACCGACTGAAGGCGGTGACCATGTGGGCTGCGGGAACTGGCGGTGACCGGAGACATTAACCGGCGGAAGGCTGCAACTAAATGGGCAGCAGGAACTAGCGGTGGTCGGCGACTCCAACTATGCCAATCTGACTTTGTGTGTGTGTGTGTGTGTGTGAAATGAATTGAAAGAGTGTGTGAGAGAGAGGGGGAAGGTTGTTGTGATTGGTGGGGCCCACTGTGGGTGGATAGTGGATGATTAATATAATGACCATATTATCCTTACTAAGTGGTTAAATATCTACATTTGACCACAATATGTATACATATTTACAAGATTGTCACTGTCTATTTTACCGTTATTTACTAAATTTTGACTTGATTATGACCACTGATGTGTTGAATCGAATGGTACAAATTTATCTTTATTTTTTTAACTATCTACCATTCTCATATATATATATATATATATATATATATAACAACCAATTCAAGCAGGACGAGATTGTTTATATACTGCGAGTGTTCACACTAGGGGCGGTACCGTAATTAACCAACTCTTAAAGTGTGAACGCAACAAACCAAGTAATTACGGTACCGCCCCTAGTGTTCAAGCAGGACGACAACAACCAATTCAAGCAGGACGAGGTTGTTTATATACTGCGAGTGTTCACACTAGGGGCGGTACCGTAATTAACCAACTCTTAAAGTGTGAACGCAACAAACCAAGTAATTACGGTACCGCCCCTAGTGTGAACACTCGCAGTCCAATTCAAGCAGGACGAGGTTGTTTATATACTGCGAGTGTTCACACTAGGNNC
>BKCP01005528.1:277057-309099 GCA_008636005.1 Striga asiatica | reverse complement strand
CCTTGACTGTGTGTGTGTGTGTGTGTTTTCATATTTGACATGGTAGGAAAATTCATTGATATGTTTTTTGACAAACTTTTATTTGTAACTTGGCTGTTTATGCTTTGAGGCCCAGTGGGTTTGCAACTTCAATCGTGTCTAACTTGGGACAACTTTTTTGTGTTGATCAATCAAGATAAGCAACCACATTTTGAATTCTCTCAGTTTCAGCAGCTGCCTACTATTCTAGTGACACTCAGTACTATTTCTATTTTCTACTACATAAAAATTATTATTATTATTATTATTACAAATGGTGGACATGATTTTTATTGGATTTGGGGGTAATTATTGTTCGGGCTTCTCAGGTCTTCGTCGTTGTGGAAAGAGTTGCCGACTCAGATGGCTTAATTACTTAAGACCAGATATTAAGCATGGCGTTTTTACATCCGATGAAGAAAATGTTATTTGCGATTTATACAACAAAGTAGGACGCAGGTAATATTTTTTAACATTTCCTAGCTAGTATAAAGCTAATTAATTTGCTACACGTTACATCGAATTATCATTAAAATCGGTCAATTCTAAAAAATTAAAGATAAATCGAGCTGCGTCTTGTACCTTGTTTTCTGACCTCTAAATGTTCTTAGGGGGAAATTTGGTATTTTGAATTTCTTGTGGTCTTATTTTGTTATTTAAATGAAAGATGGTCCGTGATAGCCTCACAGCTAGAGGGGAGAACAGACAATGATGTTAAAAACTACTGGAACAGCAAGCTGAAAAAGAAGGTCATGGCCACTAACTGTAATCCCCAAAATGCCCCTGCGGCCTCCAGCCCGGCTGTGGTTTTAGATCAAACCACTTGTTGTTTCGCAAATCAACCAAGTTTTGCAGAGACAATTCCAGTCAATGAAAATTATGACTTCCCAAGACCCATTGTTGAAGATGAATTAAGGCCATTTGCTTTTGGAATGGATGATCAAAATTATGGGGTTACTGGAATTTCAACTGAAGATGAAGAAAATTCATGTGGGGTTATGAGTGGCATTTGGTCTCAAGATGATGATGATGTTATTGGTAGTAATCCAGATTTGTTCACCAATTTCCAATGTTAATTCCAAGTCACAAAGGAGCCAGTCAAAGTCAACCAAGACAAAAATATCTTAACATGTGTTGTTTGGTTATCAATTATGATGTCATGGGCATATGTATGGACAGATTGATGTAATGTAAGCAAAAGGAAATTTGTCATTTCAACTTCTATTCATCAGTGATGGACAGGTTCATCTCAGTAAATTTGCTTTTTTTTTTTTTTATGAAATATCAGTTAGAACATACAGATGCACTTTAGTACTGAGATAATAGAGTTTAAAGTTAAAACAACACGTTAAGTAAATATATTAACGCAAAATAGGAAATTCAATGTCTGCACAAATAGTCATTTTCGATGGGGTCCCCAAGAATGCACAGGTAGCATCAAGTATGTTGAAAATGATGCATTCCAGACCCAATTCAAACCAAAATATGAAAATATTCATGCTCAAAAGTTCAATATAAATTATTTTACTGTCATCTATACAACGTTTGTTTTCCAGAAAATGCACATCAATGAATTTCGGTTGAAAAAGAGGGCACCAGTTGATAAGCTGTCGTCTTCCATCATACAGCAGATTCAATGTTTTACAAATTCTTCAGATTCTGGATTATATAAATCTGCAAGAAGGCCATCAATCAAAGTAAACTGTTAGCAAATTACACAAGAATGCTCCACCGACAATGTGAATACACTTAGATTTTGCGACAAAACCCGACATGAAAAAACAACCCATTAACATTAAACATTATAGAACCACAATTATATCCTAAAATTTATGGTGGCGTCAGCCATGCATCACATCAAGCCAGCATAACAATAATCGATCATTGAAAATGCTTACATGTATGCTGATAAAGTAGATTCTTGCTTTACCCGAACACAAATAATACCAGGGCTCTTGAGCAAATCAGAACTTACTCCCAGTTAAATTGATTCGCATTTTCCTTTTCCCCATTATGCGAAAAGTCAAATTACACACCCAATTGACAGATGGATAACGATTTACCCTTCCTTCCAGTACTTAGGTGACATGCCATAACTGAATTCTCACTTCTGCCACTAATATTTTTCAATTGATAAACCACCATAAATGACTGCTCTAATACAAATAACAATGTTATCCTTCATTCCATATGGGAAGACAAGAAATTCCACGCATTAACTTGTAAACCTACATTCCCCATAGAACACCCAAGCAACAAGTTTGGGTGTCCTTTAAAGAAGAAGCACAAAGCTAGTCACTATATACTTGGTGAAGAAGCACAAACATAACTAAATGATTCTCCAGAATCCACGTCCACTGAAATATTGGCAGCACTAAGACCTAATAATAATAATATCAGAAGTAAAATCTTTCTCGTTTTGAATCTTGTAGAGTAAGTTATGCTCCATCAAAGAGCCACAAAACAACACCAGCACCAAGTTCCACATGATTTTAAAACAACAAAATAAAACAGATAACTAACAGAATAGATTAAGCCATCTTTGATTGAATGGACCAGCTAGCAGATTCAGCTATATTTGATAAAATGAATGAGAAATTTAGCATCATTTATTATTCTGGGGAAATGGTTGAATTTTCCAGCGGGTCAGATGAAATTACCTCCTTAAAGGGCCATCTCCCTCTGCAACTCCGCAAGCTCATCATCCTCGTCCTCAACCTTCTTTAAACTCTGCCTTCCTGCAGGCACCCGAACAGGGGCAGCAGGAGCTGTTGTTGCAGGTTGCAAAAGCTGTTCTTCCAGCTCAGCTCCTTCTAGTTCTTCAAGCTCCGCCTCCAATTCATCCTGCAGAAGGAAAAAAGAATGAGAAAGATTCTCCTAAAAAAATAAATCAAGAAAGAACAAAAGGCAAATGTGAACTATATAACATGCCTCGTCGAAATCAGCTGAAGCACCAATGGGTGCAGACAGTGCTTCTTGAATCTGTTTCATGTTCTCAGTCTGTTCGTTGATTTCGTCCATTGTCTTGTCCACATCATCAATATTACTAAATCAGGAAAAGCCAATATAAGATTTAGGTAGTTGCATCTCAAGATAACATCGACATTAAATAGCCACAAATATAAATCTATCAGTAATATGTTTCCGTTGATATTTATGTGACAGGCCAGATTCTTTTAATTAAAATATGATAAAAGAAATATTGCAAAATACATTTATGATAATAGATGGATAGATGGATGCAGCCTCCAGATTCCAAACATTTACATTACTTAGATAAACAATACAATGTGAAAGATTTCAAGTTGTCTTATTCAACATCCATTCCTCCCCTATCGAACACTATAATAATCTTTCGTTCTTTTGTTGGTTCATTTTCTTTCTATTTCAATACATTGTGTTGCATCTCTGTTATGTCTTATTCGTTGAGTGAGGTGGAAACTGTACTACATTCAAATATTTTAGTGTTATCAACATAACTTACGTTGCCTTCTGCATAGCTTTCATTGCAGCTGCTCCAGTTCTCAAAGCATCAACAGTTTCTGTTGTGGCTTTTGCCCCTTCAAGCATTATCATCTGCAAACAAGGAGCATGCACAGCTTAAAATGACAGAACATGGACAGTTCAATAGAATAATCACATTACAGAAACTTATCGAGAGCACCTGGTCGTGAATGCGCAACTGAAAATTCCCAAGCTGTTCAATTTGTTGTTCATAAAGCCTTTTCCTCTTTAAACATTGTATTGCAGCTAAAAACAAATTTGCATAAACAAGATCTTTACAATGGTAACTCAATTAAATTACACCAAAAATAACAAGTACAAACCGAACAAAACCATTGCATATTGCTGGTCTGAACAAAACTACAGAATACTCCATCACAAAGTTCATAGACTTCAAAGGAAAATATGGTAACCATATGGTAAAAGCCAAAGATATTTTAAAGACCTCAGCAAAAGAAGAGGGAATACCATATGAATTAATTAACAAACTCAGATCCAGTCCGAATTTTCTTTGCACGCACAATATAACGAGGGCAAATCAGCTAGATAACAGGACACAATTCTTCAATTCAAGTAGAGATAAAACAAGCACCAGGTAGAATAATTTCCGACAACATATCATGCCTTGAGACTACCTCTTTTATTTTTAGCTCTAGTGAACTCCTTGGCCCTTTCAACTTCTGAAGCAGCCTTCTTTAAGAGAACCTTCTCTTTTTTCTCAAGCATCTCCAGAGTCTGAGTACAACAACCAAACAAGCATTCAGTCAATTAAACAAAATTTCTAGGACTCTATCAAGATGAAAAAGCAACTAAAAAATTACACCATAACTAACTGACTGACAAACAACAGAAATAAGAAAATATAAATACATGGTAGATCAGTGATCAAGTTCCAAGAAATACCCAAAATCGAAAATAAGAGAAAAGTCTCATATCATAAAATTCTGCCCCAAATTATAGCTGTGCTGCCATCATCTACAGTTTCTTCTTAACTTCCATTTACCGTGTAACAATTTTTAGTATGAAAACTTCATGATATAAATCAAATTATGGCATAAAAAAAAACGAAGATGATTAAGAAAAGGAAAAAACGCAAAATAAAGCATAGATAAGAATTCGTACCTCGTTCAACTTGTCCAGCGTTGCAAGAGCATTAGTCTCTTGCTTTGGCTTTCCGAAAATCCGCGTAAACATTGTCGGTGATATATTGTCCGAACAAGTAAAAGGAAAACAAAATGGAAAGCCCTAAACCCAGAAACAATATAAAATTCCGTTCGTCAATTTGCTGGAATACAAACAACTGGTATTTCTCAAAATTCGAACAGATCAACAAATAAGTATCATATATTCAGCCAAAACATGACTAAATCTCATTAATTGAGCAACACCACTGACCTGCAGATTCAGAGCGATGAGGAAATCGAACACTTTGGGAAAATTCTTTAGGGATTTATGTATGAAAACGTATAAGAAGTCGCCGATCGACCCCTTTTCGTTCGTAACTTCGTATAGATTTTAGATTGCGTGTGTTTGGGGTTGGGGGGAGGGGAAGAGGTGACAGATATCACGTGACTGGTTGTTCATCTAGGAATGTGACGGACCAACTGGATTCGGAGTTGGATGACATTTGTACTTTCGTCTTGTTATTTTCAATTTAGTCCTTGAACTATTGAAACCTTGCAATGATCCACTTGGATGATGGATCAAGTGTCAAGGTGGAGCACACATTTTGACAAACTAAACTCGACCAATATATACCATCCAGACAGAGAAAAAAAAAAAACTCGACCAATATATATCTATATCTATATACGTATAAAAAAAGTTTGATTATTTTTCAAATAGTAACTATTTTTCTTTAAAAAAAATTTATTTACAATTTTATGAAATTAATTTAATAATTTAAAGAATATTTCAAATAATCAATTATGAAAGTTGCGGCTCATTATTTAAGGAAATAATTAAATCATATATATATTTATTTTTAAGATACCTTAATTACTCAAATAAATTTAATGGTATATTCCAAATATTCACTTATGGTAAATGAAAGAAGCTTTACTTCCCAAAGGAGCAGATAAGATATCCGAGTGTCTGAAGTAGCGCGCTTTTAGAACTCTGACCACCAGGGAGTCTGGATTTTTAATGAGACGCCAAACCTGCTTAGCTAGAAGAGCTTTGTTAAAAGCCGATAGATTTCGAAATCCAATACCTCCCTGACATTTTGGCCTGCTTAGAAGTTCTCATCGACACCAATGCATATTCTTTGATCCTCCATCTATGCCCCACCAGAAATTTGCGTAATCGCGTTCAATTTCTTCACACAGGGGCGACGGAATACGGAAGCAGGACATAGCATATGTTGGAACAGCCTGGACAACCGATTTAAGAAGAACTTCTCTACCTCCCTCCGAAAAATTTTTGTGGCTCCAGCTTTGAATTCTATCAGCAACTTTCTCTTTAAGATAACTGAATTGAGCACGTTTGATTTTAGCTGAGAACGTGGGGAGGCCCAGATAGACTTCATGTAACGCCCCGTTTTTTTTAAAGGATTTACCGAATTTATTTATAAAAATCAGAGTTAATTATTCGCAAATCTTAATTTAAATTTGAAATCTCAACGGGCGCTACTTATCTACTAAGAACAATTTAACAAAAATACAAACACATCAGATTAAACTTATACATGCATGACTAACAGTTATAAAATTTAACTAGCATTCATTAAGTTCCAAAACAATAAAGTCAAAACATAATTCCAAGGTTCAATCCGACATAATCAATTTATCCCAAAAACAAAGCAGGAAAGAAATCCAAGTCAAAGCAACAGTTTGACAATATCATAGATAAGCGGAAGCATAATATAACCAGAACATATTCAATCGATGACCACCACCCGTTTGCCTTTACGCCACCATCACAGCTCAGCTCAACCCTAAGAAAAAGGAAGAGGAAACAACAGAAAAATAATGGGGGTGAGCAAAACCATCATGCTCACCATTACCGCACAGTTTATCCCGTATAAAGATCTTTAAAAACATAAACACAATATGCATAGAATCCAAGGTCTAACTCCCTACACGGCCCTATGGCAAACCTCCTATGTACATACAACAACCTTCCAATCACAACACGGCAAGGAAGTAACTGGAAACCTTCCCATCTCCGAATACAACGGGCCTGGGATCCTTTCCAAGAGACAGTAGAGCTGTTTGTCCCCTTCACGAATATCATACGGACCGGGGCGTCAACCTCCCGAATCAACTACGGGCCGGCGACCTCTCAATGTTTATGCATTCCTTAAAGGCACTAACAAACGGGACACTTAGACTAGGGTCAACACCTCAAAACACCTACATTAAGTTAAGATACTAAAATCAACACCTTATCTTGACTTAAAAAGGAAATCACAATTAGAATTAGCCGAACTTGATTCGACTAAGTTGTTCGTGGAGTCTTGTGGACATTAGAACTCTTGGACTTAGATTTGACCAAACCAAAATGGAAGTTCACACAATTTCACATAAAGGGTAATTAAAACAAGTCACAAGAATAACGTGCAAGCCGGTTCTCGAATTTAACACAAAACTACATTTTGAAAATAATTTCTGAGAATTCACAAATTCAAGTTGGTCCATCACCCCAACGAGTTAGGCTCTGAAATTTTATCAATAAATTCACCTCACTGGACTTAATCAAAACACCAAATTTCAGGCCCAAACTCAAAACACACGATTTTATAAAATTCAAACAAATTTACGACAAAAATGAGCATAAATCCAAAGCCTGACGTAATGAACGAGTTAAAACTTGAAAGTTTTAGATAAACAGAACAACATGTGAATAACAACTTATAAAAATTCCAGCTATTAACATGAAACACACGAATTATAAAAATTAAAACAAAATTCTATAGAATTTGAATTTTCAACAAAACCGAACCAAAATGAATTCAAATAAATCTTAACTTTTTACATCACAAAACACATCATAAAATGAGTCCAAACGCCAAAATTCAAAAATTTACAACAATAGGTCGATTTATCATAATTAAACCAAAGTTCTACAGAATAATTTAAACAATTTTTAACCTTAGTAAAAGAATTCCAAAAATCATGAAATTTTTACACAACATGTAAATATACCAGAGAGACAACATATTAAAAATTCAGCCAATTGGGAGTACAAATTGATTTAATATGCAATTTACAATATTCTGTCCAGAAATCAAAACAATTATTAAAAATAGCTACAGTTTGAATTAAATTCTAAAATTTTTACAAGACATATAAATTCATCAGAGGACCTCACTCAAAAAATTTCATATTAATTGGAGTAGCATACATTTTATCACGAAAACGATGGCGGATGCTCGGCGGCGACACACTCGGCTTGCGGCGGAGGGGCAATCGAGGAGGAGCAGCGGGCTCTGTTAGTCCCGTTGTTGCTGCTGTGTGGGTCGCCGGAGGTGGACTGGTCGCGGCGGAGGAGCTTTGCGGGCGGAGCAGGTTCGCGGCGAGGAGGACGGGAACAGGGGCGACGATCGAAGGTGAGAGGAGGGTGAGGGGTGGCGGGGTTTTTTCTTGCGAGAGAGAAGAGATGAGGACGATGAAATTTTTTTGCGTGAGGGAGAGATCGAGCGAGAGAGATGAATGAGAAGGGAGTGTCTGCGCGTTGATCGTGAATGAGGGAGGAATTATGAGAGGTCCGCTTTTAATCAATATGCTACGATTCCCTTACTTCCTCCTCAAGAAACACACACACATGCCTAAGGGAGAAAACCGGGTCGGGTGGGTCGAGCTGGGCGCCGATTCGGCCGGTTCGCTCGGGCAGGCTCTCGGGCTCGATTTGATCGCACGATTAATTAAATAAAGCTGGGTATAATTTATTTATACACACATTATTTTAAAAATAATAATAATAGTAATAATAAAAATACGCATTTAAGCAATTAATGATAATTAGACAAATAATAATATTTAGACATTCAATAATAATAACAATAATATTAATAATAATAACAATAATAATAATCATCAATAATAATAATTATCAAATAATCCACAAATAAATGGGGCATTATAGTCTACCCACCTTAAAGAGAATTCCGTCCTCGGAATTCGAAAAAAAAATAAAATAACTAGAACACAAAAGAGTACAAAGGGGATCAAAAAGCGAAGTTCGGATATCTCCTCCTAATATCGGCATCGATCTCCCAAGTCGCCTCAGACTCATCGTGTCGGCTCCACAACACCTTCACAGAACTCACTGCCCAGTTCCTCAGCTGATGGAACTTCCGGTCCAGTACGGCAACCGACACCTCCTCATAGGCAAGGTCTCGCTCGACCTGCAGCTCGCCGAAGTCCACCACATGGTCGGGGTCATGTACATATCTACGTAGCATCGAGACATGAAACACATCATGCACCCCCGACAAGTCTGGTGGCAAAGCTAACCGATAAGCTAAGTCCCCAACTCGAGCAAGGATCTCAAAGGGCCCGATAAAGCGAGGCCGAAGCTTCCCCTTCTTCCCAAAACGAATCACACCCTTCATGGGCGAGACCTTCAGGAAGACGTGATCACCGACAACATACTCGTGCTCCTGCCTCTTCCGATCGGCATAGACTTTCTGCCTCTCCTGGGCAGACCGGATATTCTTCTGGATCTCCTCAACAGCCTCCGAAGTCCTACGAATGAACTCCGGACCCATGATCTTCCTCTCCTCCCGTACAAAGCCTCATACGGGGCCATCTTGATCGAGGCATGATAACTGTTGTTGTAGGTCAACTCAACCAACGGAAGGGCATTCTCCCAAGTCAGGCTCTGGTCCAAGACCATAACCCTCAATATATCCTCAAAGTATTAGATCGTCCGCTCCGACTGACCATCTGTCTCAGGGTGGAAGGCAGTGCTAAACTCCAAGCTCGTCCCCATGGCTCGGTACAACGTCTTCCAAAACTGACCCGTGATCTTCGGGTCTCGATTGGACACAATCTCCACGGGCACCCCGTGACAAACAATCTCATCAACGAACAACTCGGCATAATCGCTAGCCTTCATAGTCGTCTGGACAGGCAAAAAGTTGGCAGACTTCGTAAGTCGATCCACAACCACCCAAATAGAGTCGTGGCCGGATCTCGATCTTGACAATCCCACCATGAAGTCCATAGTAATACACTCCCACACCTTCGGAACACATAGTCTACCCTCGAAGACCAATGCTCCATCAGATGCGACCGCGAATCCTCCAACTCTACCGGCTTCCATCAACTCCTTCATCCGGCACAGAAAATGGTCGTTCGGCTGCTCGGCGACTATCCTCTCATGAAGAATCGGTCCCACAACCAAAGCGGTCAACATACCACCGGCCGTCGAAGTCAACTCCACTGCCACAAACTGTAGTCGCTCAAACTCCCAAACTAGGACATCTTTCCCAGTGAATAGGCAAGACAGCTGGCCATGACTCTTCCGACTCAAAGCGTCGGCAATCACATTAGCTTCCCAAGATGGTAGCTAATAGTGCAATCGTAGTCCTTGACTAACTCTAGCCATCTCCTTTGGCGCATATTGAGCTCCTTCTGAGTAAAGATATACTTCAAGATCTTATGATCGGTGAAAATCTCACACTTGCCTCCATAGAGGTAGTGCCGCCAAATCTTCAAGGCGTGGACAACTGCAGCTAGCTCAAGATCATGAGTGGGGTAGTTCTGCTCGTGAGGCTTCAGCTGCCTCAAAGCATAGGTTACGACTTTCCCTTGCTGCATAAGGACACATCCTAAACCTATCTTCGAAGCATCACTATAGATCGTGAACTCCAAAGTAGGGTCGGGTATCGACAAGACGGGTGTGGTAGTAAGTCTCCCTTTCAGCTCCTAGAAACTATTCTCGCACTCCTGACTCGATTTGAACCTCACGGTCTTCTTCGTAAGGTTGGTTAGTGGTTGGGCTATCTTCGAGAAGCCCTCGATAAACCTTCGGTAGTATCCTGCTAACCCCAGGAAACTACGAACATCACTGGCATTTCTTGGTGTATCCCACTTGCTCACCGCCTCGATCTTGCCGGGATCCACCACGATGCCTCTAGCCGTCACAATGTGGCCAAGGAATGCAACACGATCCAGCCAGAACTCGCACTTCGAGAACTTAGCATAAATCTTCTCGCGGCGAAGAGTCTCCAGCACAATCCTCAGATGCTCCTTGTGCTGGTCGATGTCCCGAGAATAAACCAGGATGTCGTCGATGAACACGATAAAAAACTGGTCCAGATAAGGACGGAAGACCCTATTCATAAGGTCCATGAACACCGTCGGGGCATTGCTAAGTTCGAACGGCATCACCACAAACTCATAGTGGCCATATATAGTACGAAACGCGGTCTTAAAGATATCCGACTCCTGGATCTTCAACTGGTGATAGCCAGACCTCAAGTCAATCTTCAAAAAGACGCTGGCTCCCCTCAGCTGGTCGAAGAGATCCTTGATACGAGGAAGAGGGTACTTGTTCATGACCGTAAGGTGATTAAGCTCACGGTAGTCGATACATATGCGCATGGTTCCGTCCTTCTTCTTCACGAATAGAACGGGCGCACCCCATGGAGAGACACTCGGTCGAATAAAACCGAGCTTGAGCAATTCTTGGATTTGCGCCTTGAGCTCTTGAAGCTCCTTCGGCGCCATACGGTAGGGGGCTTTCAAGACGGGACCAACTCCTGGCACCAAGTCAATAGTGAACTCGACCTGGGGATCGGGGGTTCCTCCGGGTAACTCATCGGGAAAGACATCGAGATATTCACAAACAATAGAGACTCACTCCGAAACTCGATCGGAATTATCATCGGTCACCATACTCACAATGTAACCTTGGCAGCTACCCTTAGAAAGGCTCTTCCTAGCTTGAATAGATGAGATGACTCAAGGCACAGTCCTCGACTTCACCCCATAGAACACTACGGGTTGATCATGTTCGGGAAAGAGAGTGACTTCACGCTCTTGGCACCGGATGTCGGCTCGATAACGAGTGAGCCATTCCATGCCCAAGATCACGTCGAAGTCTCGCATTTCGATAACATAAGTATCGGCATCCAGAACTCGTCCACCGATATTGACATGAAGATCACAGACCAAAGAATCAGACATAATAATTTTTCCCGAGGCTAGGCTAACCTCGAAAGGATCGACTTTGCACACATTTATAACAGATAGGGCCTCAAGACATCGGGAAGAGATAAATGAATGGGTTGCTCCAGTATCACATAAAGCAAAAACAGGCACGTTGGATATCGTAAGCATTCCGGACATGGTACCTGTGTTGTTGGTTGCCTCGTCATGGGTGATGGTGTAGACGCGGGCCTGGCTTCCCGTCCTCGGCTGGTAAGGCGGGGGTTGTCTGGGCTGCTGCTGCTGGGGCTGATCCGACCTCTGAGGTTCTGGGCAATGACGAGAATAATGACCCTTCCTCTGGCAGTTGTAGCAAGTTATGTCGACTGCTCGACACATGTTGGCCTCGTGGACTCGCCCGCATGCTCCACACGGCAGTGCTCCTGCTGGAAACTGACGGATAGGCTGAGTATTTTGTGCCACATGCTGCTGCTGAGGCTGGCGCGAACCATGGTTAGGGCGCTTGCCCTTCTTGCGGTTCTGATGATCATTCTTCCTCTTGCCAGAGCTAGAGGATGGGGGAGCTGTAGCATACGGAGCAGGATACTGATAAGCCGTCTGAGGATAGACCAGCGACTGATAGGATAGCGGTGGAATGATAGGTGGTATAGCCTGGACAGGCTGAGCAGCATGGTAATATTAGGGAACTGGAGCTATCGGAATGAGACAGCTCGCCACTTCCTGTGCCCGACTCACAGTATCGGCATAGGACATCGGACCGTGACTCCCAACCAGCTCACGGATCCTCTGGTTTAGCTCCTTCAGAAATTTATGGGCCTTCTTCTCATCAGTGTTCACAATGTCACCGGCAAAGATGCTCATCCTGGTGAAAGTGCGTATGTACTCATCCACGCTAGAGTTGCCCTGCTGCAGATGATAGAAGTCATGCTCCATCCGGTCACAAAAGCTCTGCGGGAGGAACTTGCCTCGGACCATCACCTTCATTTGATCTCAGGTGAGAGCGTTAAGCTCAGCCTCTGGCCTCCGAGCCCAATGGTCAGTCCACCAGTCGGATGCATCCGCCTTCATCTGGAAAGCGGCAAGAGATACGCGTTGTCTATCCTGGAGAGGGAGCACAGCGAAGATCTTGTCCAGCTCCTTCATCCACTCAAGCACAGCGGTGGGGTTCTCAGTCCCCAAAAAGGTAGGCGCAAGCATGCCCTGGAATTGGCGAGCGACACGCGCTGTCTATCCTGGAGAGGGAGCACAGCGAAGATCTTGTCCAGCTCCTTCATCCACTCAAGCACAGCGGTGGGGTTCTCAGTCCCCGAAAAGGTAGGCGCAAGCATGCCATGGAATTGGACTAGAAGCCTCGAAAAGTCCATGTTCGGAGGGGCCTGCTGGTGAGGTGGGGATGGAGGCGGAGATGGAAGTGGGGATGGCTGCCGGTTGTTGCGAGCTTTGCGGGTGTTGCGATAAGCCATAGTTCTACATTGAATAAGACGAATAAATTTAGCACATTAAATAATAAGGAAAGTCTAGAGTTCGCCATGAAGCACTAGAGTTCAAATTAATCAAAGGTGGATAGATTACCTAAGCCCCAAATAGAATAAATCAAACAATAGAACTCATACCTTGAGCAGGCGCGGCGAGACGAAAGCGAGTGGTGGAATGGTCATTGAATACACTAACACTAAAGATAGTCTACAGAAATGCAGACCTGGCTCTGATACCAAACTGTAACGCCCAGTTTTATTTTAAATGATTTACCGAATTTATTTATAAAAACTAGAGTTAATTTTGCGCAAATCTCAATTTAAATTTGAAATCTCAACGGGCGCTACTTATCTTCCAAGAACAATTTAACAAAAATACAAACACATCAGATCAAACCTATACATGCATGACTAACAATTATAAAATTTAACTAGCATTCATTAAGTTCCAAAACAATAAAGTCCAAATAGAATTCCAAGGTTCAATCCGACATAATCAATTTATCCCCAAAAAAAGCAGGAAAGAAATCCAAGTCAAAGCAACAGTTTGACAATATCATAGATAAGCGGAAGCATAATATAACGAGAACATATTCAATCAATGACCACCACCCGTTCGCCTTTACGCCACCGTCACCAGCTCAACTCAACCCTAAGAAAAAGGAAGAAGAAACAATGGAAAATTAATGGGGGTGAGCAAAACCATCATGCTCATCATTACCGCACATTTTATCACGTAAAAAGATTTTTAAAAACATAAACACAGTATGCATAAAATCCAAGGTCTAACTCCCTACATGGCCTATTGCAAACCTCCTATGTACATACAACAACCTTGCGATCACAACAAGACAAGAAAGTAACTGAAAACCTTCCCATCTCCGAATACAACAGGCCTGAGATCCTTTCTAGGAGACAGTAGAGCTGTTTTTCCCCTTCACGAATATCATACGGACCAGGGCGTCCACCTCCCGAATCAACTATGGGCCGGCGACCTCTCACTGTCTATGCATTCCTCAAAGGAACTAACAAACGGGACACTTAGACTAGGGTCAACACCTCAAAACACCTACATTAAGTCATGATACTAAAATCAACACCTTATCTTGACTTAAAAAGGAAATCACAATCAGACTTAGCCGAACTTGATTTGACTAAGTTGTTCGTGGAGTCCTGTGGACATTGGAACTCTTGGACTTAGATTCGACCAAACCAAAATGGAAGTTCACACAATTTCACATAAAGGGTAATTAAAACAAGTCCCAAGAATAACGTGCGAGCCGGTTCTCGAATTTAACACAAAACTACATTTTGAAAATAATTTCTGAGAATTCACAAATTCAAGTTGGTCCAGCAACCCAACGAGTTAGACTCTGACATTTTACCATAAAATTCACCTCACTGGACTTAGTCAAAACACCAAATTTCAGCCCCAAACTCAAAACACACGATTTTATAAAATTCAAACAAGTTTACGGCAAAAATGAGCATAAATCGAAAGCCTGACCTAATGAACGAGTTAAGACTTGAAGTTTTTACATAAACAGCTACAACATGTGAATAACAACTTATAAAAATTTCAGCTATTAACATGAAACACACGAATTATAAAAATTAAATCAAAATTCTGCAGAATTCGAATTTTCAACAAAACCGAACCAAAATGAACTCAAATAAATATGACTTTTTACATCACGAAACACATCATAAAATGAGTTCAAACGCCAAAATTAAAAAATTTACAACAATAGGTCGATTTATCATAATTAAACCAAGGTTCTGCAGAATAATTCAAACAATTTTTAACCGTGGCAAATGAAGTCTAAAAATCATGAAATTTTTACACAACATGTAAATATGCCAGAGAGACAACACATTAAACATTCAGCCAATTTGTAGTATAAATCGATTTAATATGCAATTTAAAATATTCTATCCAGAAATCAAAACAATTATTAAAAATAGCTACAGTTGGAATTAAATTCTGATATTTTTACACGACATATAAATTCATAAGAGGACCTCACTCACAAAATTTCATATTAATTGGAGCAGCATACAATTTATCACGAATTTATCAACTAAACAACGACTATTCACGTTCGATAAATCATAAACGATTCGATAATCACAAAAATCGTCTGAGGCCATCACCATAAGGCAAAGGACTTAGTAAGGTTCCAAATCCACAACATTCACACGAACTCAACGTGATCTCGTTCGATTCATACGAATCGACAAAGATCACACATAACACGACGATATATTTAAATAATAACATTAATTAACATTAGCGCATATAGTATAACAACAACGCATGAATAAACGAGGGAGGGGTCGATTCTCGATACTGTTCTCAGGAAACGTGCGAGAAGGGTTTGAATGGGGTTGACGAGACAACGAAAACGACTCGCGGCGGATGCTCGGCGGCGACACGCTCGGCTCGCGGCGGTGAGCCAACGGCGGAGGGGCGATCGAGGAGGAGCAGCGGGCTCTGTTGGTCGCGGCGTTGCTGCTGTGTGGGTCGTCGAAGGTGGACTGGTCGCGGCGGAGGAGCTTCGCGGGCGGAGCAGGTTCACGGCGAGGAGGACGGGAACAGGGGCGACGATCGAAGGTGAGAGGAGGGTGAGGGGTGGCGGGATTTTTTCTTGCGAGAGAAAAGAGATGAGGACGATGAGATTTTTTTGCGTGAGGGAGAGATCGAGCGAGAGAGAAGAATTAGAAGGGAGTGTCTGGGCGTTGATCATGAATGAGGGAGGAATTATGAGAGGTCCGCTTTTAATCAATATGCTAGGGTTCTCTTACTTCCTCCTCAAGAAACACACACACACAAGCCTAAGGGAGAAAACTGGGTCGGGTGGGTCGAGCTGGGCGCCGGTTCAGCCGGTTCGCTCGGGCAGGCTCTCGGGCTCGATTTGATCTCACGATAAAATAAATAAAACTTGGTAATATTTATTTATACACATATTATTTTAAAAATAATAATAATAGTAATAATAAAAATACGCATTTAGGAAATTAATGACAATTAGACAAATAATAATATCTAGACATTCAATAAAAATAACAATAATATTAATAATAATAACAATAATAATAATCATCAATAATAATAATTCTCAAATAATCCACAAATAAACGGAGCATTACACTTCATGACCTTGAACCACTTTCATTTTGAATACATCTTTAACAATAGAGACAAGCTTCGGAAGAGTGTTCGGGCTGAATGAGAGGGTTGATTTATCAAAATTAATTGCTTGTCCTGATGCTTTCTTGTAAATTTTCAGAACATTCTGAATGTTTACCGCGTCGTGAGTATCAGCTCTGAAAAAGATCAGACTGTCGGCGGCAAAGAAAAGATGGGATATACTCGGGCAATTATTTGCAATGCGGATCCCCCTAAACAATTTCTTCTGTTTAGCATGAATTAAGAGCGATGAAAGACCTTGAGACACCAAGGCGAATAAATACGGCGAGAGTGGGTCACCTTGATGGATGCCACGATGAGGTTGTAATGCCTCGAAACTGTGTTGGTTGAACTTAAAAGAGAATGTAACAGAGCGGGCACACTTCATAATTTTATCGATCCAAGATTGAATAAACCCCAAGCTTCTCATTATAGCTTCTAAGAAATTCCATTCGACACGATCGTAAGCTTTGCTCATGTCCAGCTTGAGGGCCACATAACCTCTCCTGCTTTGATGGTGGTTTTGCATCCAGTGCATTGTTTCAAAACCCAGAATGATGTTATCGGAGATTAGTCTCCCTGGGATAAATGCACTTTGAAACTCATTTATAACTGACGGAAGGATCACCTGCAGATGGTTAGCCAATGTACGAGCAACAATTTTAAATGAGAAACTACACAAACTAATTGGCCGGTAATCCTTGATAGTAATAGGATTCTTCGTCTTCAAAATAAGTGTGATGACAGTTTCGTTCCAGTTTAAAAATTCAGCACCATCATTAAGAACTTTTAATACTTCAGCACAACAGTCGTCACCAAGTATATGCCAAAATCGTTGATAGAACATGCCCGGAAATCCATCCAACCCAGGAGCTTGATCAGGACCTAGATCAAAAATTGCTCCACCGTGAAAGGACTACATAGTATCAGATTCATGCTATCATCAACCTTCGAAGAAACAACGTCGCAAATTGATTTGACGCAAGACTCATTTGGATTATTTGATTGAAAGAGAGAGGTGAAATAATCCGTTACGATTTCCATCATGCCTTCCCAACTTGAGCAGAAGTCCCCATGCGCATTGAGGAATGAAATTAAAGGACTTCTCAATGCGCATGGAGACCTCTGCTCAAGTTGGGAAGGATGATGGAAATCGTAACAGATTATTTCACCTCCCTGTTTCAATCAAATAATCCAAATGAGTCTTGCGTCAAATCAATTTGCGATGTTGTTTCTTCGAAGGTTGATAATCCAAATGATGGAAATGAGTCTTGCGTCAAATAATCCATTACTCATTTGTCTCCCTGAGCAAGCCATACGATTTTGCTTCTTTGTCTCTAGTAGCTTTCTTCTTGAAGTGTGAATTTATCAATCTGCGCCTCCAAACTACTAATAGTGTCATAGTTGGCTTCCCATTTGTCGGAAGTTTTTAGATGATTCAACTCCTTCCGTTTCTTTTGAATAATTTCGGGGAGTTTTCGGAAACTAGAACCCGCCCATTCTGAAATATACTGGCTGTAGACCTCAAGTTTTAAGTCAAAGGATACTGAAGGATTTGACATTCTCCACCCGTCTTCTACAACGCACTCAAAATTCTCCTCAAAAAACCAACAAGCTTCAAAACAGAAAGGTTTTTTACCTCGTGGCAGTTCGGATGGTCTCTGACCTAGTGAGATTTGTATTGGTTTGTGGTTGGAGCCGAAAAACTCAAGAGAACGAGTGTGAGCCGATGGATATAAATCACACCACACCGAAGAGCAAACAAATCGATCTAATTTCTCGAAGATTAAATTTTCAGTTGAGCGGCGATTAACCCACGTAAATGGGTCCCCTTCACTGTATATATTCCGTAATTCACAAATTTCTATCGTTTCCCGAAAAGCATCCATGTGTGAAGCGGCCCTACATCTTCCCTTCCCCCACTCTTCTCACTGAGGAAACATATCTCATTAAAGTCTCCACCAACTAGCCACAGCAGATGTCTGAGATCCGCGTCATTTCTCAGTTTGCATAATAACTCCCAATATAATTTTCTATTAGCAGCCATCGGATCCCCATAAAAACCCGTAAATCTCCAAGCTCTATCATCATCCTCAATAAACCAGGCGATATCCCTGATGGAAAAAGACTTAATATGTACAATAAATGGTCTTTCCATAGAATAGCTAGCCCCCCACTTTTGCCCCTACAATTAACAACAAAAGAACCTGAAAAACTAAGCACAAACCTCCAATTAGAACTTTTTTTCACCGCCACTTTCGTCTCACTGAGAAATAACATGGACGGTTTCTTCTTATCAACTAGGCGGCGGAGATTATTGAACGCATGGGGATTACCCAACCCCCGTGCGTTCCAGCATATACAACTCATTGTTTTTGGCGGGGTTGCATAGCAACCTCCGCCAAATCTGTACAGCTTATAAGAGAAGTAGTATCAATTCCACTTTTCTGAATATGGACTTCAAGAGTTTATCAGGCTCGGTGTCTTCAAATTTTCTTTTAGTAAATCCCTCACTTGTGGTAGTAGGGATTTCAAGTGATCCACTCGCCTTATCACATCGACTCGTTTGCCTCCACTTTTTGGGTGGTCGGGCTAAAGAGTTTAACGACTCTGTCTGAGTTTCCTCACAAATTAGTTTCAGAGTTGATGGCATCGGTTCAGCAGGATGTGTATTCAAATTTAGTTGGACGATATGGATATTTTGCTGCACATTAATGGCATCTAACATTTTCGGATCGTGGTAAGGCTCAACGAACTTATCAGAGAGCACTAGATTGTCTACCTCATGATGTTTTTCAATATTCATGAGCACTTGGTCGTCAGTAGATGTCTCGCAAGTTTCTGGCTTAAATTTATCCCCCGATGAGCCCGCGCCGTGATTAGATTTTGACGAGCTTGCTGGTGTGTTCGTAAATGAAGGCCGACTATCTTCCCAATTCTTCTTCCCAACGAAGTGATTAGATGCTTTCAACCACGCGCCAAATGAGAGATTAACCCGGTCCGCTTCTAAATCCTCACATTCCTTCAGAACATGTCCTATTCTCCCACATGAATAACAAAAATCAGGAAGTCTTTCGCAGACCAAGAGAACATTCACTTCCTCTTCTAGATTAGCCACTCGAGCACTTACGAAATTTTTCAGAGGCTGAGATAGTTGTATCAAAACCCGAACACGTGCGAATTTTCCCCAGCAGTTGCCCCCTTCTCCCTCGTCTATTTCAGAGACTACTCCTACTTTGGAGGCGGTAGCTTCTAGGACTCTCTTGTTCATAAACGCAATAGAGAGGTTATGCAATTGAACCCAAATACTGATACTTTCGAAAGGAACCTCTCTAGGATTTTAGAGACCTTTGATTTTTGAAATAGAACAAGGTTGCGAAACAGGTTCCAAGGCCCTTCCATGAGAGTCTGTCGTATGTCCAAATTGGATCTGAACTCCTGAATAAACAAGTTCTCCCCTACCTCTTCAATGTCTACACCTTTTGAAAAATTTAGGATTCTTGGCATTTGTTGCTTAAATACCTCTTGATTTATCAGCTTCGAAGAAAAAATCTTTGCCAAAAGACAACGATGCACTCGGCCAGCCTCGCAATCAACCACATATGATTCTAACACTATTGTGTCTTCTTCGCGAACCCTCGCTTTCTTCATTTCCTCTACCAGACGGGAAATCTCGTTGGAATCCATAAATAAAGTACTCCTACGCCAACTCGAAGGATGGAGTGATGAAAGAACTGCCTCAGTAGAACCCTAACTACTCTCTGCTCTCACCAAAGAGGGGAAAACAAGAGACAGAATCGACGACATCTATTTTTGAAATGAATATAATGTAACTTATTTTCAGTTACTTGCACCGCACGGGTCGTGTACTAATCTTAATTAGACATGTTTTATGTAATTATGCACAATTTAAATTTCATATAATATTCTCAACAAATTAATATAGGTAAATTTCATAACATGTTGATTCCATATTTCTATATTATAAATATTATTTAATGACAATTTGTAATTTATAAATATTAATAAATATTTCTTACCCGTGCATCGCACAGGATTCATACTAGTAGTAGATGAAAGAACATGTCGAAATTGACCATCAAACTAAAGGGCTAATCAAACGGGTGATATCATTGTTGTATTAAATAAGCGCACTACACAAGGACAACACGGACTATGAAGCGTCAACGATGACATTTGAGTTGACGCGGTTGGACAGGTGGCTGGCATTTGAATTTTGAATTTTGGAAAATAAAGCCCCGGCAAAAGATCAAATATATTCAATGGGGTCAAGAAAGAGAAAGGTGAACTAACCTACCAGGAACAAGGATAGTCGAATTCGTTCTTAGATCGAGTTACCTTAACTCAACCAAAGTGGGGGGGACCAAATGATATGGGATACCACACCAGATCGACTAGACCCGAGAGACAACCTAACTGAACCGGGTGAACCGACAGGTCAAGCATAAACCAAAGACGCTACAGGTCGGCAAGTTCTCAAGTCGAGCAGGACATCGAGGATTCAAGGAGCACAGACAGATCGAGCTAGGGACCTCGGATGGCCTAGTTTAAACTCGACCTGAAAGCATGACTGGTCGTAGGGAGTAGAGACAGGTCGAGTTAGGGTCCTTTAGGCCATCTCAGACCCCAATGCTTCATTCTATGGGCTTAGAAAACTTATCGGCAATCCCCGTTCCAGCAACAGTTCCAAGTAACCCAGCGGAGGTCAAATCAAGCTAGGAGATCATGGTTTCAGCCTAAACGTAGCCAAATCTAGCTGTGGTCTTGTCGATGGGACCATTGAAGAGCACAAGGGAGCCAACAGGTCAACAGCTTGTTACGATGATAAAGGGGGAGCTGAGCAGGATGATCGCCAATGTAGTGGCGGCCGGGTACGCTCAACAGCAGGTGTCCAACACGGTTACTGTTACTGCGACCACAACGTAGGCTACGGAGGTCCAACAGTCGAACAACTTTGGTGAAGGAGCAGATCGTGATCTCATGGTGGATAGAATGACCGAGAAACTAAAGGAGCTGCAGGCCAAGGTGGAAGGAAAGAAGTCGGGGAGAGCTCGAGGTCAATCATTCACGGAAGATTCTTGATGCTAACCTGCTAAATGGTTTCTGCAAGCTTACTATCACATATGACGGGTCTACAGACCCAACTCGCACTTGCAGTCCTTTGAGATTATGGTTGTGTTCCAAGGGTACTCGGACGCGGTGAGTTGTCGAGCATTTCTGGCGACCTTACGAGGGGATGAGCAAGGTTGGTTCCATCAGCTCACCCGACGTTGAGTTTGTGCAGGTATTGAAGGTCGTCAACTAGCGAGAACGGCCATTTAGGTTGAACCGAGCCAACCTGAGGTCTTTTCCATACCACTGTGCTTTGTGTTGCATCAAGTGAAATATCATCTCTTCTATTGTCGGGTGGAAGAAAGGCACACTCTAGCTTTGGAATACTTCTTAATCTTCATGAAACCTTATCATGCGAGATCAACCATGTCAGCCTTGTGGCAGAGCTTATTATACGGCATTCCCTCATCATATGGGACGAGGCAGCAATGATGCATAAGCATTATTTTAAAGGTCTTCAAGCGTTATTTCAGGAAATCATGGGAACTTCAACCCGACTGACCATTGTAAATCATTTGGGAGCAAAACTATTGTTTTTGTGTTAAGATTCCCAGAAAAGTATGCTGGTGATTCCAAAGGAGAACCGCCAAGAGATCATTAATGCTTCAACCATTTGGCAAGATTGTATTGTATTTAGGCTAAAAAAATACATGTGTCTTCAGTGTCGCCGGTAATGCCCAATTTCAAAGATAAAATTCAGATTTTCAAATCGCCAGTAAAGCCACCTACACTACAACATAAATGGCTTTAGGTAGCATCAAAAAAGTGATACTTAAAGGCTATAAAATGTTATTATAGGCAATAGGTAACATAAATATTGGCGCTACCATTGCTTATGCTATCTATTATCTATGATAACACTTACAGTAGTTATTAGTTGCACTTAATTTATGTGTTACGTTGTATAATCTAATGTAGCACTTTGAAATAACATTTGTTAAATGTTATCTATAATTTTTTATGTATCACTTATTTTTTATCAAATGTAACATTTATTCCGTCGCACTTTTGATTGGAATGTAACATTTTCTCAGTAGCATTTGTTAAATGATAACATTTTCATATATCACTTTTCATGTTTTTACTGTAACGCTTGTACGTAATTTTGTAACACTTTGCAATGTTACATGTATTACTTTTTTTAGAGCTAATGTAACACATTTTTTTTTATTAATTATGATTTTTTGGTAACAAATTTGATGATTTCGTATTCATTTAGTTCATTGCACGTGGCAACATATCCATAGTATTTGATAATAATACATCACCAACAATCAAATTAAACTCGACAAATAAATATCATGAAAAGTTTTTATTATTACTTATAAAAATCATGCATCAAAATTCAAAACATTAACTGGAAATATAACCAAAATATAGACCAAAAGCACGAACATCTCTAAACATTGTTCAACAAAATAATAATAAGTTTAGCACCCTAAATCGTCACCTTCACTTCTTAGCTCTCTTCCTTCGATGCAATCATTATCAACTTGAAGTGGGATAGATTGTGAGTTGGCTCCACTATTATCATCCTGAAAAAAGACATTCATTTAAATGATACAATCAATATTAAATCAATCTTTTAAAATGAGATAGAAATATCCTTAGAAATTACACATATAACATATAGTCATATGCAACTGAGAAAGGATGGAAAGATTAACTTTGGTCATGCCAATGTAAATAAATAATAAGAAAGAATGAACTATAACTAAAAGTGATGGGTCTACTTCTGGATCTGCAGTAAACCGGTGGTTGTGAGCTCAGATCTGCTTGAACCGCCTTGAAACCGTTGCTAGACCGCCAGAATACCTGCAAAAACTCAACGCCGGAGGTGTTTCCGGCGTAGAGCCTCCGACGCTCAAGTCAGTATGAGAGTGATGAGGAGAGGCTGCGCAGCAGCTATAGGGAGAGTGGGAATGAATGAGAGTTAGGGTTTAGGGTTACCTCATCTCCTTTATATAGGAGTGAATACTTACGCGAAGTGCCCAAAGTACCCCAATCGGTGGACCTAGAAGGTCCAAAATGCCCTGGTCGATTCGTCTCCCCTTAGTGCTGAGTCACCACAAGATTCCTTCTTATCCTTCCTAATGTGGAATGCGTCGGATATGTCGCAAGTATGGTGAGTCGTCATCATGTCTTTGTTACTTAAGGCATGTGAGGTCGACTTCGAGATCTAGGAAGTCGACTCGTGGATATGCACAGATTCGGAGGCTACGCTTGCTGTTCAGTCCACTTCGTCATCATGTCTTAGTTCAGTCGACTTCTGGTAGTCGACTTAGAATATCTAGATGACCGGGAGCTGCTCTTGCTGTTCCTCTTTCATTGATGTCGATTAGTGAAAGTCGATAGATTAAGGTCGACTTGCGAGAGTCGACTAGATCAATCTCTGCTTCTTCTTGATTGCTCTTAGTAGAATCGACCTTTGGGAAGTCGATTTGGGCATGTCGACGGAGTCATGTCGACATGCGGGTAATTCGAGTGGTTTGCTGGTTGAGTAAGGAGCTTCTGGACCGGGTTATCATTATGTGGCTATATCAAAAAGCTTATTAGGGATTCTCTTTATATAGTTATTGATTCGTTCCACAAGATCAAACAATCCTAAAACCAAATTTTAATTTCAGAAAACAAGCAATCAAACCAAACTATCATATCTATTATATGATTGCAAATGAGTAACTAAACCAAACTATCATATCTATCATATGATCGCAAATGAGTATTGTTTTTATACAAAATATTAGCCATATTCAAATCAAATATTCAAATAATTATTTCTTCAACATAAATATATCAAACTCAAGAATCCAAATGTATGATTAAACAACTAAAGATCTTACCTCCAGTAATTCTTTGTCATTGGTGTCTTTCAAGAGTTTGGCGATCATTGAGTGATGAGGTTATTGAGGCCAATATGTCAGGGGAAATTTGAACTTTTAATAATTTCACCACTTCCTTTACTGTCTCTTTCACAATCTGAGATTTATAAGGCTGTAGAACTTCATCAGGAATAAGTTGTACACCAAACTTAGGAGGTTGTTCTTCATTTTTGGTAGGCTTGCCCAAAAGTTTTCCTTTTCCAACTTCTGGTAGTTTTTCCACCTGATTATGCGAAATATTAAAAGAATCTATAAAAATAATTATATGAATTCAAGTATAATACAACTTACATAAGATGTCTTGTATTTTCTCCCATCACTCCTTTTGCGAGTTTCCATGTACATGGTTGCTAAAGAAGGTGGCTTTTTTTCAACTTGTTCATGTAACAAAATAATATAGCATTAAAAACACTAATATTCTAGTTATTGATTAGCATACAATGTAATAATAATTAAAATTGCTATTTAGAAAAATAAAAAGTTATATTGGTAACATAAAAAACGTATACAATTCTTTACCAACTCATGTCGTTTTATTGCGAATGAAAGAGGACCCATAGTATGTCTATCTTTCTGGGCTTCACTATTGTTTTTATTCTTCTCACTTTTTTCCTGTAATGAGACAACATTATAATTAATTTCTCCATATATATATATATATATATATATATATATATATAACACAAACTACTACAAATACCTTAACCTCCTCTAAATTCCAGTAATTCAATAAATCCTTAAATTGTGTATCTGAAATTGATTCTGGTCGACCATCCCATCTATCTTCATCGTTGTCATACTGAAAGTAGTGCTTTTTCTTTATTCTAGATTTGTGAGCGCGCCAAAGAGCACCAATTGAAGATAACACATACTCTTTCCCTTCATCCGAAATAATGAATTTCTTCTGAAACGTATTTCTTGTATTCATTACCACACCTAGTGCTTTCTAACAATGTGCTATTCCAAAAATATAATCAAAAACACAAAAAATGTGTATAGAGAACCACCAAAGAAATTTTAAAGAATTGTACCTTCACATACTCCCAGAGTTTATTTTTGTCAGGAACATGACGCCAATCAAGAAAATTCAGCGGTGCAAGAACAGAATCTCTAGCCAATGAACCACAAAACTGGCTAAATTTGCTTAGAGTGCCTTTATCAGGACCAACTGGCTGGCGCTTTTCATTCAAGAAGATGGGTCGTCGATCGTTTAGGTTCCAACTATTAACTTCTTTACATATAGTTGGTCACTTTTGGCAGAACTACACAAAGTTCAATATATTTGATTGAATAGTGTATGAAAATTTTATGCTAATGTGTAAATATATGAGTTATGCAATAAGCATCTACTCCAACATTTCAAAGAAACCAAATGACTAATGATTAAAGGTAAGAGATATATTAAATTAATTTTTATGCTTACCATCTCGATCAAGCTGTTTATCAGCTATCTGGGTGCTTTCATTGGTATTGAGGGCAAGTCGAGCTGCATTTAGTTGTTCTTCAGCAACATAATCGTCACCTGAGCTTTGGAAGTCCTCATCTTCATCAACTAAACCAAACCTCCATCCGTTATCATCTTCCTTTTCACACACTCTTGAATAGTTTTCTGGCGGGTTTTGTGTGTTTTCCACTAGCTGGTTTAGAGGGTCATTTTGTTTGGAAAGCTGAAAATTTGTGTAACGCCCCAAAACAGTAATAATATTCAGAACGGTTTCACTACTCGACTATAAGTGAAATCCGTAATTTTCAGAAATTCTCAAGTTATATTTATTGTGCTAAATGCTCAATTATGATAAATTATTCTTGGAATAATTATATCTCAAGTATAAGTTAAGATTATAATCCATTAATTTGGGTTGGTAAATAATAGCAAGTCAATTCGAGAATTGATCGACTCCGAACCCTAGTTTGGTTCCGAGTTAATTTTCGGGTAAACCCCGAGCATAGCCAAGTATTGGTATTTTTATACTTAGAATATTTTTCTAAGTGTATAAAAATATCAAAGTATAAGTATTGATCATTTTAACCGAGCCCTAGTCCTTACCCAAGCCGCTCGTGCCGAGTTCTGCACCCGCTCATCGAGCCGCGCCCAACCGAGCTTAACCACGCCCCAAGACATGTCCTAAGTCCTAAGAATCATTTTGCAATTTTTCTAAGTGTTGGAAGCCCTTCCCAACCCTTTCAACTCGGTCCAAGACCATTTTCCCGCGAACAGCCCGTGCCCGCGCAGCCCAGCCACGCCCTCGCGCCCAGCCCCAGCCCAGCGGGCAGCCTGCCAGCCCACTTTCTTGAGCCCAAATGCATTAATTCCGGCCCACTTTCCCCATGACCCAAGAGCTGCGTTTAATTAGGACTTAATAAGGATTTGTTTGAGCTAATATGGCCCTAAGCAAGGTTAAGGGAAAGTCAACCATCATTAGCCTTAGTGGGGAGCATGGGCATGAATTGTTTATCAAGAATTTTTGTCCTTGTTCCCTAGTCTTGGACAAGACTGACCAGACCCCTTGTGACCTAATAAAATACTCTGAAAACCACCCATAATGCCCACTAAACCGAGCATAATCAGGTCAAAGCTTGTCCAAGGTCTTGGACCAAAATTCCATGCGCATGTGATGCCATTTTCCACATGTTTGGTCTCCCACCAGCCCACCTAGTAAGCTCCGTCCCTCCCATCTATTTAAGACCCATTTTCCAGTCGTTAGAAGGCCTTTGGTCTTCAGTTGCTCGAGCAAATATTGAAGGAAGTGTTAGAAAAATCGAAACTAAGGCAACCAGCCCTTGCTCGCGCCCAGCACCCCGGGAAAGAGGAGCAGCGAGGTCCAGGCCCCTACAGCCATAATCTATCGAGGCTTAACACTATCTAAGTATACCGTATATTTTTCTAAGTCTCTTGGAGGTGTTTGACACGAGCAAAACACAACCTAAGTCCAAGCCAACCCCTAAAACCGTGACCAACACCCTTTTAAGCCCTAACATCCGTTTTCCATTCTCAGCCAAGGTTAGCTCGTGACTTATGAGTTCCTTAATTATTTTATGATATTTTAAGATTTTTTATGAGTTAAAATCGAGCCATGCATGCTTTATTATGTGATTTCGGAATTTAATGAAATTAATGCCTTAAAAATGAAATTTGAGTAGGAAGCATGCCTAAGTCGAAAATGTGGGTTAGATCACCCTTAAATATTGTACCATTGATGCTGTAAAAATTTGAGAATTAAATGAGATCACTACCTTAGTCAAATCATGCTTAAATTTATGTTAAAATGAGCCACCGAGGTCAATCATCATGCATGCAAGATATGATATGAGTTCTAGCCCCTATAGCAATGATTTAACATGTTAAACATTCGGCCCTGAGTAGTTTACCAAATTATAAATGTTGGTTCGGGAAGTTAACCTACTCGGTCATGCCAATTTAAGCCTTGCCGGGTAGCATGCATGTGGACCTGGGGTCCACTAGTGATTTATGTGTTAATTGTACTTATTTTATCATATTATGATGTATGGTCATGCATGTTGCCGGAATTAGTCGCCGGAGGTCCGGCAAGGGCCGACCTTGGTCACCGTCCGCGCATATAGCGCGGCAGTGCCCGGCCAGGGCCAGTGCGTACCCGCGCCAGCGTGCGCGTGGTACCCGAGTCCGCGACAACGTGCCAACAGCGTGATGAAGGATCGTGTGTTACGTCTAGCTCGATTCGCTCAAAACCCGCGCCGACGCCTTGGTTCCTTTGTGATAGGTTGCTAATACGCGCGCCGACGCCTTCATACTTCACGATACATGTGACGAAACTTGGATGTTGGTCCTATTCCAATCACTGTGACGAAACTTGGATGTTGGTCCTATTTCTATCACGAACTCTATGTAAACTCACAAGAGAAAACACACGAGAACTTTGAACACAATGTTCGACTCTTTTCTATTCACTTCAACCATATTTTCGAATGGTACATAGGTGGGTATTTATAGATACCAAATAGATCTAATCCTAGTCTAGATAGAACTCCTAATCTATGCAAGTAAATAATTCCTAATGCAACTAAACATCTAGGGAATATGGACTTTCCTAATAATTAAAAGACTATTAGGCACATGCCTTTTATTTGGACTCCTAACCAAACTAATATTCCTAACTATGCTAAGTAAATCATGTGCCAATCACCTTTGCTTGCTCGTCAAGTCGTCGCGCGCCAAAACCCTAGCCTCCCGCGTATTCGCACCGCCCGCTAGTCCTGGTCGCGCAAGGCATCGGTCGCGTCCCTGCCGCACGCGCGCGCCCTTCCCGCGTCACGTCTTCGCGCCCCAGCGCCTGCGCGTGTCCGTCCCTCGCGCGAGTGTCGCGCACGCCTGCTCGCTCGGCGTCCCTCTCTCGCTCGCCCATCGCTCTCCGCGCGTTCTTGCCACCTGCGCGGTTCTCGCACACGCTCGCCTCGTCAGCCTCATCGTCCCACTCGACCAGCGCCTCGCGCGTGACCTCCGTCATCGCGCCCCACTCGCATTCGTCCATCGGGCTCATCCCGACACCCCAATCCTCTCGCGTGTCCGTGCCATCACAGCCGTCCCAAGTGCACGCTGTCCACCCTACATCCACCCCTCGTGCACCAATGGCTTTAGCTTGCATTCGTCGTGCGCGTCGCTCTCTTGCGCACGCCTTGCACCAATCACCCAACTTCCCTGGCACAATCTTCTCACTCTCGTCGTCGGCCCAAGCCTCGTGTTCACGCGCACTTCCTGTCGCGCACCTCTTCTTCACCCGTCCTAGACTCGCACGCCTCGCGGCTCGGTTGCCGCGTCCCGCCGGTATACGCGCCTTAGTGCGTGCGCACACCCTCCTAGCCCGTGACCGAGCCCTTTCTCGCCTAACCTCTCGCCATCTCTCGAGGCCATCGTGGTTCTCATCCTCGGGTTCGCCGGGGTCAATGACCACATCCGCATCATTCCCGCCCTCTTCGAGAATTTTCTTGTCCTCAAGGATAAAGTAATTGATCTCGTCAAGTTCTTCGGGCTCTTCTCCTGGGTCCTCAGTTAGCACCTTCATTCACTTCTGGGCTCGCCCATATGTCATAGTGCCCCTCTTGTAGTTTGTCGTGACAGGTCCCAATGTCTTGAGCCATTGAACTCCCAATACTATGTCCGGTCCCGTTAAAGGTAAGGCATAAAGATCCGCCTTCAAGTCATAGCCTTGTGTAAATATGGGAACCCCTTTGTATAGCTCGGAACTCCTTAGTTCATCTCCGTTGGCAACCTTCATCCCGAACTGCTTTACTTTTGTCATCGGCGTTTCCAATCCTTTGGACAGCTCTTTGTCTATAAAATTTAATGTCGACCCACTGTCCACTAGTACTTCGAGCTGTTCGCCTAGTACGGCCGCCGTGAATCGGATCATCCTCGGACCTCTCTCAGCATCTCTTTTCTTGCTTTTGATCACATGTAGCAAGGTCTCCTTGTGCTCGTACTCTTCACGTTCCGGCTTACCTCATCAAACTCAAGCAAGAATACTTGCTTTCCAGCACATCTATGGCCCGGTGTGAACTTCTCATTGCAAGTGAAGCATAAGCCTTTCTCGCGTCTTCGTTGGATCTCCTCGGTTGTAAGCCGTCGCATATGGCTCGTGGTTCGCGTGCCATCTTCAGCTGGTTTGGACTCGACTCGTGTGTGCGTCTCGTCGGTCGCGGTACTTGTGTGCCACGGGTCCGTGCGTCCATCACCCTTGCTGGCCTTGCGCATCGCGACCAAATGGTCGTCGCGTAGCCGTGCCGACTCCATTGCCGCCCGTGTTGTACGCGGCCTATCCAGTCGTACCTCCGCCGCTAGCTCGGCTTTAAGTCCGCCAATGAATGCGCCTACCAATGTGCTCTCGGGCCAATCTCTCACCCGACTCGCAATGCGTTCAAACTCCTTTTGGTAGTCTCGGAGGCTACCATTCTGATGAATTCGGGAGAGCGCCTCGTCATAGGCATAGTAGTCACTCGCGCCAAAACGTGTGACCAACTCTTTCTCGAAATCTCTCCACCGAATGTCCTTGCCTTTGGTCTTGTACACACGTGACACCCATTGCCACCATGTGTTCGCTTTACCATCGAGATGATAAGCGGCGATCTTGACTCTCTCGGACTTGTGCACATCATTGATATCGAAAAATTGCATGGCTCGATTTAACCACGCGTCCGGGTCGGTCCCCGTGAACGTAGGCATCGTGAGCTTTGGTCGTGCATAGCCTCGGTCGTCGTGGTGATGCATCGCGCGTCATGCGCGGGTTCTCCGTGATCGTCCGTCGTCGTCTTCGTGGTCGGTCCCGGGGCTGCTCGATGCCGCGGTCGATCGCGAGGTGTGACTCCTTCGCGGTCGGCGTGTCATTCGCGTGAGTTGCCCGGCTAGATCATGCATCATGAGCTCGAGTTTAACGAAATTCTCTTTGACAAGGTGTTGGCCATTGCCGATGGACTTCAAACTCTCCTCCAAGGCTTCGATCCTCTCTTTATGTGTCATCATGACTCGACTCTTTTTTTTTTTTTTTGATACTCTCGAAACAAAAGAAAAATTCGAAAGAAAGAAAATAGAATGGGGAAGAAAAAGTTCAACCCAACACACGATCAATCACTCTCAATGAAAGCACCAATGATGAAGGATCGTGTGTTACGTCTAGCTCGATTCGCTCAAAACCCGCGCCGACGCCTTGGTTCCTTTGCAATAGGTTGCTAATACGCGCGCCGATGCCTTCGTACTTCGCGATACGTGTGACTAAACTCGGATGTTGGTCCTATTCCAATCACTGTGACGAAACTTGGATGTTGGTCCTATTTCTATCACGAACTCTATGTAAACTCACAAGAGAAAACACACGAGAACTTTGAACACAATGTTCGACTCTTTTCTATTCACTTCAACCATATTTTCGAATGGTACATAGGTGGGTATTTATAGATACCAAATAGATCTAATCCTAGTCTAGATAGAACTCCTAATCTATGCAAGTAAATAATTCCTAATGCAACTAAACATCTAGGGAATATGGACTTTCCTAATAATTAAAAGACTATTAGGCACATGCCTTTTATTTGGACTCCTAACCAAACTAATATTCCTAACTATGCTAAGTAAATCATGTGCCAATCTCCTTTGCTTGCTCGTCAAGTCGTCGCGCGCCAAAACCCTAGCCGCCCGCGTATTCGCACCGCCCGCTAGTCCTGGTCGCGCAAGGCATCGGTCGCGTCCCTGCCGCACGCGCGCGCCCTTCCCGCGTCACGTCTTCGCGCCCCAGCGCCTGCGCGTGTCCGTCCCTCGCGCGAGTGTCGCGCACGCCTGCTCGCTCGGCGTCCCTCTCTCGCTCGCCCATCGCTCTCCGCGCGTTCTTGCCACCTGCGCGGTTCTCGCACACGCTCGCCTCGTCAGCCTCATCGTCCCACTCGACCAGCGCCTCGCGCGTGACCTCCGTCATCGCGCCCCACTCGCATTCGTCCATCGGGCTCATCGCGACACCCCAATCCTCTCGCGTGTCCGTGCCATCGCAGCCGTCCCAAGTGCACGCTGTCCACCCTACATCCACCCCTCGTGCACCAGTGGCTTTAGCTTGCATTCGTCGTGCGCGTCGCTCTCTTGCACACGCCTTGCACCAATCACCCAACTTTCAGGGCACAATCTTCTCACTCTCGTCGTCGGCCCAAGCCTCGTGTTCACGCGCACTTCCCGTCGCGCACCTCTTCTTCACCCGGCCTAGACTCG
>BKCP01005528.1:254237-276394 GCA_008636005.1 Striga asiatica | reverse complement strand
CGGCACGGGACCGAGCCCGGTCTAGCCGAACCCAGCCCGACCGCCCGGCCCAGTCGAGCCGGCGGTCCGGCCAGCCAGCGAACCGGCCGGTTCGACCGGCGGTTCGAGTCAGTTTTGATTCGTGATTTCTGATCCGAGTCCAGTTCCGGAAATTTCAGTATTTTTCCGAGCCAGTCTAGTCCAGTTTAATCGCGTAGATAAGTCCGAGCATTTTAGCATATAATTAAATATTCTGAGCATTATACTTAGCATTATTTTGCTTAAATATTTATGTAGCCTAAGGAGAGTCGAGCCTCCGACCGCTACTCCAGCATCCGCACTTGCATATCAGATTTCAAGTTTTCAGGTGGGGGTCATGTACTGGATGTCACATCATAGATAATATATGTACCATGGCAGAGGTATGTTTGAGACAGTTTAGTTCCGAGTTGGGTGGCCAAGGCCTTTATACCCACCTGATGATCGTTTGGGGGGCCAAGGCCTTTATACCCCATCGGAGTGTGCACACGAGCGGCCAAGGCCGAGGGTCTTTTGACCACAGATCAGAACAGAAATCAGAGGTCAGTTTACAGTTTCAGCTCTTATATATTTATGTTTCATGATACGTTATTATAGATGATGTTTTGTTCAGTACTGGTCTTTGCGGAGCATAGTGGTTTGCTCACGCCCCCATTGTGTTTTTCAGGAGACGGAGTCGAGCGTGCCGGATGAGCACAGATGTGGCGCAGCGTGGTCATGAGAGTCGGACATATTTTACCAGCATTTTTATGTCCTAGTTTTATGATCATGTATATTATTTAGTTATGTATGCATGTTTATGTATTCGTATTTCGGATGCTTCTGCCAGCGAGTTTTTCTAGACAGTGCGAGATAGTACAGACTATGCATGTATAATTCCATAATCCGCGAGCGGACAGTTTGGTTGCATGTTTTATTATGTCTGTGAGCAAGCTCAGTTTAAGTTTAAGTTTTTATCTGCCACATCCCGCAATAAGTCAGTATTTTCGAAAACTCAGCTCGCACGTTCTTTCGAAAATAAAAAAAAAAATTTTACTCTGACTTTTCAAAGCTAGTAAGGCGGGGTGCGACAATTTGTTCTTAGTTTCTCCTTCATTCTGAGGAAAATTCCAAGTGACCCTGGTGCGACCATCGTCTTGTTTGTCCCTTTCTTTACTTTTAGAGTGTTCCCGATTGCATCTTGACTTGGCAAGATGTTTTCATTACCTACATCCACGTTTTGCTGCGGCATAGCTTGTGAAGATATCTCTCTATTTTTGCAAATTTGAGAGCGTGTCATCACTAAACTAGCCATTGAAGCGTTATGGACTTGTGCTCTCTGTGTACTCCTTTGAGAATTTCTTATTCCACTAGCCATAACCTAAAACATATATACAGTGATTACACATAGTTAAATTAACCAATGAAAAAATTAAATAATGTTTGTTTACATAACCTGTTTTGAACAAGGTCTCAAGATTGTTTGCGCCATCTCAGTGACATCCTCTTCCCTTGAATGTTCTGCTTCTTTTTCTTCGTTGGGTATGTACACATCATTTGTCGTAGTATGTTGCTTAGGCTTCACGATTTCCTGGATCTTTTTCTTTTTGTGCTTCATTATATCCACTGCTTCATAAGCAAGTGGCCTGAGATTCAGTTCTTCCATTTTTCTCTTATTATCCATTATCCTCTTCAACCTTTGTTCTTCATAGTCAGCCATCTTGATTTAAACCTTGTAAAATAGATACATAACTACTAAATCAACATATCATATCACCGAATGCATTTCATACAAGTTTTACCAAAAATACCGTTACAATTACTTGAATATTATCATTCATAGCTGCAAGTAATTACATTCCTCTAAGCCTTTCATTCTGAATGCATAAGAAATTTTTCAATATTTGATTTCATAAGTTTTGTAAATAATAGGTTTTGTAAATAAACTGGACCTTGTCTAACATTTTAAACTAAAACGGACATCACATAGACAATATATCAAACACTTCATAATCACAAAAAGAGAAAGTTTAAAAATGTCATTGTTGTTGTTCAATCACAACCACAATAATAATTGAGTTAAGACAGCCTCAGTAGCAATACAAGGAGATGAACCACATATCTCCAAGAATTTTTGTTTACAAAAATGAATTATTAAAATTTACAAAAACAAAAGGCACTGAAAGTACCTTAAACAGACACTGGTGCTCGCTTCCGCTGAATCCTACAAGAATATTTCTAGGTCATGACAGGAATTATGGGGGAATCAAGAATCAAAATAAATCTAGGTCATGTTGATAAAAAAAGAAGTTAACATGTCATAGTAAGAATTATGTTGAGAATTTTTGGTGTTTGAGGGGGGCGCAGGAATCAGATATGGGGCATATATTTGACAAAAAAGAAGTTAAAGGGAATTATGGTGGAATAGGTTTTCGACGGCAGAAAGTGAAAAGCGGGAAACTTGGGAGGGAAAGTATATTGGACCTTTTGGGTGAAAATAATATCTAACAATTATAAGTGGATATTTTTTTTTATTATAAAACTCGAATATGTTATGGTAATGTAAGATTATTGAGTAGGATAATATTTTATTATTGAACTCCAAAATTTTGAGGGAGGTGTGTGAAATTGTAAAAATAATTCATAAAAGTCGTTCCATTTTTCTATTTATTTTGCTTTATTCCGTTATTTGGCGATTCTTAGCACCTTAGTTGCAATATTTTTATTTTTCTTTTTTTAAAACTTTCGTGTAAATGGATCGAGTCAGGTGCGGGTTTTGTCATAGTCGAACCCGACCCACATGTAATTTACCTTAATCAAATCCGACCCGTAACTCGGCTAGTGATTTTTAGGTTCAGGCTGACTTTTGACAATAAAATAACTATAAAAAATTATATATTACTTTTAGACGATGTCTGATTGGCCTAGTAGGTTGCGAATTAAGTCCCATCGAAGGTTAGCTAAATGGCAAAGGCGGTAGAGCTATAAAGAAATCAAACGTCTTCAATTTGATTTGTGGTTCGAATTCATTCATATTCGTAAAAATTCAAATTCAAAGTTGAATATGAATAGTGTTTAGTATTCGAAATTTATTTTGAATCGGAATTCGAATATGCACATATTTGATTTGAAATTATAGATTATTCGATTCGTTAACTAATTATATATAGTATAATATATTATATATAATATTAAATTTTATTTATATAATATATATAAACATATTAAATATAATAAAACACAAAAAATATATTTATATTTAAAAAAGCATATTTAATTTATTTAAAGAATATATATATATATTGGAATATATATATATATATTATATACAAATAATATATTTTTAAATAATATCTAATATATTAATAATTATAAGTAATTTCGAAAAATGAATTTCGAATCGAACCGAATATATTTGAATCAAATCGGAATCACATTAAATTTGATAATGAATAGAATACGAATACAAATAGTTGAATATTTTCACGACGAATCAAATAGTTGAGCATTGGCTTCGAATATTTTCTATTTCCTAAAGAGTGTTGCTATCTTGATGTTTCTTGATTTTTGTATATTTTCTATTTCCTTAAGTATGTTGCTATCAATAACTAGATAAATTTGCACAAAGTAAAATCATAATGCTCACAAAATCAAGGCACCTTAAAGAAAACAAGCATCAACAGATGCAGTGAATGCCCACGAGTTTAATCTTGAAAATGGAATAAGAACCTATCAACAAAAGACCATTTCTCATCATTAAAATTATCCCATAATACTTCACCTCATCAAAGATTCATCATAACTAAAAAAAACCAAGAACCCAATATAGATACTAAACAACTCACGCTACAATTGGTTCTTAAAATGTCCCGGCTCATCTAACCTTTCAAGTCCCCATTTTTTCATGCTCAAATCCTGCCAAGCAATCAGAACAATCATCCCTCAAGAAAGACTCTGAATTTATGCTCGAGTCCCTCATATTATTCATATTATAGTTCTCACCAGCCATCATAAGTTCAACAAAGCAATTGACACTCGCCAGAAAAACACACAAAAAAATCTGAAGCTGCATCCCAGAAAAAAGTTGATATCAGCAAGCAATGAGTGATCTGCAATGTGGCCAAACACAAAAACAGACAATCAATAACCTGAAAATAAACCAACAAATTTTACACAAAAATAAGAAAGCATAATCACAAAAATCAATATTCACCTTAATGCCCCACCAATAAGCAAAGAAATCCACAAAAACTAATATTCACAAAAACTAATATTCACCTCAATGCTTTACATATATTTCTCAGTTTATGATTACAACAAAAAACACTTGCCATTAACAAAATTATCCACTAAGGACCAGCAAATAAATTAAAAAACATAACTGAAAAAAGGCATAACCTTAAATATCTGTTTGTTCCGAGATTGTATCATCCAAATCCAATTCAACAACAGTATGAGGTATATCTTCTCTACACCAGCTGAGATCATCATTATCATTAGTTGTTGTCTCCATCCTATCCTTAGGTGACTCGTATGGCTCTACAAAGTATGTTTCCTCTGTTTGCACAAAATCAAAGAAGTCTTTTGGCAAAGTTTTAATTGCATAATGCCAACCTTTTTCAATGGGATCTTCTACGTAAAATACTTGATGGACCTGTGATGCCAACACAAATGGATCTTCAACATAGCAACGCTTCTCGAAATTAACACGAGTGAGACCATAGTCATCCGTTTCGACACAGAACCAGTCACATCTGAATAAGACGACACTAAAACAACTCCAATAGTCAACTTCAATGATCTCTTGTATTGCTCCATAATAAGAAACTTCATCGACTATTGGATTACGATCTTTAGTGCTGGCAAAACTGGAAGTTAGAGCAATCAAAGATACCCCGCTATTTTGAGTTTTACATTTTGCATCTCGTTCTTTAGTATAAAATTTATAGCCATTGACGCAGTAACCAACGTATTTTCGCGCTACATCACAAGGGCCCAAGGACAACCATCGAATGTGAGTAGGAGCGTGCTCATCAAGCCCAACTTTCTCTTTAAGCCAAACCATAAATTCTTGGCTATGCTGTTGAGCTTCTCTCCATCTCTTCCTTTGTTTATCTCTGGCCCTCGTTTTCAGCATACTTTCATGCTCCCTACATTGATATAATGAAGATAACAATTATTTAAATATTACATACTTAAAATATATTGTCATTAGAAAAAAAATTATACATAAAAAAACACTCACTGTTGATATTTTTGAACTTGTGTGTCTTCACAATTAAATAAAATGTATCGATGTGCTCTATTCTTTGACTAGGAATCTAGACGATATACTTTCCCTTCCTTTGCTTCTTTCTACGCCCAAGTGGATAACCATTTTGACAAAATATAGGAGATTTTTCAACATTCGAAACAACTTTCCTGTTGCTTGAACTAATGCTTCTCGATTGTTTTTTTTCTCCATCATTTAAGTACCGCGAGCAGAACACCAGACACTCCTCCGCTAAATATCCTTCAGCAATAGAACCCTCTGGACGACTGCGATTTCGAACGTATGACTTCAGCTTGCCAAGATACCTCTCAATGAAGAACATCCACCAACTACTTACCGGACCACTTGACCGAACTTCGTCCACTAAATGGATAGGCAAATGTGGCAGGATATCAAAAAATGAAGGTGGAAATATCCTTTCAAATGTACAAAGGATTTCAACTATTTCACTCTGCCAATGATCCAAATCTTGTGGATTGATAACTTTACTGCAAATAGCTCTGAAAAATGCACCTAATCTTATCAAAGCAAGAGCTACATCCTTGGGTAAAGTTTTCCTGACTGCAACTTGAAGTAAATATTGCATTATAATATGTGCATCATGGCTTTTGTAGCCTGATATTTTCAATTCTTTCATTTGCACACATCGTCCAATATTAGATGCACAACCTTGTGGTAGCTTTGCTTTCTCTAAAACTTCACAAAACACTGTTTTCTCCTTTTTAGTCATTGAGAAACAAGCCTTAGGCAAAAAGCGACGTTTGTTGTTATCAGACTCCACATGATGTAATGATGATCGTATTCCCATTTCTTTCATGTCTAAACGAGCCCTATAATGGTCCTTTGTTTTTCCAGGCATATCCAACAAAGTTCCAATCACACTATCAGTTATATTTTTCTCTATGTGCATAGGGTCCAAATGATGGCGAGATGAAAGATATTCCCAATATGGCAGAGTGAAAAAGCATGATTTTTTTCTCCATGGGCATTCATCGATTTTCTTTTTCGGCTGCATCTTTCCGAATTTATTTTTGAAATCTTTTAACAAATATTAGACCTCGGTTCCTGTTAAAGGTTTTGGAGCCTCTCTTTTTCCCATTTCTCCATTGAAAGATTTCTTATCTTTGCGCCAAGGATGATTTGCTTCTAAAAATCTACGATGACCCATATAGCATGATTTTCTGCTATTGTTCAAATACAAGTGCTCTGTTTCATAATGACATAATGGGCATGCATACTTCCCTTTCGTGCTCCATCCAGACAACATGGCATAGCCAGGAAAGTCACTAGTTATTGATTGTAGAGCAACATGCATCTGAAATATTTGATGTTTTGACACATCATATGTCTCTGCACCACACTCCCATAAATCTTTTAACTCATCCATCAAAGGTTGAAGGTAAATATCAATGTCATTTCCCGGGGATAATGGCCCTTGGATTATTAAAGACATTAGTAAATACTCTGACTTCATAAGTAACCATGGCGGTAAATTGTAGTTAACTAACACAACAGGCCATGTACTGTGCGTAGTGCTCATGGTTCGGAACGGATTAAATCCATCACATGCAAGTCCTAGTCGCACATTACGAGGTTCTTTAGCAAAATTTGGATACAAAGAATCAAAATTCTTCCAAGTCTTTCCATCTGCAGGATGCCTTAAATTCCCATCTTTTTTCCTTTTCTCATCATGCCATCTCATATAATTAGATGTCTCAGAACACATATACATCCTTTGAAGTCGAGGTCTTAAAGGAAAGTGCCAAAGTACTTTTGCTGGAATATGACGAGTATCATTGGACGGATGATTATCATCACTTCTAAGTTCATTATCAGTTGTTTTCCACCTTGAAGTATGACAAATATGGCAGGTGGTGGAATCTTTACTTTCCTTCCAAAAGAGCATTCAATCATTACGACAAGCATCAATCTTTCGATACTGAAGGCCTAAGTCGTTCACTAACTTCTTTGCTTCATTAAAAGATTTTGGCAGCTTGGCTTCAGGAATAAGTTCTTGTATAATTTCCAGAAGTTCATAAAATGCCATGTTAGTTAACCCATGGACACACTTGAAAAGGTACAATATGATAATAAACGATAATTTTGAAAATGCTTTGCACCCAGGATACACCTCTTACTTTCCATCCTCAACCAATTTAAAATACTTTTTGGCCTCCACATTAACATTCTCTGATTGGGGGCAGCTTGAAAACTCGTCTGCTATATTTTTGTGAGTATTGTACAGCAGACCTTCTATATCATCATGCAGTTCCCAATTCTCATTAAAACGCCATTCTTTAATAACTGAACCAATACCATAGGCAATCAAGTGATCATACACTTCATCTCTATGGTGCCAAAAGCGATGATAACACTTCTTACATGGGCAAGTGATTTGATCTCCCTGAGCTCGAGTAGAAAATGAAAATTCTAGATAATCCTCCACTCCAGTAATGTACTCACTGCTAGATCGTGCGAAATTGAACCATTGATTTGCTTGATTATCCATTAAAATCTGAATAAAAAATACACCACATAGCATGAGATTATATTATGCAAGTAAAAGGTAGATGATATCAAAGAAATTTCTAAATTTACAGTCAAACAAAATAACTGGACTACTTAGTTATAAATTGAATAATAAATATAAGAAATATAAGTTGTTTCAAAATAAGATATATTTTATCACAAAAATAAGAAATGGATGAGAATAAAGCAGTGTATTAGAAGTCCCCAGGTGCCTGCTAAGCACTCGACGAGCATCTAGAACGCCTAGGTGGGGCCTAAAAATAGATTAAATATCTTATTTTCTTTATGGAATTTCATCAAACATATTGAATACATGTTTATGTTATATCCATCACACACCATGATAACAGTATAGAGCCAAACATCATACCCCTGAATGCGGATGGGGACGGTGGTTCAGCGATGAGAATGAAGACCTGTCAAGTGCCGAGCGACAACGAGAATAAATTTATGTCTTTTTGCACACTGCAAACTCAAATATGAGGTAGCCTCTGAAGTTAAACTTTGCTCTGTCTCTCTTGACTCTGAACTGATGATAAACCTCTAGCTTTTTTACAATGTTTTAATTTAAATAGGAAATTAAAAAAAAAATGAAACTGGGAAGGACGGCCGCTCATGAAACCAAAAGGCTGAGTGCATTTTGTTTGTGTTGGTTCTTTCTCTTTGACCGAATGGCTGCTCCGGAGTTGGAGAACAATTTAAGAAATGTTTCAAAGCCTAATTAACCCATTTAAAGAAATATTTCATTTTTCTTATACCTATTCTTTTTTGTGTTAAATAACAAATCTACTAGATAAAATATTACTGTTGATGAGTTACAAATCATAATTTCTAAAATAACTTATAACTTAATCTCGAACTTTGCCAATTTTTAGCTTATGATATCTAACTAATAAGATATCAGAACTTTTGTCTTATAAAGATTGACTATTTTCTGAAACTTTATTTCTACAGTTCAGTTTCAAGCCTACAGGATCTTATCCTGCTTTTGGTTCTTATTTCAAATCCCCATGATTTACTTGTACATTTTGGCTATTATATTACATAATCAACCTTTATAGTCAGATCTTAACTCAAATCTTAATCTGATGGCTTAACTTAGAATGTTCGAATCTCTTTCTTGATCTAGTTAACTTGATAAACTAGATTTCAAACTTTAATACTAATCTGAACATGTAGACTGATTTCTAGAGTTCGGATATCTGAATTCTTATTGAGCATAGACTTAGTAAATTTGAATATATTTAAAAACTTTTATAAAAACTTTTAACAACACTTACCTGGTAGCGGCGAGGTGTGAGTGTGGTGTGGTTGGTTTTCCTGAAACTGTTTTCTGAAACTTAAACTTTTAGTATACAGAGCACTTACTCTAGCTCTGATACCACCTGTAACACCCCGCTCATCAGAGTAAATTTTTCGCAACTTTTACTTCGAAAATACTTATAACTCTTTCGAAATATTTTGCTACTAACTCGAGATGCTACTCAAACTCATCTTCTTGAAAATCCGTTTATCTTTAAACTTTCTGTCTAATACTTCTCTAGACATAAAGAAAACAGATTTCCTTTAAACTTGCATTTAACTGTACCATATTCATACTTCTCGAAATGGTATAAACTTGAAATCTGAAATTTATTAAAAATGCAAGTTCAATACTTAATGTGCATAGCGAAACACTTAAAAACGTGGTTTATTATACAGACATATCAAATACTTAATAAATGTCCACTTGAAATAAGTGCACGACCACCACCACCACATCTCGAGCTCACACCTCCGGCCCGACCCTGTTACCTGAAAAACACAATGGGGGTGAGTACTGATCCTCTTGTACCCCGAAAAACACCCATACTAAAGTAAACAACAACAATAATACAATATCATGATCTTTGGTATATATCTGGACTGGAAATTTGTTCCAGTAACTTAAACTGAATCTGGCCGATATCTGATCGGATACTTGTGCACAATCTGATGGATATTTCTCAAGGCAACTCAAACGGCCTCCATCAGAACTTAGGATATACTATGAGACAACTGAATGTCTCCTCATCCCAAGCGTATAAACTTAAACTGTATACATACCTCAAACATGATATCAATATTATACTCAATGTAATACCCAGTCTGGGTCCCCACCTTTCTTATTTTGAAAACTTTTGAAAAATGTAAGTGTTGCTCTTGGGTAGCTATATCTGCAAGCTACATAAAAATATAAACAAATATACTAAGTACTATGCTCGTATACTCAATAAGATTTAACTCTTACTTATCCTAATCTTAAAGATATTCCATAAGCTTAATATGTCTCAAATAAATATTAAGTCATCAAACATCTTAACTTTTTCTTAAACTTTTACTCAAGGTTAATTACTTAACCTTATATAAATCATATCTTCAAAATCATAGATATTGGTTTATACTCGCATGTTAGTTAAATAACTCAAATGTGAAAATAACTAAATTTTACATTAAACTTGGTTGAGTACTTAAACTCAAAACATGCTTAACTTTTTCCAACATTATCAACATGATTTATAAACTCATCTTGATCTTTTACTCAATCAAATACTTAATTCATCATACATCATATCTCCCAAATTTTAAATATTAGCTTATATTAAATTTTCACTTAATTAACTTGAAAGTGAAAATAAACTCAAGTCATACTTCAACTTTTTAATCATAACATTTAATCATGATATTAATATGTCATACTTAATACAATCTTTATGAGATTATATACGCAACATATTAAACTAAAACTTTGCCAAATTGCTCATCACTTATATGAGAATTGATCATAATAATCTCACTTTAATAATTTGATCATATCATGAATATTCTTGCATATATACTCATCTTTACATATATTCCGTCTAAATATCTTAACTCATTCATTTCTCATCTTCAAATCATGAAATTTAACAGTCATATTCTTAACTCATATTTAGACATGTCATAAAAATTTCATAATTTTATGATGCATATATCTCGACTTATTCAAGTTTAAAGTTGCTGCTGGAAACAAGTACATAAAATTCAGCTTGCATGATAAACTTTAAAAATTCATATCTTGAGTTATACTAAACTAAATGACTTGATTCTTTACTTCAAATTCTTCAATTCTCCAATTTTTCTACTACTTATTCTCTCTTACACTCTTATATAACTTTTGGTACTTTTCTTTGGTGTGAGAACTCTGATTTTTAGGCCTCTATTTATAGGCACAAATTGGCAAAACTTCATAATGGAGTGAAGAAATGAACAAAATAAACAATTTAAACTTATAAACTTAATTAATTATAAACTATTTTATGATTAACTTGTATTCTTATCCAAACATAATTAATCATCAAAAATGGCCTCTAGTTATAGCCATGAATGAGCTTTTTGGTAGATAAAACTTATTCCACTAAGTTTAATAAAATTCTCACCAATTGTTGAAAAAAAATGCTAACTTAAAGACTTAGCAAAACTTTGCTGTGATTTTCTCATCTCATTCTGCTTAATGTGATGTAATTGATTCCATATATTATTGAAAAAATATCACCATTCATCATATAAAAATCTTTGGAACAAAATAATAAAAATAATAAAAATCATCCTTTTTTATTACTTATGCATTTTCTTTCAAAATGGCTGATTTTTAAAACTCTTTTACTGAAAAGTAATGCTCATATATGGTCTTGGATCATGCTAATAAACCGAGAATAATACAATTTACGGAACTCAATTTGGACTTAAAACGAACGTTTACTGTAAAACTGAAAATTCTAAAATTTAAATTCTTTACTCACAGTTTTTCTTCAATTTAATGAACATATTGCTTCTTAGGATCTAATATAATTATCTTGAAATATTCTACGTACGGAACCACATTCGGACTTAAACCGAACGATTACCGTAAAACCGAAAATTCTAAAAATTTTGGTTTCTCTTAAAATAATTTAAATAGACTATAATGTCTAAATAAATTTTTTCACTTCTTTAAACATTTATCACTTAAATGTTCATGGATACTTAACCGCACTTCGAGACTTAACTTGTATCAACTTATGCTAAGGCTCAATATTATGATCTTATCTTGATGACTTAAACACTTAGAAAAATTCTAAGTATTTAGTACTAAGACTCGGCTATTTCTTAATTAATTTCAACTCATGAACGAACATACTTGGGTTCAGTTCACTACTTATCTTAAACGATTAATCAAAATATACTCAATTTCGATTATTCGTCATCTTATGTTAATTAATCCCGTCTTATAAATCCATTTATAAAAATAAACAGACCGGAATTAATTAATTACTGAACTGGCTCGATTACTGAATAATATTGAACCGAGAATACTTTCGACTTAAAGTCGAATTTTTAACTGAATAACTTAATAACTGGCTCGGAACTAGGAACGAGCATTATTAATAAAATTAATTAGTTCATACTTAGAATAATTACTTTTATTAATTACTAAATGAGATATTACAATCTACCCCCCTTAAAACTATTTTCGCCCTCGGAAATACTGAAACTGAGATATATACCAACTATGTATATATCAGAACTCGTACTCTGGAAAACGAGTGCTAATATCAATTTCTCACTTCCCAGTTACATCTAACTCTATATGTGGCGATTCCATTTTATACTAACGAGGGAATATCTCAATTCCTCAGCCAATGAACCTTCTGGTCCAAAACTTCTATCGGCTGGTCCTCGTAGGTTAAATCTTACTAAAACTCATTGTGCAAAAGCACATACTCTGAATCGCACACATACTTAAGTAACATTGTTACTTACAACTTTATGCACACTGGGCAACTTTAGAGAAGAATTGATATAAAATACTTATCTGACTGCCTATGCAATACATTGCATACGATTTACCCACTACTCGGGGCCCTTCGGTTGCGGAACATCTATATGCCTTGTACCTTAATGTCGATGTCACTTGTAATCATTAACAAGTCACATCTCCATTCTATACTTGCTTCTCTTCCGAGAAACCTTTTTAGTCAATATTTCTATTAATATTTACTTCAACTTCTCCGACTCAACTATAGTCGAGAATTTCGTTGAACTTCTGTTCTGATGTGGAATAACTTGACCATTCTCTGGTCATACCACAAGTCCAACCATTAAGGTAAACTTCATTTACCTTTAATGATTCAACTGTCATAATAATGTCGCAACATCTCACTTATTGCCGACATCTCACATCTGATTTCAACTGCATTAAATGCATACTGGCTGTGCATCTTCTGACATTCGGTATAATTTAATCATACCCGAAAACTTATCTCATACTCATCTTTCTTTTATAAACCAACTTGGTAATCTTTCAATCTTCTTCAGCAATGGTTCGAATCACCAATGGATTTAGCACTGCTTAAAATCCGAAAATTCTATTCTTTTCTCCCTTTAATATCACAAAGAGAATTTATCGAGCTCGTATAGAAAGGTTGAGAATACTCATGCTCAATAATATCCCAAATGATATAAGATGGCTGATTGAAGCAAAAGTTCGTGTATCTGGCGAGTATCCCAATGCATACAAGTATCTGTCAGGTATGGGTAAAAGCACTTTTGCCAAGAAACGTAGAGGAAAAAGAATAGGCGGCTGCTATAAATGTGCTCGCTTGAACTGTGACACTCGCTGTACTTCTTTAGGCTTTGTCTCAAATAATCGAGAAGATAAAATAACTTTCATCAAGAATGGCTTGAGTAAGGAATCTCTGGATCAAACTATTCAGCAGATTCTTGATACACATTCTAGTGGATATGTGCATCGAGAACTGACGTCTTTATGGCTTCTGTTCAAACATGAAGAAAAACTCTATAGTCTGGAAAATATTATTTCCAATGATCATGTTTGTCAACATTGTTCTTGATAGTACCGATGTACTGTATATAAATCTTATCGCTTCTTACAGATAAGAGTCATTTAAGACTCAACTGTTTTCTTGTCGGGACTTCTCTTCTTTAAAAGGCAAATCTATCTTCTTAGCCAAGTGTCTCTCAAAATAAATGGCTACTGTCGAGTCTTCTCAAGGTTCCAAACTTCTTCAGCCCATTAGAACTGTGTACATTCTTGGTGGTTCTAAATTTGTAAACATTCCTCACAACATCTATATTGTAAGCCAATTGGTGAAAGAGTTGGGAAAACATAAAATCAACATACTTTATGGAGGAACTAGTATCTATTTCTTTAACAACCTCTTAATGACTGCTAAATGCTTTGATATCAAGGTGAGAAGTATCCTTCCTTTTTATCTCACTTCATCAAAGGTTGTCAAAGATTCTGCTACTTTGATGATAACTCTTTCAATTTATGACTGCTTGATGGCAATGATATCTGGTTGCGATGCTTTCATTGTTCTTCCCGGTGGATATGCAACTTTAATGACTACTTTTACCCTTGCTACTTGGGCAGAAATGAAATTTCATACCAAACCTATTGGTCTGTTAAATTTCAATAACTTTTTCCACCACTTGCTTGGATTTCTAGATGAAGGAGTGTATCAAACTTTTATATCTCCTTTCCAAAGAGAAATATTCAAGTCTGCTGACACTTCCTCTGAACTTATCAAGAAACTTCAAAACACCATCTCAACAGTTCAAGATTCTGTGGAAACTCCAGAATTCAAACGCAAGCGAGCATTTGATCATTTAGATCTATCTTTGTGAAACTACAGCCATGATGGGTGGCAGAGTTATGGAGTCTTGTGCTCTATAGACGCATCCTCCCTTTATGCAATATAACTTTGTACTAGTTGAGAATTCCTTTATGCTTATCTGTATCTCCTTTTTCTGATATTTCTGTACTAGATTTTTAGAAATAAGGATATTCTCAACAGTGTGCTCGAATCTTTGTCTTGCTTTCAATGATATTAGAATTTCCATCTATCAAGTAGATTGATTGTGCAAAATATACTCTTCTCATATATACTTGATTCACACATCAATACTACTTGTTTCTGGACTGAGATAACTTCTTGATTCAGTCAAGATTCTATGCTTCTTAAACTTTACTCAGTTGTGGTTTCGAAACTTTGCCTCGCGCATTTTAAAACCACTAACTATATGACTTGAACAGTATAACCACTAATAAATAGCTATACTAAACTTTAAGGAAATTGTTAATTTTCCGAAAACACCTAGCTTGTGCTAGAGTTCCGGTTAATATCTTTCTAGCTTCTTCTCGCCATTTCTTACTTATGGCTTTTAACTCATCATTTATCTTTGGGGACAAACACTTTCTCCAAAGAGAATAAAAAAACATATTAGTCTTTACTTATTAAACAGACTATGTTTAACTTTCACATGTCCAGATTACTCTTGCTTAACTTCAAAAATTCTTCCGAGAAGTTTAAATAATTATCTCGGTATATGGAATGTAATACTTATTAACTGTTATCTTTTAAGGTTCGATTTTCAAGTCTTCAGGTAAACTCGTACTAATAACCCTTATTTCAGGTTTCCATAATTTTCCCGGCTAAGTGACTATTGTATGTCGATACCTTAAACTTATACTCATTGATTTCTGAAAAGTACTTTGTATAGTTGTACTGTTACTAACAAGTACTAATACAAAATAACTTATAACTTAATCTCGAACTTTGCCAATTTTTAGCTTATGATATCTAACTAATAAGATATCAGAACTTTTGTCTTATAAAGATTGACTATTTTCTGAAACTTTATTTCTACGGATCAGTTTTAAGCCTACAGGATCTTATCCGGCTTTTGGTTCTTATTTCAAACCCCCATGATTTACTCGTACTTTTTGGCTATTATATTACATAATCAACCTTTATAGTCAGATCTTAACTCAAATCTTAATCTGATGGCTTAACTTAGAATGTTCGAGTCACTTTCTTGATCTAGTTAACTTGATAAACTAGATTTCAAACTTTAATACTAATCTGAACATATAGACTGATTTCTAGAGTTCGGATATCTGAATTCTTATTGAGCATAGACTTAGTAAATTTGAATATATTTAAAAACTTTTAACAACACTTACCTGGTAGCGGCGAGGTGTGAGTGTGGTGTGGTTGGTTTTCCTGAAACTGTTTTTTGAAACTTAAACTTTTAGTATACAGAGCACTTACTCTAGCTCTGATACCACCTGTAACACCCCGCTCATCAGAGTAAATTTTTCGCATCTTTTACTTCGAAAATACTTATAACTCTTTCGAAATAATTTGCTTCTAACTCGAGATGCTACTCAAACTCATCTTCTTGAAAATCCGTTTATCTTTAAACTTTCTGTCTAATACTTCTCTAGACATAAAGAAAACAGATTTCCTTTAAACTTGCATTTAACTGTACCATATTCATACTTCTTGAAATGGTATAAACTTGAAATCTGAAATTTATTAAAAATGCAAGTTCAATACTTAATGTGCATAGCGGAAATACTTAAAAACGTTGTTTATTATACAGACATATCAAATACTTAATAAATGTCCACTTGAAATAAGTGCACGACCACCACCACCACATCTCGAGCTCACACCTCCGGCCCGGCCCTGTTACCTGAAAAACACAATGGGGGTGAGTACTGATCCTCTTGTACCCCGAAAAACACCCATACTAAAGTAAACAGCAATAATAATACAATATCATGATCTTTGGTATATATCTGGACTGGAAATCTGTTCCAGTAACTTAAACTGAATCTGGCCGATATCTGATCGGATACTTGTGCACAATCTGATGGATATTTCTCAAGGCAACTCAAACGGCCTCCATCAGAACTTAGGATATACTCTGAGACAACTGAATGTTTTCTCATCCCAAGCGCATAAACTTAAACTGTATACATACCTCGAACATAATATCAATATTATACTCAATGTAATACCCAGTCTGGGTCTCCCACCTTTCTTCTTTTGAAAACTTTTGAAAAATGTAAGTGTTGCTTTTGGGTAGCTATATCTGCAAGCTACATAAAAATATAAACAAATATACTAAGTACTATGCTCGTATACTCAATAAGATTTAACTCTTACTTATCCTAATCTTAAAGATATTCAATAAGCTTAATATGTCTCAAATAAATATTAAGTCATCAAACATCTTAACTTTTTCTTAAACTTTTACTCAAGGTTAATTACTTAACCTTATATAAATCATATCTTCAAAATCATAGATATTGGTTTATACTCGCATGTCACTTAAATAACTTGAATGTGAAAATAACTAAATTTCACATTAAACTTGATTGAGTACTTAAACTCAAAACATGCTTAACTTTTTCCAACATCATCAACATGATTTATAAACTCATCTTGATCTTTTACTCAATCAAATACTTAATTCATCATACATCATATCTCCCAAATTTTAAATATTAGCTTATATTAAATTTTCACTTAATTAACTTGAAAGTGAAAATAAACTCAAGTCATACTTCAACTTTTTAATTATAACATTTAATCATGATATTAATATGTCATAGTTAATACAATCTTTTTGAGATTATATACTCAACATATTAAACTAAAACTTTGCCAAATCGCTCATCACTTATATGAGAATTGATCATAATAATCTCACTTTAATAACTTGATCATATCATGAATATTCTTGCATATATACTCATATTTACATATATGGCGTCTAAATATCTTAACTCATTCATTTCTCATCTTCAAATCATGAAATTTAACAGTCATATTCTTAACTCATATTTAGACATGTCATAAAAATTTCATAATTTTATCATGCATATATCTCGACTTATTCAAGTTTAAAGTTGCTGCTGGAAACAAGTACATAAAATTCAGCTTGCATGATAAACTTTAAAAATTCATATCTTGAGTTATACTAAACTAAATGACTTGATTCTTTACTTCAAATTCTTCACTTCTCCAATTTTTCTACTACTTATTCTCTCTTACACTCTTATATAACTTTTGGTACTTTTCTTTGGTGTGAGAACTCTGATTTTTAGGCCTCTATTTATAGGCACAAATTGGCAAAACTTCATAATGGAGTGACGAAATGAACAAAATAAACAATTTAAACTTATAAACTTAATTAATCATAAACTATTTTATGATTAACTTGTATTCTTATCCAAACATAATTAATCATCAAAAATGGCCTCTAGTTATAGCCATGAATGAGCTTTTTGGTAGATAAAACTTATTCCACCAAGTTTATTAAAATTCTCACCAATTGTTGAAAAAAAATGCTAACTTAAAGACTTAGCAAAACTTTGTTGTGATTTTCTTATCTCATTCTCACCAATTGATGACCAAAATTTCGTGCTTAATGTGATGTAATTGATTCCATATATTATTGAAAAAATATCACCATTCATCATATAAAAATCTTTGGAACAAAATAATAAAAATAATAAAAATCATCCTTTTTTTATTACTTATGCATTTTCTTTCAAAATGGCTGATTTTTAAAACTCTTACTGAAAAGTAATGCTCATATATGGTCTTGGATCATGCTAATAAACCGAGAATAATACAATTTACGGAACTCAATTCGGACTTAAAACGAACGTTTACCGTAAAACTGAAAATTCTAAAATTTAAATTCTGTACTCACAGTTTTTCTTCAATTTAATGAACATAATGCTTCTTAGGATCTAATATAATTATCTTGAAATATTCTACAATTACGGAACCACATTTGGACTTAAACCGAACGATTACCGTAAAACCGAAAATTCTAAAAATTTCGGTTTCTCTTAAAATAATTTAAATAGACTATAATGTCTAAATAAATTTTTTCACTTATTTAAACATTTATCACTTAAATGTTCATGGATACTTAACCGCACTTCGAGACTTAACTTGTATCAACTTATGCTAAGGCTCAATATTATGATCTTATCTTGATGACTTAAACACTTAGAAAAATTCTAAGTATTTAGTACTAATACTCGGCTATTTCTTAATTAATTTCAACTCATGACCGAACATACTTCGGTTCAGTTCACTACTTATCTTAAACGATAAATCAAAATATACTCAATTTCGATTATTCGTCATCTTATATTAATTAATCCCGTCTTATAAATTCATTTACAAAAATAAACAGACCGGTATTAATTAATTACTGAACTGACTCGATTACTGAATAATATTGAAGCGAGAATACTTTTGACTTAAAGTCGAATTTTTAACTGAATAACTTAATAACTGGCTCAGAACTAGGAACGAGCATTATTAATAAAAGTAATTAGTTCATACTTAGAATAATTACTTTTATTAATTACTGAATGGGATATTACAGTTTGTGTGTCTGGGGTCCACAATAGATATGAAAAAATGTCTAAAATATCCTTAATGAAGGTATAATTTTGGCTTTTTTTTAGCCATGAAATCACTCGATCTAATGACTACAATTTATTCTCATTTCTTTCATTAAGCACCATTCTCATGTGAACTCGACCATATATATATATATATATATATATATATATATATATATATATATATAAAGCCAAAATTATACCTCCAATGCTCAATCAACCATTCTAAGAGCATCTTCAATGCTCAAATACTATTTTTGTAAATTACATTTTACATTAACATATTTAGCGATGTCACAACGTTTCATCTTCCAATGCACTATTTGATCACAAATGTTGTGATGATATGGACATAATTAATGTCTACAATGTAGAGAAGAATGTGATTCATCCACATTCTCCTCCACACTCTAGCTAACCAATAAGAGAAGAGAGAGAATTATTCTTACCAATTATAAATGATTTAATTATTTAATTAATTTTTTTACTCCATATTATAAAATTTAATAATTTGGCAAGTAGATAATATTTTAGTTACACTACATTGTGCATTGTAGATAATTTTTTAATTTAATAGTTGTTGGTAATGCAAAACACTCCGACCGGCTTGAAATCGGCTCGTCTTCCTCCTCCTTGCCTATAGAACGCCGCGTTCCTGCAAAAAACTCTCACACCGGGGGGTTTTTCCGGTGAAGAGCCTCCGATACTTAAGTTAGTATATATCTCACTCAATTCTCCAAAGTATAAAATGGATAAAATTGTAGTTAACAAGAAAGGTTCACTCCTATATATATAGGAGTGAGATACCTGCCCGAGCAGCTGCCCGAATTTGTTGAGCTGTCCTCCTTGCGCTGCCCGGATCTGCCCGTCCGTACACACCTAGTGTGTGTGTGTCGGAGGTGGTTATCGCCACTATCACTCTGCACCAATGTACTCTCGCCACGTGTCTCTCTGAGCAGAGGGTAATTATTCCCTCGAATATCCCTTATGAACTCCACGCGCGCCCTCGCGTCCGTCACACGCTCTCGATTGCTCTCTTACTCGCCAGGTGGTCGACCGAATGAGTCCTCCTTTGGTAGGTCGATCTTCGACCAGGTCTGTCTGCTTTGATTGTTCGACCTCTTTCTTTCAGTCTGCCATTGCTCGACCAACGTAGCATCTCCGTGATTTAGATCGCCTGACTGGCCTTATGAGTCGGTTTATTCCTCAGGCATATAATATCCCATATCATCAAGTCTCCCCCACTCTGGTCGAGTCTGAATGACTCGATCTAAGAGTGAGTTTGTGTTTATCTCTTAGGTTTATCGTCATTTCCACCTCTTGACCGGTGTTGTCTCTATTCGTCGACCATTTGTTGAACCTTATCCTCCTTTATCGACCACGTGGCTGGTTCCATTGTAAATTTCGAGCCATCCTTCATCTTCCTTTATTATTGATACTGTTTTCTTCTACCACGTGTCTTATCTGTCCAGTAATTCTAACCATCGTGTCTCCTCGCAATCTGCGCCGCTTCGCTATCCGCGCCCCTTTAATTCTCCCGGCCGTTAGATCTTGCTTTAATCCAACGGCTCTCTCTCCCAACTCTTCAACTTGTCTTCATCTGTATCCGTATATAATACCATACTTAGCCATTTTTTTGGCCTTTTTCTCACTTCTGAAACTTTCAATCTCTTCTGCGCCCTAATTTTCTTCTCTGCAAATCGAATTCCCCTGCTCTCAGCATTTCTGTTCCATCGGCTACAAGGTTTCCAGAAACTCTCTCCACTGCAAACATGAGTAAGTTCCATGTACTTCTAATTTTATATTTGTATGTTTTTTGTTGTTGCGATTTGTCGCTTTTCTTCTGAAGTTCTGTCCGTACCCTAGTCGCGGAGTTCCTCTCCTCTTCCCCTGTCTGCTCTTCCCTAAAGGTTTTCCCTTTAACAATTTTTTTCTTTATTTTTCAGATTCCGCTGCTTCTTCTGAGAATACTCACCGTTCTGGCGAAGACATAACCAATCTGTCGTCTTCTCCGATTTTCCAACCTATTCCCCATTCTCCATCCAACTCTGTTGAAGAAATCTATAATCCCGTTCTTCTCAACTTTCTTCGCCCTTCCGATTACTCAACACCTTCTGCTCCACCACAACCTCATTGTCTGATTGACGAATCAGACGATGATACTCTTGACCACATTTCTCTTACTCGTCACTGTCGAACGGCGTTTGGGGCTTCTAACATTGCTGAAGCAGCCCTCGATGCTGTTGAGGCCGCCCACAAGCAGGATGAGGATGATGTCCCCCTCTCTCACCATTCCGTCTTTTCCAAAACCGCCTCTTCGAGTAACCCTAAGAAAAGCGCTCCTTCCCAGTTCAAAGTAAAATCCTCGACTATCGCCGCTTCTAAGACCAAATCTGTCTCTACTACTATCCTTTCTTCTAAGCCTGCCAAAAAAAAATCAACCAAAGCCTCCTCTTCGAGACAGATTTCTTCCCGTGTATCTTTTGGTCCTCAGGATACTTATGATAACCCTTCAAAGAACTGCTATACTTTTTTCGAGGTACAATTTAAACTTGGTGTCCGTTTTCCTTTGTGCCAAGACTTGCTCGATCATTGCAAATGGTTTGACCTTCCATTGAACCAGCTCCCTCCTAACGCTATCCGCTTTATAACCGTCTTCATCATCCTCTGCCACCTTCGTCTAGGTCGTCTTGACCTAGACTTTTTCCATTACTGTTACACACCATCGAAACATTCTCAAGGACTTTACCTCAAGAGCCGCAATGATGTCCACTTCATCTCGGACACCCCTTCGAACGTTCTCAAGTGGAAAGATAAATTTACCTCAAGAGCCGCAATGATGTCCATTGGAATTATATTATGAATAAGGCATTTCTTTATCTTAAGAGAAAGCATTTATCTTATAATTGCACTTAAGATAAAATCCATAGATCACTTATGGTTATAAGGTATGGTTGCGCATAGAGATGGTGATCATGGAACATACCTTGAAAGCCGTGATCTTAAATACAGTTCCAAGTCGATGGATGTTTCGAGATGGGATATCGAATAATCCATAAAAGACTTGCACATAGTTTG
>BKCP01005528.1:201213-251472 GCA_008636005.1 Striga asiatica | reverse complement strand
CTCAAAGGAGTGGTCGATACATGCGACCATCCAGCCTCTCGGCCTTAAACATGATGGATTTTTTGTTTTCAAACACATGCCCACCCCCAAAGGAGTGGTCGATACATGCGACCATCCAGCCTCTCGGCCTTGAACATGATGGGTTCTTTGTTCTTGAACACATGCCCACCCTCAAAGTAGTGATCGATACATGCGACCATCCAGCCTCTTGGCCTTGAACATGATGGGTTCTTTGTTCTCGAACACATGCCCACCCTCAAAGGAGTGGTCAATACATGCGACCATCCAGCCTCTCGGCCTTGAACATGATGGGTTTTTTTTGTCTTCGAACACATGTCCACCCTCAAATGAGTGGTCCATACATGCAACCATCCAGCCTCTCCGCCTTGAACATGATGGGTTTTTGTCTTCGAACACATGTCCACCCTCAACGGAGTGGTCGATACATGCGACCACCCAGCCCGAAGGCCTTAGTCATGATGGATTTTTTTCTTCGACCACTTGCCCACCCCCGAAGGAATGTTCCAGAAACAAGTGACCGCCCAGCCCGAAGGCCTTAATCATGGTGAATTTTTTTCTTCGACCACTTACCCACCCCCGAAGGAATGTTCCAGAAACAAGTGACCACCCAGCCAGAAGACCTTAATCATGGTGGATTTTTTTTCTTCGACCACTTGCCCAGCCCCGAAGGAATGTTCCAGAAACAAGTGACCACCCAACCCGAAGGCCTTAATCATGGTAGATTTTTTTCTTCGATCACTTGCCCACTCCCGAAGGAGTGTTCCAGAAACAAGTGACCACCCAGCCCGAAGGCCTTAATCATGGTGGATTTTTTTCTTCGAGCACTTGTCCACCCCCGAAAGAATGTTCCAAAAATAAGTGACCACCCAGCCCGAAGGCCTTAATCATGGTGGATTTTTTATTCGACCACTTGCCCACTTCCCGAAGGAATTGTAACACCCCACTTTATTTTAAAAGATTAATCGAATTTATTTAATAAAAATCAGAGTAAATTTTTCGCAAATCTCGTTTAAGTTTAAAATCCAATGGGCGCTACTTATTTTACCAAGAGCAATTTATCCAAAATAAATCAGAATGAACCTGCACATTTATCAAGATCCAAAAACAATAAAATAAAAGCACAATCCAACAGTTCAATCCGTTCAACACTTTTCTAAAGTCAAACCTGTTCAAACATAACCCAATAAACCATAATGAGTTCATAAATGCGAAAGCAATTTAATAAACATAAATAACAGGCAAGACCACCCACTCGCCTTGCCTCGTCACCCCCCAACTGCTTAACCTGCATCCGTGAAGAGCTGGTGGGAGTGAGTACAGTTAAATATCGTACTCACACTATGCATATGAATAACATAATAATGGTATGGTCGCAGCATGAACATAAACAATAATCACAACACGTCTCATCTCCTAATCAATATCACACCATTTAACCTTACTCCTGTGCACATCTATCGCTAGCCGCAAAACGGGGATTCATTACCCGAAGGCGGGAGTACGTGCCACTGTAACGGACACGGCCTTCCATATGGGCTTACGTACCTCACAAGGGCACGGCCATATCAGGACATAAAGGAGATTGCCACACAAGGGCACCGTACCGTAACTCGACGGGGACAACCGTACCGACGGCCGTAACAGCTCACATCGATAGGCTACATATTCATTTTCATACATAGATCACACCAAATTTGCAACATGATTAAAATCAAACATATGTATAGATAATTTTTGAATAACAACCCACCTGGAAATCGAGGTAGGATATCACACTGAAATAGTAGATAAGTAGGTCGAGGGCTTGACTCCTCAAACACCTACAATTAAGTAATATAATACATCAATAATCTATCTCACTATTCGAATTTAACATAAAACTCACACTTAATCAAAATTAAGGCTTAAAGGATTTTATCGGATTTTTCGTGGACTTGGAACTCTCACATTTTTAAAAGAAAAGACTCGGGGAACAAAAATGGAGTCTCGGGACTTAGAATAATTTTTCCCAAATTTTTTCTCATTTCAAAAATATTTTTAAAGCTGAAATCGGTATTAAAAACGGCTTCCGGAACTCAAAATAAACCAAAAAGGCCAATTGGGCCGCGCTGGAAAACTCTGCCGCAAAAATGGGCCAAAATATATATATGGAATTGGGCCCAGCACTCAAAACAAATGGGCTGGAAGGCTGAAAATCACGCGGGCCGTGTCGCGGGCTTCTACGGGCTTGCGGGCCTGGGCGCTGGGTCTAGAAGCGGGCGGCGCGCGGGCTGGAGCGGGCCAAGCGGCCCGCGCACCTGAGGTGGGCGAAAAAAATAAAAAGAGCTGCCTGGTGGAGGGTTCGAACACGGGACCTTACACGCGAAAGTAAGCCCAGCATACCACTGCACCAATTGCTTGGATGGGAATTAAATGGAAAGAATCTTTACTAAACGTAAAAAAAAAAAACGCCTGCGACTAAAACAAAAAATTCTGAACAAAACTGGGATAGAGCTGCGTGAATCAGAAACAGAACAGGGGCTGCAACTTCTGAACAGGGCCGAACCAAAGTCGACCAACTCGACCACGACATATCCAACGGCAACCGGGATCGAGAAACGGATAAAACACGAAAATCACAATTTACAATGTTCGAATACTTATAAAAATCGAGCTTTAAAGAGTCAAAGGACAAAACGATAAACAAGACTCGAACAACACATATACGAACGAGACGGCCCGAAAGATTACAACGAGTCTCAGAATTAACACGAAATAATCACAGCAATTAAAGAGCTCGATTTATACAGTAAACGAGAGTTCCGAAATCCACGACAATAACCCGAAACACCACAATCGAATGACACGAACGAACCGAAAATAATCTGAAAAGAAATGGTTCAAAAATCGAAATAAACTAACGACATGATATACGAGCACGACATCCGACTTCAACAAGGATTTCGATTCATAGCACGATTTAACCAACAATTAGATATGAGTAAGAACAAAATACAAAAGGAGGTTCGCCAATTACCTCTCTTCTGGATTCGATGCCTGAATGAAAAAAAAAAAAACAAGCGGACGAACGAACAGGATGACGTATGAACGGACAGACGGCCTCGCAACTTGAAAAACTCGTCAATGGACAACCTGCTGCAGCGAGGATGGGCTCGTGGCTGGGATCGATGGCAGGATGCTCGAAAAACGACAGGGACGCCGATGAACTAAGTTTTGGCGGGAATGGTCGCGGGAAATGGTGGCGATGGCAAGGCTACGCACAGGAGAAAGTCCCGCCGGAAAGCTCGCCGGAAATTGCAAGTTCGAATTCTCTCTCTCTATTTTTTTTTTTTTAACTGACGAGAGGGACAGAGCTGTTGTGCGAGAGAGACGATTGAGTGATCCTGAGGGGATGAATTCTCTGGACCTATTCTTATGTAACCGAGGTGAACGTGACGTGAGAATCTCGCTGGAAGATCGGAGCTATAATTTGAAGAGGGAGACTTGCTCGCAGTCACGAGGAAGGAAAAAAAAAATATCTGCTCTAAAATCTCACGTGCGAAAAGGAAATTGGGCCAAGATAAAACTTTGGGCAATTTAATCTCACAATAGGCTAATGGAAAAATTGGGTCTTTGTGCTAATCAATTAATTGAGCTGAAATTAACTATCACAAAAGGGCCGACAATAAAATATACGCGATACGAATAATTCCCGATTGACGATAAATAATAACATTACACAACTTATTATATTAATTAGACATCATCTAATTAAATAATAATAATCCTAAACGGAAAGATGCCGAGCAATAATACCGTATAGACAATTAACAAATTACCCTCCGGCTCGATATTAAATTTAATATAATTAACAATTACGAGCATTTAATCGGAGTAAAATAATCGAGCTCGAATAAAATAATTTTGGATAATAGAATAAATAACAATAATAATTTTCAAATAATCCGGAACAAATGGGGCGCTACAGGAATGTTCCAGAAACAAGTGACCACCCAGTCCGAGGGCCTTAATCATGGTGGAGTGATAGCTGTTGTTGTAAGTCAATTCGACCAACGGGAGGGCAGTCTCCCAAGTTAGGCTCCGGTCCAAGACCACAGCCCTCAATATATCCTCCAAGTACTGGATCGTTCGCTCCAACTGACCATCTGTCTGGGGATGAAAAGTTGTACTAAACGCCAACCTCGTCCCCATGGCTCGGTGCAAACTCTGCCATAACTGACTCGTGAACTTTGGGTCTCGATCCGACACTATCTCCACGGGCGCTCCATGAAGTTTGACGATCTCGTCAACGAACAACTCGGCATACGTACTAGACTTCATAGTCGTCCGGACGGGAAGAAAGTGGGCGGACTTCGTGAGTCGATCCACGATCACCCATATAGAGTCGTGACCGGACCTCGATCTCGGCAATCCCACCAAGAAGTCCATCGTGAGTCGCTCCTATTTCCACATGGGAATCTCAAGTGGTTGTAACATCCCTCTCGGTTTCTGATGTTCAGCCTTCACTTGCTGACACACCAAACAACCGTCCACGAAACGGGCCACTTGCCTCTTTATACCTCGCCACCAAAACTATTTCCGGAGGTCCTGATACATCTTCGTGCTATCAGGATGGATGGTGTACGGGGCACTATGGGCTTCCTTCAGAATCTCCCTTCGCAGTTCCCACACCTTCGGAACACAGTCTACCCTCGAAGACCAATGCTCCATCAGATGCAACTGTGAATCCTCCAACTTTGCCGGCCTCAATCAACTCCTTCATCCGGCATAGGAAACGATCATTCGGTTGCTCGGCGACAATTCTCTCACGGAGAGTTGGTCCCACAACCAAGGAGGTCAACTTACCCCTGGCTGTCGAAGTCGACTCCACTGCCTCTAACTGCAGTCGCTCGAACTCCCGAACTAGAACATCTTGCCTGGTGAAAAGACAAGACAGTTGGCCATGACTCTTCCGACTCAATGCGTCGGCGACCACATTAGCTTTCCCAGGATGGTAGCTAATTGTGCAATCGTAGTCCTTGACCAGCTCAAGCCATCTCCTTTGGCGCATATTGAGCTCCTTCTGAGTAAAAATGTACTTCAGGCTCTTGTGATCGGTAAAGATCTCACACTTGCCTCCATAGAGGTAGTGCCGCCAAATCTTCAAGGCATGAACAACAGCAGCTAACTCAAGATCGTGAGTGGGGTAGTTCTGCTCGTGAGGCTTCAGCTGCCTCGAAGCATAGGCTACAACCTTCCCTTGCTGCATGAGAACACAGCCCAAACCCATCTTCGAAGCATCACTATAGATGGTGAACTCCAAAGTAGGATCTAGTACCGAAAGGACTGGTGCGGTAGTAAGTCTCCCCTACAGCTCCTGGAAACTACTCTCGCACTCCAGACTCCATTCAAACCTCACGGACTTCTTCGTAAGGTAGGTTAGTGGCTAGGCTATCTTCGAGAAGCCCTCGATGAACCTCCTGTAGTAACCTGCTAACCCTAGGAAACTACAAACGTCGCTAGCATTTCTTGGCGTATCCCACTTGCTCACTGCCTCGATCTTGCTGGGATCTACCTCAATGCCTCTAGTTGTCACAATGTGGCCAAGGAATGCCACACGATCCAACCAGAACTCCCACTTCAAAAACTTGGCATAAAGCTTCTCGCGGCGAAGAGTCTCCAGCACAATCCTCAGATGCTCCTTGTGCTTATCGATGTCCCGAGAATAGACCAGAATGTCGTCAATGAAAACGATCACGAACTGGTCCAGATAAGGATGGAAGACCCTATTCATAAGGTCCATAAACACGGCCGGGGCATTGCTGAGTCCGAACGGCATTACCACAAACTCGTAGTGGCCATAACGGGTTCGGATAGCAGTCTTAGAAATATCCGACTCCCGGATCTTCAGCTGATGATAGCCAGACCTCAAATCGATCTTCGAAAAGACACTGGCTCCCCTCAGCTGGTCGAAGAGATCCTCAATACGAGGAAGAGGGTACTTGTTCTTAACCGTCAGATGGTTAAGCTCGTGATAATCGATACACATGCGCATTGATCCGTCTTTTTTCTTCACGAATAGGACGGGCGCACCCCACGGAGAAACACTCGGTCGAATAAAACTGAGCTTGAGCAGTTCCTAGATTTGGGCCTTGAGCTCTTGAAGCTCCTTCGGCGCCATACGATAAGGGGCCTTAGAAACGGGACCAGCTCCTGGCACTAGATCGATGGTGAATTCAACTTGGCGGTTGGGCGGTCCTCCGGGCAGCTCGTCGGGAAAGACATTGAGATACTCACAGACAATAGATACTCTCTCAGGAGTCCGCTCATCAACAGCGTCGGACACCATAGAAACGAGATAGCCTTGACAGCTACCCTTGGAAAGGCTCTTCCTATCTTGCATAGAAGAGATGACTCGAGGCACAGTCCTCGACTTCACCCCATAGAAAACAACAGGTTTATCGGAATCGAGGAATAAGGTAACTTCACGCTCCTGGCACCGGATGTTGGCTCGATAACAGGTGAGCCAGTCCATGCCCAAGATCACGTCGAAGTCTCGCATTTCAAGAACATACGCGTCGGCATTCAGAGTTCGGCCACCAATAATAATAGGAAGGTCTCGAACCAACGAATCAGACATAATAATTTTCCCCGAGGCTAGGCTAATGTAACGCCCCAAAACAGTAATAATATTCAGAACGGTTTCACTGCTCGACTATAAGTGAAATCCGTAATTTTCAGAAATTCCCGAGTTATATTTATTATGCTAAATGCTCAATTATGATAAATTATTCTTGGAATAATTCTATCTCAAGTATAAGTTAAGATTAATCCATTAATTTGGGTTGGTAAATAATAGCAAGTCAATTCGAGAATTAATCGACTCCGAACCCTAGTTTGGTTCCGAGTTAATTTTCGGGTAAACCCCGAGCATAGCCAAGTATTGGTATTTTTATACTTAGAATATTTTTCTAAGTGTATAAAAATATCAAAGTATAAGTATTGATCATTTTAACCGAGCTCTAGTCGTTACCCGAGCCACTCGTGCCGAGTTCCGCACCCGCTCATCGAGCCGCGCCCAACCGAGCTTAGCCTCGCCCGAAGACATGTCCTAAGTCCTAAGAATCATTTTGCAATTTTTCTAAGTGTTGGAAGCCCTTCCCAACCCTTGCAACTCGGGCCAAGACCATTTTCCCGCGAACAGCCCGTGCCCGCGCAGCCCAACCACGCCCTCGCGCCCAGCCCGCGTGATGCGGATGTGGTCATTGACCCCGGCGAACCCGAGGACGAGAACCACGATGGCCTCGAGAGATGGCGAGAGGTTAGGCGAGAAAGGGCTCGGGCACGGGCTAGGAGGGTGTGCGCACGCACTAAGGCGCGTATACGGGCGGGACGCGGCAACCGAGCCGCGAGGCGTGCGAGTCTAGGCCGGGTGAAGAAGAGGTGCGCGACGGGAAGTGCGCGTGAACACGAGGCTTGGGCCGACGACGAGAGTGAGAAGATTGTGCCCTGAAAGTTGGGTGATTGGTGCAAGGCGTGTGCAAGAGAGCGACGCGCACGACGAATGCAAGCTAAAGCCACTGGTGCACGAGGGGTGGATGTAGTGTGGACAGCGTGCACTTGGGACGGCTGCGATGGCACGGACACGCGAGAGGATTGGGGTGTCGCGATGAGCCCGATGGCGAATGTGAGTGGGGCGCGATGACGGAGGTCACGCGCGAGGCGCTGGTCGAGTGGGACGATGAGGCTGACGAGGCGAGCGTGTGCGAGAACCGCGCAGGTGGCAAGAACGCGCGGGGAGCAATGGACGAGCGAGAGAGGGACGCCGAGCGAGCAGGCGTGCGCGACACTCGCGCGAGGGACGGACACGCGCAGGCGCTGGGGCGCGAAGACGTGACGTGGGAAGGGCGCGCGCGTGCGGCAGGGACGCGAGCGATGCCTTGCGCGACCAGGACTAGCGGGTGGTGCGAATACGCGGGCGGCTAGGGTTTTGGCGCGCGGCGACTTGACGGGCAAGCAAAGGAGATTGGCACATGATTTACTTAGCATAGTTAGGAATATTAGTTTGGTTGTGTTCAAAGTTTTCGTGTGTTTTCTCTTGTGAGTTTACATAGGGTTCGTGATAGAAATAGGACCAACATCCAAGTTTCGTCACAGTGATTGGAATAGGACCAACATCCGAGTTTCGTCACACGTATCGCGAAGTACGAAGGCGTCGGCGCGCGTATTAGCAACCTATCGCAAAGGAACCAAGGCGTCGGCGCGGGTTTTGAGCGAATCGAGCTAGACGTAACACACGATCCTTCATCACCGCGTCCCCGCGCCTAGGACCCAGCGCCCAGCCAAGCGGGCAGCCTGCTAGCCCACTTTCTTGAGCCCAAATGCATTAATTCCGGCCCACTTTCCCCATGACCCAAGAGCTGCATTTTATTAGGACTTAATAAGGATTTGTTTGAGCTAATATGGCCCTAAGCAAGGTTAAGGGAAAGTCAACCATCATTAGTCTTAGTGGAGAGCATGGGCATGAATTGTTTATTCAAGAATTTTTGTCCTTGTTCCCTAGTCTTGGACAAGACTGACCAGACCCCTTGTGACCTAATAAAATACTCTGAAAACCACCCATAATGCCCACTAAACCGAGCATAATCAGGTCAAAGCTTGTCCAAGGTCTTGGACCAAAATTCCATGCGCATGTGATGCCATTTCCCACATGTTTGGTCTCCCACCAGCCCACCTAGTAAGCTCCGCCCCTCCCATCTATTTAAGACCCATTTTCCAGTCATTAGAAGGCCTTTGGTCTTCAGTTGCTCGAGCAAATATTGAGGGAAGTGTTAGAAAAATCGAAACTAAGGCAACCAGCCCTTGCTCGCGCCGAGCAACCCCGGGGAAGAGGAGCAGCGAGGTCCAGCCCCTTACAGCCATAATCTCTCGAGGCTTAGCACTATATAAGTGTACCTTATATTTTTCTAAGTCTCTTGGAGGTGTTTGACACGAGCAAAACACAACCTAAGTCCAAGCCAGCCCCTAAGGCCGTGACCAACACCCTTTTAAGCCCTAACATCCGTTATCCATTCTCAGCCAAAGTTAGCTCGTGACTTATGAGTTCCTTAATTATTTTATGATATTTTAAGATTTTTCATGAGTTAAAACCGAGCCATCCATGCATTATTATGTGATTTCCGAATTTAATGGAATTAATGCCTTAAAAATGAAATTTGAGTAGGAAGCATGCCTAAGTCGAAAATGTGGGTTAAATCACCCATAAATATTGTACCATTGATGCTGTAAAAATTTGAGAATTTAATGAGTTCATTGCCTTAGTCAAATCATGCTTAAATTTATGTTAAAATGAGCCACCGAGGTCAATCATCATGCATGCAAGATATGAAATGAGTTCTAGCCCCTATAGCAATGATTTAACATGTTAAACATTCGGCCCTGAGTAGTTTTTCAATTTATAAATGTTGGTTCGGGAGTTAACCTACTCGGTCATGCCATTTAAACCTTACCGGGTAGCATGCATGTGGACCCGGGGTCCACTAGTGATTTATGTGTTAATTGTACTTATTTTATCATATTATGATGTATGGTCATGCATGTTGTCAGAATTAGTCACCGGAGGTCCGGCAAGGGCCGACCTTGGTCATTGTCCGCGCACATAGCGCGGCAGTGCCCGGCCAGGGCAAGTGCGTACCCGCGCCAGCGTGCGCGTGGTACCCGAGTCCGCGACAGCGTGCCAACAGCGCCTGTCCGCGTCGCACCCGGGGTCACGGCGCCCGTCGCGCCCAGCACCTCGACAGCGCCCGGCCGCGCTGTCCACGCCCATGCGCGAGTGGTCCCGAGCCAGTCGCTCGTGCCCCGCGCAGAGTCACCCCGAGAAGCCCCCAGCGTGCGTGGTCACGGCACCCAGCGTGCACGACCCACGCGCACGGCGCCCGGCAGCGCCGTGCCAAGTCCCAGCGCACGAAGTCTCGTGCCAAGTCCAGGGCAGACTCGAGCCGGGTCAGCTGAGCCCAGTTGGCCTCAGCGCCGTGTCCAGTGACCTCGGGTCGTGCCAGTCGTGCACCCGCGTGTCCAGAGCAGTGTTCAGTGGCCTCGGGTCGTGCCAGTGCCACGCCCGAGCACACAGTTGGCCCGGGATGTGCCCAGCAGCACACCCGCGTGCCCAGGGTTGCCCGGCAGCACCCGCTAAGCCTCAGTTCGCGCATGTCTGCGCCCAGTCGACCTCGGGGCATGGCCAGCAGCCTGCCCGAGTGCTCAGCAACCCTGGGGACGACCGGCAGCGCCTGCGTGGCCTGATGAAGGATCGTGTGTTACGTCTAGCTCGATTCGCTCAAAACCCGCGCCGACGCCTTCGTACTTCGCGATACGTGTGACGAAACTCGGATGTTGGTCCTATTCCAATCACTGTGACAAAACTTGGATGTTGGTCCTATTTCTATCACGAACTCTATGTAAACTCACAAGAGAAAACACACGAGAACTTTGAACACAATGTTCGACTCTTTTCTATTCACTCAACCATATTTTCGAATGGTACATAGGTGGGTATTTATAGATACCAAATAGATCTAATCCTAGTCTAGACAGAACTCCTAATCTATGCAAGTAAATAATTCTTAATGCAACTTAAACATCTAGGGAATATGGACTTTCCTAATAATTAAAAGACTATTAGGCACATGCCTTTTATTTTGACTCCTAACCAAACTAATATTCCTAACTATGCTAAGTAAATCATGTGCCAATCTCCTTTGCTTGCCCGTCAAGTCGTCGCGCGCCAAAACCCTAGCCGCCCGCGTATTCGCACCGCCCGCTAGTCCTGGTCGCGCAAGGCATCGCTCGCGTCCCTGCCACACGCGCGCGCCCTTCCCGCTTCACGACTTCGCGCCCCAGCGCCTGCGCTTGTCTGTCCCTCGCGCGAGTGTCGCGCACGCCTGCTCGCTCAGCGTCCCTCTCTCGCTCGCCCATCTCTCCCCGCGCGTTCTTGCCACCTGCGCGGTTCTCGCACACGCTCGCCTCGTCAGCCTCATCGTCCCACTCGACCAGCGCCTCGCGCGTGACCTCCGTCATCGCGCCCCACTCGCATTCGTCCATCGGGCTCATCGCGACACCCCAATCCTCTCGCGTGTCCGTGCCATCGCAGCCGTCCCAAGTGCACGCTGTCCACCCTACATCCACCCCTCGTGCACCAGTGGCTTTAGCTTGCATTCGTCGTGCGCGTCGCTCTCTTGCGCACGCCTTGCACCAATCACCCAACTTCTCGGGCACAATCTTCTCACTCTCGTCGTCGGCCCAAGCCTCGTGTTCACGCGTACTTCCCGTCGCGCACCTCTTCTTCACCCGGCCTAGACTCGAACGCCTCGCGGCTCGGTTGCCGCATCTCGCCGGTATACACGCCTTAGTGCTTGCGCACACCCTCCTAGCCCGTGCCCGAGCCCTTTCTCGCCTAACCTCTTGCTATCTCCCGAGGCCATCGTGGTTCTCATCCTCGGGTTCGCCGGGGTCAATGACCACATCCGTATCATTCCCGCCCTCTTCGAGAATTTCCTTGTCCTCAAGGATAAAGTAATTGATCTCGTCAAGTTCTTCGGGCTCTTCTCCTGGGTCCTCAGTTAGCAGCTTGATTCGCTTCTGGGCTCGCCCATATGTCATAGTGCCCCTCTTGTAGTTTGTCGTGACAGGTCCCAATGTCTCGAGTCATTGAACTCCCAATACTATGTCCGGTCCCGTTAAAGGTAAGGCATAAAGATTCGCCTTCAAGTCATAGCCTTGTGCAAATATGGGAACCCCTTTGTATAGCTCGGAACTCCTTAGTTCATCTCCGTTGGCAACCTTCACCCCGAACTGCTTTACTTTTGTCATCGGCGTTTCCAATCCTTTGGACAGCTCTTTGTCTATAAAATTTAAGTCGACCCACTGTCCACTAGTACTTCGAGCTGTTCGCCTTGTACGGTCGCCGTGAATCGGATCATCCTCGGACCTTTCTCAGCATCACTTTTCTTGCTTTTGATCACATGTAGCAAGGTCTCCTTGTGCTCGTACTCTTCACGTTCCGGCTCATCCTCATCAAACTCAAGCAAGAATACTTGCTTTTCAGCACATCTATAGCCCGGTGTGAACTTCTCATTGCAAGTGAAGCATAAGCCTTTCTTGCGTCTTCGTTGGATCTCCTCGGTCGTAAGCCGTCGCATATGGCTCGTGGTTCGCGTGCCATCTTCAGTTCGTTTGGACTCGACCCGTGTGTGCGTCTCATCGGTCGCGGTACTTGTGTGCCGCGGGTCCGTGCGTCCATCACCCTTGCTGGCCTTGCGCATCGCGACCAAATGGTCGTCGCGTAGCCGTGCTGACTCCATTGTCGCCTGTTCGCCTATATTTTTAAAGCTCGACCGCAAGTGTACGGCTTCGCTCGTAGTATGTGGCAAGCAAGGTCGTATCCCAAGAGACCAAATAATTAATATATCAAGTATAAGATTATGATAGTGCCAACTTTATTTAGACAACCGAATATGAGATGGATTAACTAAACTAAGGAAATATAATCAAAGGAAAATAAAGCAACAATAAGGGACTAGCTAGAGATGTATGAGAACGATAGATTCTAAGACTTTGGTTTCAATTAATAGTTGGGTTCCTTCAGAAATATCACAACCAATGTTTTCTTTATCTTCCCTATAAGATGATCACAAATTTAGCTTATCGTTCCTCTCAAGATCGATAAAACCGTAGATTAAATCACATATATTAGCGTCTCCACTCAACACATGCAATTCAACTCCAAATAGATTAAAAGATCTAATATCCTCACAACAACCTACTAATCTCTCGATTCAAGCAAGTAAATTGTGTCAAATATTAAAGACCTAATATTGAATTCATCTCTCGAATTATGAACAATATTGTCAAACATGTAAAAACATTGGCCAAGTGCTAAACATGAAACAAGAACAAAATATTTGAATAGGGTTCAAAAGAAAACAATCAATTATAATAAATCATCCAAAATCCCAACATATTAATCTACTACCAAGTCTTAGAATCAAATAAACTAGCCACTCATGTTTGAATTCAAATACATAGACATATTAGAAATCAACATGATCAATAAAAGTTCAAAAGGAAAGAAGAAAGAAAAACTAGGAATCTTGTCGATCTTTCAATCTTCTTGATCCCTTTGTGGTTGATCTTCTTTTGCTTCCCAATTGCTTCTCTTGTGTGTTCTAGGGCTCCCCTATGGTGTAATCACGTCCCCCTTCTCAAAATAGGGTAAATATGCCTTTTATAATGTCCAAAACCCTTCTCCTATTCAAAATAGACAAGAAATAAAACGCAGTCCGCACGCGTGACACGGCCATTCTGCCCGTGTCACCGTCCGTGTCGCAGGTCGTGTCACATTCAATGCCTCGGAATGTCCCTGTTATCGTGACACGACCTCTGACACGGGCATGGTGCCCGTGTCACCGTCCGTGTCACATCCCAGCACACTCGTTTTTGTCCGTTTCACTCGTTTCTTCCATTTTTCTCATCCGTGCATCAATCCATCATCATCTCGGGGGTCCTAGGTACTCACCATGCGCCTCCAATAGCCACAAGCTCTACAAATATGTGAAAATATCTACAAAACAAGCACGTGTAATACCTTTCCAACAAATAGAGAATTAAAGCACAAATATGCGATTTGTACACCAATAATGCAATGACTAAGCTCTAAATACTCAATAAATATGGTGTAAAATCACACATGAACAAACCCCCAAACTTAAACCATTGATAGTCCCGATCAATGCATCAAACTCCTACCAACACACAAGGAAAAACAATCACACTCTCAAAGTCAATCATACACATTCTCAATATGCATCGGGCAAATAATATAACTAAGTTCTGGAATTTTTAAATTTAAAGAATGCTTCATCAAAATCATGGTCAATACCTTCAATCCACAAACCTCACCAGATAAGTGTATATTCTCACTCTCAAAAGTGTATAGGGAAATATCGCTCAAGTCAATTCAATGTTGAAAAATTACCATAAGCTTGCAAATCGTCAAATATCTCCACCACTCATTGTGCATGCAATTCATGAATCAAAAAGGACTTTCATTTGGTTGTAATGTAGGCTCTTTGGTTAGGGTAGGAAAAATATGGATAAAGTGACGAAAACTTGAGCATCTAGAACTACAAAACATGAACTTCTTCACTTCATCACCTATTAGTCAATATCAAGCTCAAAACAACTTATCTCATACCCCATTTCAATCAATACTCGCAAGCCATATAAGAAATTCTAAAATCCAACCAAACCGCCTTTATTTCAGTCAATGCTAAAATATAAGCAACTATACATACAAATTTTTCTTTCTTTTTTTCTTTTTTTTTTAATCTTTTTTTTCGACTCTATCAACCTCATTCAACTTCCCTCATCAACTTACACTCCCATTCGCGTCTTCCCTTTATCCACACCACAAACAATACACTCATCCTCTTCACATAATATAATCCTAAATGCTCAAGTAAAGACAAGGAAAAATATAGATGTAGCTCAATATGTGGCATTCAAAGAAAATAGGCAAAAGCTCAAAAGGGTCAACTAGGGAATAAAAATATCATTTGGTAAGCTAAAAGGGTCGAAAAGGCTCAAACAAAAAAATGCCTTAGATCACTTTCACAAAAAGCACACACCATGTGGTTTCAATAAAGATACCAATGCAAGTTCTAGAATTCCAACAACAATGAACGATACACTCAATCAAAAAAAATAAGGCTCGAAATCTCACAAAGGGTCATATATTCATGAATTAAAAGCATCAACCAATCATTCAAATTCACAATTCCATCAATTCTCAAATTCCATCACTTAGCACATTATGCCCGAATTATATATCAAATATGCACAAGAAACTCATCAAGTTGGATAAAAGTCAACCAACTACAACTACTCAAATCCTAAGAAAGCAATAAACGTGCTAAAGCGATAAAACCTAACATGCAACTAAATGATATGCAAAGATAATGCAAGATATCTTGTTATCTTCTCTCTAAAATTCTCAAACCAAAATATCACATCTCCCCCCCAAACTTGAATGAAATTATATGAAGCACAAAAGGGAAGAATAGAATTTCAATAAAAGTAAAATAGAGAAAACTTACAAAACATCATTGAAGAGATGACAACTATTAGTATAGATCTCGAAGCATATCCTTCGTCATGTGGATCTCTCCATGTAATATTCTGTAAGGAAGAAAACAAAATATCAAATAAACAAAAAAAAAATAAATAAAAAAAAAAGCAATAAACATTGGGTTGCCTCCCAACAAGCGCTAAGTTTAACGTCTTCAGCCAGACGCCTATGAAGTTCGATCAAGAGTTCTTCAAATCAATGTAGGATTGTCCATGGACTGAAAAGGTCGCTTCATCTCGTGCAATCAATTCTTCTTTTTTCTCTGTCAATACTGTCATTCCTCCATTTTTCGGTACCGCTTGCACTAGACTCATCCACTCATTATTAGAAATAGAAAATATAATCCCGACATCCAACCATTTAAGTACTTCTAACCTCACAACTTCTTTCATAACGGTGTTAAAGCGTCGTTGATTTTGCACAGATGGTCTATAATCTTCCTCTAATCTTATTTTATGCATGCAAAGTGATGGACTAATACCTTTAAGATCAGACGTAGACCAACCTATAGTCGACTTATATGTATGCAACACCTTCAACAATCTATCTAATTGCTCAGAAGTTAGAGAAGATGATACAATTATCGGATATGTGCAATTATCACCCAAGTATGCATATGTCAGATGATCTGGCAATGGTTTGAGGTCCATAATCGGTGCGTCGGGCTTTGAAGAACTTGATTCGGCTAAAAAAGGGGTAGACAGTACACCTGACACGACATCCGACACGGGCCGTGCTTGATGGTCCGGGTCGTGTCGTCGTCCGTGCTCCAAAAGCCGTACCTGGGCACCTGACACGGGCCGTGTCGCCGTCCGTGTCGCATTTGAAAATTCTGAGTTTCTCCCAGGTTTCTGACACGGTCACCTGACACGGGCATAATGCCCGTGTCACTGCCCGTGTCAGCTCTGCGCGACTTATTTTCAACTCCGATTTTTACCGTTTTGCTCTCCGAGTTCATCATATCTTCCAACTTGATCACATCACCTGAATCAATAAAGTTAGTATGCATATTATTATCATGAAGTATAGGCTTATGTATTGAAAATAACACATGCTCATCATTAATACGCAAAGTAAGTTCTCCCTTTTTGACGTCAATCAACGCATCTCCCGTTGCTAAAAATGGACGCCCTAGAATCAATGGCACGTCACTATCTTCCTCCATGTCCAATACAACAAAATCAACAGGAAAAATGAAATTATCAATCTTGACATGCACATCCTCAACAATCCCCTTTGAATATGTTATCGAACGATCCGCCAATTTCAAGGTCATTGTAGATGGCTTCACTTCTCCCAATCCGAGCTTCCTGAAAATTGACAAAGGCATGAGATTAATACTAGCACCAAGATCACATAAAGCTTTGCTAAAGAACATATTCCCAATAGTGCAAGGAATCGTAAAGCTCCCGGGGTCCTTAAGCTTTGGAGGAATCGTGCGTTGGAGGATCGCACTACACTCTTCCGTTAAGGTCACCGTCTCATGTTCCTCAATCTCCTTCTTCTTCGCAAGTCGTTGAGGAAAAGGTAAAGGGATAGAAAGTTTAGGAGAGCCAAAGTTAGAATTAAATGTAATCCCAGGCCTTGAAGTTGCTATCACACTTTGTTCCTTCATTAACTCATCACAAACTTTCTCCTCTTCACTTCGTAGATAGATGGCATGACATTGCTCTTTTGGGTTCAACTCGGTATTGCTAGGAAATTGACCCCTTTGGTGCTGGCTTCCCACGGCCTTCGCTAATTGACCAATTTGCATCTCCAAATTTTTCATTTGAGCCTCCATTGTCGTAGCCAATTGTGTCACATGATTCTCAATCTTGTCCAACTTCTCTTCATCTCTGTTGAAACGATTTCTCGTCTCATTCATGAAAGCTACCAGAATATTTTCCATGTCCATCTTCTTCTCTTCGACAATCTCGCCATTCACCACCTTAAACCCCGGCGGTGGTTGGAGCACATTCTTTGTATTTCCATAGGAAAGATTTTCATGATTCCTATTATTCGGGTGATAAAAACCCGGCACCGGATTAGGGCGATAATTGTTGAAGTTCCGTGTATTGATAAAATTAGCCTCTTCTAAAGGATCCGGTAGTAACACGTTGCCTTGTACTCCATTCATCTCATCAGCTCCTTTTGCTAAAGCATTCAATTTTGTCGTCAAGGACGACATTTGAGCCGCTAACTCCTTAATAGGATCAGAAGACGTCACCTCCGCCACTCGTCTGATGTTCGTCCTCTCCGAAGGCCACTGATAACTATTCATGGCCATCTCTTCCAACAAATTGGACGCTTCCTCCGGTGTTTTAGCCAATAGAGCTCCTCCAGCAGCCGCATCTACAAAAGCTCTCGTTTGGCCCAACAACCCATTATAGAAGAAACAAAGTTGTTGATCCTCCGGAAAACCATGTTGAGGGCATCTTCTCAATAGTTCTCTAAATCGATCCCACGCCTCGTATAAAGGCTCCGAGTCTTGCTGCCTAAATTGGGTAATCTCGCTTTTGAGTTGCATCAACTTGCTTGGAGGAAAATATTTAAGCAGGAACTTCTGGTTCAACTCCTCCCAAGTAGTAATGCTCCCATCAGAAATCATCGACAACCAACTCCGAGCTTTATCCCTTAGAGAAAAGGGAAATAGACGCAACCGTATGGCATCCTCGGAGACACCATTGTACTTGACCAAATCACAGATTTGCAAAAACTGGGTCAAGTGTTGATTCGGATCCTCGGTCGGGTGTCCACCAAATTGGTTGTTTTGCACCATCGAGATATAGCAGGGCTTCAGTTCGAAATTATTCGCATTGACGGGTATATGCGCAATCCCGCCAAAATTCTTATTAAATTGAGGCCGAAAGTGGTCACGAATCGCTTGCCTCGGTTGTTCTTGCTCGTCCATTGTGCACTTTGAATTGCCCCTTCTTTTTCTAGTTGTTGCACTATTGCGTCTAGCGAATGCTTCAACTTCGTCAATCAAGGGTGGTAGTTGTACACCTTTAGAGCGAGTTAACATGCACTTCCTAATATCACGAATATAAGAGATTATGTCACCAAAAATAAAAAAAAAAAATATCTAAATTAAAATTTTCACTATCTATCGTAATATTGATACAAGTAATTATATTAGTTCCCGGCAACGGCGCCAAAAACTTGTTCGCCTATATTTTTAAAGCTCGACCGCAAGTGTACGGCTTCGCTCGTAGTATGTGGCAAGCAAGGTCGTATCCCAAGAGACCAAATAATTAATATATCAAGTACAAGATTATGATAGTGCCAACTTTATTTAGACGACCGAATATGAGATGGATTAACTAAACTAAGGAAATATAATCAAAGGAAAATAAAGCAACAATAAGGAACTAGCTAGAAAAACACGTAAGAAGATGTATGAGAACGATAGATTCTAAGACTTTGGTTTCAATTAATAGTTGGGTTCCTTCAGAAATATCACAACCAATGTTTTCTTTATCTTCCCTATAAGATGATCACAAATTTAGCTTATCGTCCCTCTCAAGATCGATAAAACCGTAGATTAAATCACATATATTAGCGTCTCCACTCAACACATGCAATTCAACTCCAAATAGATTAAAAGATCTAATATCCTCACAACAACCTACTAATCTCTCGATTCAAGCAAGTAAATTGTGTCAAATATTAAAGACCTAATATTGAACTCATCTCTCGAATTATGAACAATATTGTCAAACATGTAAAACCATTGGCCAAGTGCTAAACATGAAACAAGAACAAAATATTTGAATAGGGTTCAAAAGAAAACAATCAATTATAATAAATCATCCAAAATCCCAACATATTAATCTACTACCAAGTCTTAGAATCAAATAAACTAGCCACTCATGTTTGAATTCAAATACATAGACATATTAGAAATCAACATGATCAATAAAAGTTCAAAAAGAAAGAAGAAAGAAAAACTAGGAATCTTGTCGATCTTTCAATCTTCTCGATCCCTTTGTGGTTGATCTTCTTCTTCTCCCAATTGCTTCTCTTGTGTGTTCTAGGGCTCCCCTATGGTGTAATCACGTTCCTCTTTTCAAAATAGGGTAAATATGCCTTTTATAATGTCCAAAACCCTTCTTCTATTCAAAATAGACAAGAAATAAAACGCAGTCTGCGCGCGTGACACGGCCATTCTACCCGTGTCACCGTCCGTGTCGCAGACCGTGTCATGTTCAATGCCTCGGAATGTCCCTGTTATCGTGACACGACCTCTGACACGGGCATGGTGCCCGTGTCACCGTCCGTGTCACATCCCAGCACACTCGTTTTTGCCCGTTTCACTTGTTTCTTCCATTTTTCTCATCCGTGCATCAATCCATCATCATCTCGGGGGTCCTAGGTACTCACCATGCGCCTCCAATAGCCACAAGCTCTACAAATATGTGAAAATATCTACAAAACAAGCACGTGTAATACCTTTCCAACAAATAGAGAATTAAAGCACAAATATGCGATTTGTACACCAATAATGCAATGACTAAGCTCTAAATACTCAATAAATATGGTGTAAAATCACACATGAACATCGCCCGTGTTGTACGCGGCCTATCCAGTCGTACCTCCACCGCTAGCTCGGCTTTAAGTCCGCCAATGAATGCGCCTACCAATGCGCTCTCGGGCCAATCTCGCACCCGACTCGCAATGCGTTCAAACTCCTTTTGGTAGTCTCGGAGGCTACCATTCTGACAAATTCGGGAGAGCGCCTCGTCATAGTCATAGTAGTCACTCGCGCCAAAACGTGTGACCAACTCTTTCTCGAAATCTCTCCACCAAATGTCCTCGCCTTTGGTCTTGTACACACGTGACACCCATTGCCACCATGTGTTCGCTTCACCATCGAGATGATAAGCGGCGATCTTGACTCTCTCGGACTTGTGCACATCATTGATCACAAAAAATTGCATGGCTCGATTTAACCACGCGTCCGGGTCGGTCCCCGTGAACGTAGGCATCGTGAGCTTTGGTCGTGCATAGCCTCGATCGTCGTGGTGGTGCATCGCGCGTGATGCGCGGGTCCTCCGTGATCGTCTGTCGTCGTCTTCGTGGTCGGTCCCGGGGCTGCTCGATGCCGCGGTCGATCGCGAGGTGTGACTCCTTCGCGGTCGGCGTGTCATGCGCGTGAGTTGCCCGGCTAGATCATGCACCATGAGCTCGAGTTTAGCGAAATTCTCATTGACAAGGTGTTGACCATTGCCGATGGACTTCAAACTCTCCTCCAAGGCTTCGATCCTCTCTTTATGTGTCATCATGACTCGACTCTTTTTTTTTTTTTTTTTTTTATACTCTCGAAACAAAAGAAAAATTCGAAAGAAAGAAAATAGAATGGGGAAGAAAAAGTTCAACCCAACACACGATCAATCACTCTCAATGAAAGCACCAATGATGAAGGATCGTGTGTTACGTCTAGCTCGATTCGCTCAAAACCCGCGCTGACGCTTTGGTTCCTTTGCGATAGGCTGCTAATACGCGCGCCGACGCCTTCGTACTTCGCGATACGTGTGACGAAACTCGGATGTTGGTCCTATTCCAATCACTATGACGAAACTTGGATGTTGGTCCTATTTCTATCACGAACTCTATGTAAACTCACAAGAGAAAACACACGAGAACTTTGAACACAATGTTTGACTCTTTTCTATTCACTCAACCATATTTTCGAATGGTACATAGGTGGGTATTTATAGATACCAAATAGATCTAATCCTGGTCTAGATAGAACTCCTAATCTATGCAAGTAAATAATTCCTAATGCAACTTAAACATCTAGAGAATGTGGACTTTCCTAATAATTAAAAGACTATTAGGCACATGCCTTTTATTTGGACTCCTAACCAAACTAATATTCCTAACTATGCTAAGTAAATCATGTGTCAATCTCCTTTGCTTGCCCGTCAAGTCGTCGCACGCCAAAACCCTAGCCGCCCGCGTATTCGCACAGCCTGCTAGTCCTGGTCGCGCAAGGCATCGCTCGCGTCCCTGCCGCACGCGCGCGCCCTTCCCGCGTCACGTCTTTGCGCCCCAGCGCCTGCGCGTGTCCGTCCCTCACGCGAGTGTCGCGCACGCCTGCTCGCTCGGCGTCCCTCTCTCGCTCGCCCATCGCTCCCCGCGCGTTCTTGCCACCTGCGCGGTTCTCGCACACGCTCGCCTCGTCAGCCTCATCGTCCCACTCGACCAGCGCCTCGCGCGTGACCTCCGTCATCGCGCCCCACTTGCATTCGTCCATCGGGCTCATCGCGACACCCCAATCCTCTCGCGTCTCCGTGCCATCGCAGCCGTCCCAAGTGCACGATGTCCACCCTACATCCACCCCTCGTGCACCAGTGGCTTTAGCTTGCATTCGTCGTGCGCGTCGCTCTCTTGCGCACGCCTTGCACCAATCACCCAACTTCTCGGGCACAATCTTCTCACTCTCGTCGTCGGCCCAAGCCTCGTGTTCACGCGCACTTCCCATCGCGTACCTCTTCTTCACCCGGCCTAGACTCGCACGCCTCGCGGCTCGGTTGCTGCGTCCCGCCGGTATACGCGCCTTAGTGCTTGCGCACACCTTCCTAGCCCGTGCCCGAGCCCTTTCTCGCCTAACCTCTCGCCATCTCTCGAGGCCATCGTGGTTATCGTCCTCGGGTTCGCCGGGGTCAATGACCACATCCGCATCATGGCCTCTGTCCGTGTCCATCCCGAGTCCAGTCGCACGACAGGGCTTCAGCCAAGCCTCGGCCGTGCCCAGCGCGCACCCGAGGGGCACCAGTCGTGCCCGGGCCGTGCCAGCAGCCCCTGGCCGTGCCCACCAGCGCCAGTCCGCGCCTAGCCAAGTCCAGCGGCACCAGGGACCGAGCCCGGTCGCACCAGCCGTGCCCAGCGCCGTGCCCGGGCACCAGCTGGCCCGGCACGGGACCGAGCCCGGTCTAGCCGAACCCAGCCCGACCGCCCGGCCCAGTCGAGCCGGCGGTCCGACCAGCCAGCGAACCGGCCGGTTCGACCGGCGGTTTGAGTCAGTTTTGATTCGTGATTTCTGATCCGAGTCCAGTTCCGAAAATTTCAGTATTTTTTCGAGCCAGTCCAATCCAGTTTAATCGCGTAGATAAGTCCGAGCATTTTAGCAATTAATTAAATATTCTGAGCATTACACTTAGCATTATTTTGCTTAAATATTTATGTAGCCTAAGGAGAGTCGAGCTTCCGACCGCTACTCCAGCATCCGCACTTCCATATCAGATTCCAAGTTTTTCAGGTGGGGGTCATGTACTGGATGTCACATCATAGATAATATCTGTACCATGGCAGAGGTATGTTTGAGACAGTTTAGTTCCGGGTTGGGTGGCCGAGGCTTTTATACCCACCTGATGACCGTTGGGAGGGGCGAGGCCCTTATACCCCATCGGCGTGTGCACACGAGCGGCTAAGGCCGAGGGTCTTTTGACCACAGATCAGACCAGACATCAGAGATCAGTTTACAGTTTCAGCTCTTATATATTTATGTTTCATGATACGTTATTATAGATGATGTTTTGTTCAGTACTGGTCTTTGCGGAGCATAGTGGATTGCTCACGCCCCCATTGTGTTTTTCAGGAGACGGAGTCGAGCGTGCCGGATGAGCACAAATGTGGCGCAGCGTGGTCATGAGAGTCGGACATATTTTACCAGCATTTTTATGTCCTAGTTTTATGATCATGTATATTATCCAGTTATGTATGCACGTTTATGTATTCGTATTTCGGATGCTTCCGCCAGCGAGTTTTTCCAGACAGTGCGAGATAGTACAGACTATGCATGTATAATTCCATAATCCGCGAGCGGACAGTTTGGTTGCATGTTTTATTATGTCTGTGAGCAAGCTCAGTTTAAGTTTAAGTTTTTATCTGCCACATCCCGCAATAAGTCAGTATTTTCGAAAACCCAGCTCGCACGTTCTTTCGAAAATAAAAACAAAAATTTTACTCTGATTTTTCAAAGCTAGTAAGGCGGGGTACGACAGCTAACCTCGAGGGGATCAACTTTTCACACATCGGAGATAGGTAAGGCCTCAAGGCATCGAGACGAAATAAAAGAATGGGTCGCCCCAGTATCACATAATGCAAAGATAGGCACGTTGGATATTGAAAGCATTCCGGACATGGTACCTGCGTTGTTGGTGGCCTCGTCGTGGGCGAGGGTGTAGACACGGGCGTGGCCTCCAGTCCTCGACTGGTGAGGTGGGGGCTGCCTGGGCTGCTGCTGCTGCTGATGATGAGGAGGTGGCGGCGGGAGAAGCTGCTGCTGCGGCTGCCTCTTAGGATCGGGGCAGACACTGGCATAATGACCGGGGCGATGACAATTGTAACAATTTCGCTGATCTGCAACACACTCGCCGGTGTGGTACTTGCCGCACTTCGGGCAGGTGCGGTTGCCAGAATGGCGTCGGTCTGGGGCTCCTCGCTTTCCTTTCTTCTTGTGCTGGTTATCGCCCTTCCTCTTGTTGGAGCCAGAGGGTGGGGGAACGGTAGCATAGGGAACCGGGTACTGATAAGGCGCCTGGGCAATAAGCGGCGGCTGATAAGATAACGGCGGGATGGCAGAAGGTACAGCCTGGACAGGCTGAGCAGCATGATAAAAAGAAGGAACAGGATCTGTCGGGATGAGAAGGCTCTCCACTCTCTGAGCCCGAGTGACGGTGTCGGCATAAGACATCAGTCCGTGACTCCCAACTAGCTCACGGATCCTTGGATTCAGCCCTTTCAGAAACTTACAGGCTTTCTTCTCCGGTGCTCACAGAATCACCAGCAAAGAGGCACATTCGGGTGAAATTGCGAATGTAGTCGTCCACGCTGGTGCTGCCCTGCTGCAGATGGTAAAACTCGTGCTCCATCCGATCCCAGAAACTCTGAGGAAGAAACTTGCCACGAACCATAGCCTTCATCTGCTCCCAGGTGAGGGCATTGAGCTCGGCCTCTGGCCTCCGAGCCCAGTGGTCGATCCACCAATTAGACGCATCTGCCTTCATCTGGAAGGCGGCGAGAGCAACACACTGTCTGTCCAGAAGAGGGAGCACAACGAATATCTTATCTAGCTCCTTGATCCATTCCAGCACAGTTGTGGGGGCCTCAGACCCCGAGAAAGTAGGCGCGTGCATGTTCTGGAACTGGACCAGGAGTAGGGTAAAATCCATGGCCGGAGGGGCCTGGTGGTGAGGTGGCGGGGAAGGAGACCGCGATGGCTGCCTGTTGCGGTTGTTGCGGGTATTCATAGCTCTACATTGAATAGGCCGAATAAAATTTAGCACATTAAAATAAATAAGGAAGTCTAGAGTTCGCCATGAAGCACTAGAGTTCAAATTATTTAAAGGTGGATAAATCCTAAGCCCCAATTTCGACAATTCATCTCATCAGCAGTCTCATTACTACTTAGGCAAGAATACAAAAATTACATTTCATATTATAAGTATTTTCATTGATACTTATATAAACACATACCTTAAGCAGCGCGGCGTGACGAAGACGAGTGGTCGTAATACAAAATTTAAATACATAATCACACATTAACCAGTCTACAGAAACGCAACCTGGCTCTGATACCAAACTGTAACGCCCCACTTTATTTTAAAAGATTAATCGAATTTATTTAATAAAAATCAGAGTAAATTTTTCGCAAATCTCGTTTAAGTTTAAAATCCAATGGGCGCTACTTATTTTACCAAGAGCAATTTATCCAAAATAAATCAGAATGAACCTGCACATTATCAAGATCCAAAAACAATAAAATAAAAGCACAATCCAACAGTTCAATCCGTTCAACACTTTTCTAAAGTCAAACCAGTTCAAACATAACCCAATAAACCATAATGGGTTCATAAATGCGAAAGAAATTTAATAAACATAAATAACAGGCAAGACCACCCACTCGCCTTGCCTCGTCACCCGCCAACTGCTTAACCTACATCCGTGAAGAGCAGGTGGGAGTGAGTACAGTTAAATATCGTACTCACACTATGCATATGAATAACATAATAATGGTATGGTCGCAGCATGAACATAAACAATAATCACAACACGTCTCATCTCCTAATCAATATCACACCATTTAACCTTACTCCTGTGCACATCTATCGCTAGCCGCAAAACGGGGATTCATTACCCGAAGGCGGGAGTACGTGCCACTGTAACGGACACGGCCTTCCATATGGGCTTACGTACCTCACAAGGGCACGGCCATATCAGGACTTAAAAGAGATTGCCACACAAGGGCATCGTACTGTAACTCGACGGGGACAACCGTACCGACGGCCGTAACAGCTCACATCGATAGGCTACATATTCATTTTCATACATAGATCACACCAAATTTGCAACATGATTAAAATCAAACATATGCATAGATAATTTTTGAATAACAACCCACCTGAAAATTGAGGTAGGATATCACACTGAAATAGCAGATAAGTAGGTCGAGGGCTTGACTCCTCAAACACCTACAATTAAGTAATATAATACATCAATAATCTATCTCACTATTCGAATTTAACATAAAACCCACACTTAATCAAAATTAAGGCTTAAAGGATTTTATCGGATTTTTCGTGGACTTGGAACTCTCACATTTTTAAAAGAACAGACTCGGGGAAAAAAAATGGAGTCTCGGGACTTAAAATAATTTTTCCCAAATTTTTTCTCATTTCAAAAATATTTTTAAAGCTAAAATCGGTATTAAAAACGGCTTCCGGAACTCAAAATAAACCAAAAAGGCCAATTGGGCCGCGCTGGAAAACTCTGTCGCGAAAATGGGCCAAAATATATATATGGAATTGGGCCCAGCACTCAAAACAAATGGGCTGGAAGGCTGAAAATCACGCGGACCGTGTCGCAGGCTTCTACGGGCTTGCGGGCCTGGGCGCTGGGTCTGGAAGCGGGCCGCACGCGGGCTGGAGCGGGCCAAGCGGCCCGCGTGCCTGAGGTGGGGGAAAAAAATGAAAAGAGCTGCCTGGTGGAGGGTTCGAACACGGGACCTTACACGCGAAAGTAAGCCCAGCATACCACTACACCAATTGCTTGGATGGGAATTAAATGAAAAGAATCTTTACTAAACGTAAAAAAAAAAAACGCCTGCGACTAAAACAAAAAATTCTGAACAAAACTGGGACAGAGCTGCGTGAATCAGAAACAGAACAGGGGCTGCAACTTCTGAACAGGGCTGAACCAAAGTCGACCAACTCGACCACGACATATCCAACGGCAACCGGGATCGAGAAACGGATAAAACACGAAAATCACAATTTACAATGTTCGAATACTTATAAAAATTGGGCTTTAAAGAGTCAAAGGACAAAACGACAAACAAGACTCGAACAACACATATACGAACGAGACGGCCCGAAAGATTACAACGAGTCTCATAATTAACACGAAATAATCACAGCAATTAAAGAGCTCGATTTATACAGTAAACGAGAGTTCCGAAATCCACGACAATAACCCGAAACACCACAATTGAATGACATGAACGAACCGAAAATAATTCGAAAAGAAACGGTTCAAAAATCAAAATAAACTAACGACATGATATACGAGCACGACATCCGACTTCAACAAGGATTTCGATTCATAGCACGATTTAGCCAACAATTAGATATGAGTAAGAACAAAATACAAAAGGAGGTTCGCCAATTACCTCTCTTCTGTTTTCGATGCCTAAAAAAAAAAAAAACAAGCGAACGAACGAACAGGATGACGTATGAACGGAAGACGGCCTCGCAACTTGAAAAACTCGTCAATGGACAACCTGCTGCAGCGAGGATGGGCTCGTGGCTGGGATCGATGGCAGGATGCTCGAAAAACGACAGGGACGCTGATGAACTGAGTTTTGCCGGGAATTGTCGCGGGAAATGGTGGCGATGGCAAGGCTACGCACAGGAGAAAGTCCCGCCGGAGAGCTCGCCTGAAATTGCAGGTTCGAATTCTCTCTCTCTATTTTTTTTTTAAACTGACGAGAGGGACAGAGCTGTTGTGCGAGAGAGACGATTGAGTGATCCTGAGGGGATGAATTCTCTGGACCTATTCTTATGTAACCGAGGCGAACGTGACATGAGAATCTCGCTGGAAGATCGGAGCTATAATTTGAAGAGGGAGACTTGGTCGTAGTCACGAGGAAGGAAAAAAAAAATATCTGCTCTAAAATCTCACGTGCGAAAAGGAAATTGGGCCAAGATAAAACTTTGGGCCATTTAATCTCACAATAGGCTAATGGAAAAATTGGGTCTTGGTGCTAATCAATTAATTGAGCTGAAATTAACTATCACAAAAGGGCCGACAATAAAATATACGCGATACCAATAATTCCCGATTGACGATAAATAATAACATTACACAACTTATTATATTAATTAGACATCATCTAATTAAATAATAATAATCCTAAACGGAAAGATGCCGAGCAATAATACCGTATAGAAAATTAACAAATTACCCTCCGGCTCGATATTAAATTTAATATAATTAACAATTACGAGCATTTAATCGAAGTAAAATAATCGAGCTCGAATAAAATAATTTTGGATAATAGAATAAATAACAATAATAATTTTCAAATAATTCGGAACAAATGGAGCGCTACAGGAATGTTCCAGAAACAAGTGACCACCCAGTCCGAGGGCCTTAATCATGGTGGATTTTTTTCTTCGACCACTTGCCCACCCCCTAAGGAATGTTCCAGAAACAAGTGACCACCCAACCCAAAGGCCTTAAGCATGGTGGAGTTTTTTCTTCAACCACTTTCCCACCCCCGAAGGAATGTTCCAGAAACAAGTGACCACCCAGCCCGAAGGCCTTAATCATGGTGGATTTGTTTTCTTCGACCAGCCAGTCATTATAAGACACTTCATATGCAAAATAGAATAAAGCAACAATTAGACAAGGTATTGAAAATTACAATTGCGATTTCATTAATTGGAAACGGATAATTCGATTACATCATTTTTGCAAAAAATTTCTAGCGAAAAAGGGAATGGAAAAAATTTAAACATAATATTTCTTCAAGTTAGCCACGTTCCATGACCTGGGGAGTGATTTTCCTTCAGCATCTTTGAGCGAGTATGCTCCTCTTGCATGGACTTTCTCGACCAAGTATGGTCCTTCCCAGTTTGGCTCCAACTTCCCGACATGCTTCAGCACGTCGACCCTCTTCCAGACTAGGTCTCCCACTTGAAATCTTCTAACTTTGACATTTCTATCATGTGTTGCCCGCATCCTCTGGTTGTATGCCTCGACTCTGATCGAGGCACGTTCCCGGAGTTCTTCAATTGTATCGAGGGCCGCCATCATCAAGTTCTCATTCTGCTCTAGATCATATGTGCTCGATCTCTGGGATTGGACCTCGATCTCAACCGGAAGAAGTGCCTCCATACCATAAACAAACTGAATGGTGTTTCTCCCGTAGTCGACTTGGCGTTGTTCGATATGCCCAAAGCACTGAGGTGAGCTCATCGACCCATGCGCCCGACGCCTTCTCCAATCTAGTTTTCAAACCATTTAATATGATTCTGTTGGTCACCTCGATTGTCCATTGGCTTGCGGGTGAGCAACTGATGCAAAATGTTGCTCGATCTTCATGTCATCACACCATGCTCGAATCCGCTTGCCATTGAATTGTGTTCCATTATCGGACACCAACACCTTTGGAACATCAAACCTGCAACAAATATTGTTATATAAAAATTGTATGACTTTCTCCTCTGTGAACTTGGCCAATGGTTCAGCCTCCACCCACTTCGTAAAATAGTCCACCGCCATGATCAGAAATTTTCTTTGTCCCGTTCCTTGCGGCATCGGCCCCACCAAATCGACGCCCCACTGCGCGAATGGAATAGGAGCGCTCATCGCAGTCATCGTCTCAGTCGGTTGGTGATTAAGTGGACCATGTTTTTGGCATTGCAGGCATTTTCTCACCATCACCTTTGCGTCATCCTTCATAGTCGGCCAGAAATATCCTGCCCTCAAAATTTTTGCCACCAAGGAGCCCGCCTTGCTATGATCACTACAACACCCTTCGTGCATCTCCCGCAGCACATATCGACCTTCCTCCCGTGTAACACATCTCAAGTGAGGTCCAGCATACGACCGTTTATACAACACTCCTCCGTGTTCAAAAATTCTCCTCATTACCTTTCCACCACCCTCCTTCAACTTCTTCAAGATCGAGGCTCTCCAATCATCAACCTTCTCTATCTCGGCAACCTCTCATTAGACCGCACTTTTCTCCATGTACAGCAAAATTACATTTTTGCTCTTGCAATCGACCAGGCTTTGTGCTACTTTGGACGACAAATCCGCTCGACCATTCTCTCCTCGAGGTATTTGCTGGAGCTCGAACGAGCTAAACTCTTCTCGCAACCTATTCATCTCCTCTACATACTTTTGCATTCTTTCCTCCTTCACCTTGAAATCCTCCTGGAACTGGCCAACCACCAATTGAGAATCAGAATATACTCGAATCTTTCGAGCTCCTCCCGCTATGGCCAACTGCATTCCCTTAATAACTACCTCATACTCTGCCTCATTGTTCGACACTTTGTACCCCACTCTAACTGCAAATTCTAGGCTATTTCCTTTGGGTGAAATCAACACGATGCCCAAGCCGCCTCCAACCCTCGATACCGAGCCATCTACGAACATCTGCCAAACTCTTTCTACCTCTTCTTCCACTTTTGTACCCTCCTGTATGAAATCAGTCAGCACCTGCGCCTTGATTGCCCTCCTAGGCTCATATGTTATCGTATATTCGCTCAGCTCGACCGCCCATTTTACTAGTCAACCTGATACAGAGGGTCGACCTAAAGTTTCTCCCAGAGGCATGTTCATCCTCACCTTTACCTTATGTCCCAGAAAATAAGGCCGCAACTTTCTCACCGTAACCATCACCGCTAAGACACACTTCTCAATCTCCGAATATCTCCTCTCTGCTCCTTGCATCACCCTTCTCCCATAATAGATCGGAAATTGCACCGTTTCCCTCTTCCCTCAACAACACTGAACTCACTGCCGTTTCACCGATCGATACATATAGCACAAGGTCTTCCTCATGGACCGGTTTGGTCAACAGAGGTAGGTTGGCTAACACCTTCTGCAACTCCTCGAATGATTTCTGAGCCTCTTCCATCCACTGGAATTTCGAGCTCTTCCTCAATGTTTGAAACAGGGGGCCACTCTTCTCCGCCACCTCCGATATGAAGCGACACAAACCCGCAATCCGGCCTGTCAAAATCTGCACCTCCTTCACCTTCGTGGGTGGTTTCATCTCGATCACTGCCCGCACCTTTTTTGGATTCATCTCAATCCCCTTCTTCGTCACCATATATCCTAGAAATTTTCCCGACTTTACACTAAAAGAACACTTAGCAGGATTCAACTTCATACCATATCTCCGCAACGTCAAGAATGTTATTTTTAAATCATTCACGTGATTGGCCTCCTCCTTGCTTTTCACCAACATATCGTCGACATAAACCTCCATATTTCTCCCCAGTTGCTCCTTGAAAATTTTGTCGACCAGCCTTTGATACGTCGCACCTGGGGAATTGAATCTCCTTAACATGACCTGCCTTCAACAACTTCTCCACCTCCTGCTCGATCACCTTGTCCATCTCTGCTCCATGGTGCCTCCTTTTCTGCTTCACCGGCCTTACCGAGAGATCGATATTCAACCTATGATCAATTACTTCTGCCTTTATCCCTGTCAACTCCTCAGCAGTATACGCAAAAACATCCGCGAACTCCCTTATCAACCCAATCAACTTCGACCTTATGGGCTTTTCCAACTCTTTCCCTATCCAAAACTTCCTCTCCTCGACACCTTCTACCATTTGGATCTCCTCGATCTCCCCTCCTGGCTGCATCTCCATCTTCTCCTTCCCTTTATCCGACTTCTCCTTCTCCTCCTTCGACCTCGAACCCCCAGGTCGACTCAGCATTCCCTCTTCCGCCTTCACCTGCTTCCTCGCGAGCTGTTTATTGTTGCTCACCGTGGTTTGGTAACAACTCCTCGAAGTAAGCTGATCCACTGCGACCTCGCCAACATTTTCGCCCACTGGATATTTGATCGTCATATGGTACGTTGACACGACCGCCTAAAATGCATTCAAACAGGTCCTCCCTATGATAAAGTTGTACGAGGATTCTGCTCCTACGACCACGAACCTAACCATTCTCACCTTCCTTGTCGCTCCTTTCCCCAAGGCGACAGATAAACTCACCTCTCCCATTGGCATCACCTCACCTCCACTGAATTCATACAAGGTTGCGGTCACCGGCTTCAGCTCGAGATTGAGCTCCTTGTTTATCTGCACAAAACAATCATAAAATATTACATCAACCGAACTCCCGGTATCAATGAACACCCTCTTCACATCAAAGCCTGCCACCTCCGCCGTAATGACCAATGCGTCATTGTGGGGGAACACCACTCCTTCAGCATCCTCTGCCCGAAAACTTATCTCCGGCATTCGAGCAGTAATCCCCACCTCCTCTCTCTTCCTCTTTGTCGCTCGAACATGCCCCTTCCTCGCATTGTTCGAGTCTCCATCCGTTGGTCCTCTTGAAATCATGTATATCGTTCCCCTCTTCACAAGACCCTGGTCCTCCTGACCTCCTCGATCTCTGCTCCCTCGTCTCCTTTTACCTCAATTGCCTCCTCGATCACCTCTCCCTCCTCGAGGCTCATCTTCCTCATCATCGTCTCGATCACTTCTCTCCACCGAATCTTCTCGACATCTTCCCTTCTCCTTTCCCTTCACTTTGTCCTCGTACACAAACTCCTTGAGATGACCTGCTATAATGAGGCGCTCTATCTCGTCTTTGAGGTGCCTGCACTTCTCCGTTGTGTGCCCGTAATCCTTATAAAAGCGGCAGTACCTCCTCGACCTGGGCTGTGTCGGTCCCTCATGCCTCGACTTAGGCCACGTCACATCCTTGTCATATATCTTCTTTTCAATGGCCACCAACACCTCTCCCATCTTCACATTCAACGGCGTAAAATTGTGAAATCGCTTTCCTGCTATGACTGGTCGATCCCTCCACCTATCTTCACACCCTAGATCGACCCTACCATGCCTTTCTCTCTTAGGCGATCTCCTCCTTGGTGATACCCTTTTGGGCGAGCTTGCCCTCCCCTTCTTCGGTTCTGGTCGGGCCAATTCCTCCAACTTAGCAAACTCCACCTCCGTTTCCTCCAGATTAATATACTTCTTGCACCTCTTCAATACCTCGTCATATGTACGAGCAGGGGTCTTGGACAGGGATGTTCGACAGGGCCCTGCTCGTAAACTCCTTATCAACCCTCCAGCTTTCACCTCATTAGCAGCCGTGGGGATCTCTAGAAAAGTTTGAATATATCGAGCCACATACTTGCGCAGCGACTCCTTCTCCCCCTACCTCATAGCCATCAAAGTCAAATATGTCTTCTCCTGCGCCACAGCGCTCGCATATTGGGTCATCAGCTTCTCCGCAAAATCATCAAAATCCACTATCGATCCGTGAGGGAGCTGCTGAAAGTAGTTGAGCGCGCTTCCTCTCAAGGTCGACAAAAATGCCCTGCAACTAATAGAATCAGAATAATCGTGTAACAAAGCCAAGTTCTCAAACGCCCTTACATTCCTCGACGGGTCAGAAGTCCCATCGAACACCAAACTCATGTCTCTGAAATTCGCGGGTAATGGTGCAGCCAATATTTCCCTCAAGAACGGGTGTCCTCGAGCAAGCCTCTCCGGTCGACCATCCATCTTGGCCTGCATCTGTCTCACCTGCTCCGCGAGTCTTTCCAACTCCCGATCTCACGGAGCTCCATCTCCCCCATAGCTAGACACATCCTCTTCCACTGTTGTTGGCTCAGAAGCCACTCGAGAAAGGCTTTGCGTGACCTGCTGGACCACTTGTGCCGCCGCGTTTCGCCATCATCTTTTGCATCTTCTGCCTAGTCATCACCACCTACTGCACAGGGTGCTGCTCCTCCACCCGTGGCGGCGCTACTCCCTGCACCACCGCTCCTCGCTGCTGCACCACGGCCAGATCTGGCTGCAATGGCGTTGGGATTGCCGTTCCCTGATTCACACAGGCCTCCTGAGCTCGGCTTGAGCCCACACCAACTTCTGGATGCACCGACGTGAGCCCTACACCTTGTGGAACAGGCATCGGAGTCACCGGTGTATGCAAGGGTTTAGAGAAGCCCGAAGGAGGGCCTTCTCCAAACGGCCTCGTCGTCGTCCACGCCTCGTCGAATGACGCTTGCAAATCTCTCTTAGGAATTCCGTCCGCCATAGTTACCAAGCTTTAGTAATCTCAGTACACCACTTTTCGAACGAAAGTCCCACAGACGGCGCCAAAATGGTAACGGAAAATACTTCGACCGGCTTGAAATCGGCTCGTCTTCCTCCTCCTCGCCGGTAGAACGCCGCGTTCCTGCAAAAAACTCTCACACCGGGGGAGTTTTCCGGTGAAGATCCTATGATGCTTAAGTCACTATATATCTCACTCAATTCTCCAAAGTATAGAATGGATAAATCGTAGTTAACAAGAAAGGTTCACTCATATATATATAGGAGTGAGATACCTGCCCTAGCAGCTGCCTGGATTTGGTGAGCTGTCCTCCTTGCGCTGCCCGGATCTGCCCGTCCGTACACACCTAGTGTGTGTGTCAGAGGTGGTTATCGCCACTATCACTCTGCATCAATGTGCTCTCGCCACGTGCCTCTCTGAGCACAGAGTAATTATTCCCTTGAATATTCCTTATGAATTCTACGCGCGTCCGTCATACGCTCTCGATTGCTCTCTTACTCGCCAGGTGGTCGACTGAATGAGTCCTCCTTTGGTAGGTCAATCTTCGACCAGGTCTGCTTTGGTTATTCGACCACTTCCTTTCAGTCTGCCATTGCTCGACCAACGTAGCATCTCTGTAGCGCCCTGTTCGTTTATGAAATATTTGGGAACTTATTTAATATTATTGTCATTATTATTATTATTTTTATTGTTGCTACTATTATTTTATTTAAATGCCTAATTGTAAAATAAATGCTTAAATATGTATTATTATTTAATTAATAATGGGTGAAATATATATTATAAATAAGTAACGCCCATTGAATTTTAAACTTAATCGAGATTTGTGAAAAATTAACTCTGATTTTTATTAAATAAATTCGATAAATCATTTAAGATAAGGTGGGGCATTACAATCTCCATAATTTAGATCGCCTGACTGGCCTTATGAGCCGATTTATTCCTCGGGCATATAATATCCCATATCAGTTGTAAACTTAATATTTTTTCCTACATGGTTCACAATTTATTTAATTTATTGACATTTGTCGATTCTACAACATATTACATCAAATTTAACTCATTATTTATCCAATCACATAAATTTTATCACCCATCACTTTCAAGTCTCTCTTATTTTTATATCAATCAAGTTTTATTATCTTATTTTAAATATATTTTCACACTCTCAAAATCCAGACTCCCTTCTCAAAATTAACCCGTTAACTACAAAAACAAATAATAATAATAATAAAAAAAACCTTAAAAATTAGCCGCAAGTCGCGACATTGCACAATACCATCCCCAAGCCACAGATCAGCCCTCATTTCTGTACTCAGCTCCGTGTTTTGTGATATTTTTAAATACAATCAGATTGTTCTAATTTTTGTAGACAGATCTATCTTAAATTCGCGGTTTTAGAACTGTTTAATTCCATTTTGATTTGCAGATCCAGCTATGGACTTGATGAAGGTGTTCGATCAAACCGTCCGTGAAATGTATGTATTTTCTTTCTCCGTTTGTTGATTCAATGAGTTATTTCATCTCATCTTCTTTATTGACTTAATTTAATCTTAATTATTTAAATGCAGAAAGAGGGAGGTGAACTTGAAGGTGCTGAAGGTGCCGGAGATCGAACAAAAGGTAGAACTCAATAAATTTGATTGCATTTTCTGGTTTTACTTCATGGATTGCTTTTATTTTATGCATTTGCAGTAAAAAAGTGTTATGGTAACTCTTAGCAACTTGCTTTTTGCTTACTTATACCTATTCGGATTGAAACAGGGTAGTCTCTGAGTTAACATAATAAACTTCTGTGTTTGTTGATGCGAATTATGCAATTATACTACGATCAGATTTGAGTAAAATGGCCTTCCTTTGTGAATGCAATAATTTTTCTAAACACTGATAAGATTAAGACATCAATTTTGTTTGTTTGGTACTTAAAGGGTTGAATAAGCTGCCTGTAAATTGCTTAAGTTGTTGAATGTTCCTTTATCTTTTATTTATTTATTTTTTGTCTGTCACATGCATCGTTTTGTTGATTACATAAAATTTGTTTTGTGAACATGAACTATCGTGTCATCACTCTCCAATTTAGTCGTTGGAGCTTATAGTTGAATTGACAAATCAATTTTTTACTTAAGCTAAATTGTTCCAAGCCCTGTAAGATATTACTGTCAAATGTCAATGTCCTCTGCACTTACAAAAGTAGCATAAATTTTTTTATTTTTTATTTTTTATTTTATTTTATTTTTTTTGTCTCATCCTTTTAACATAGGTTTTGGATGCTACGGATGATGAACCATGGGGCCCTCATGGTACTGTATTGGCGGAGATTGCACAGGCCACAAAGAAATTGTATTTCCTATACTTTTTTTTTTAAGATTTATTCGAATTCCGTTATCTTCTTATACGTTTTAAATTTGCATAAGGAATCTATTTGCTGTCCTATCAATCTCTGATATGTGAAGATGTATGCAGCACTGAATGCCAGATGATTATGAATGTCCTATGGACAAGATTGACTGAGACAGGCAAGAACTGGCGTTTTGTCTACAAGGTTTGCACCTTGAGTTCTTGAGCTGCTAACTACCATATATTTCATGTGGTTGAATGGGGCAAATGTTTAAATTTTCTTCATTTTCCTGTTAAATCTCATTGTATAGCGACTTCAGGAGACAAAAAGGAGAAAATACTGACATTTTGTTCTGTTCTAGTCATTGACTGTTATAGAGTACCTGGTGGCACATGGATCAGAACGTGCTGTTGACGACATTATAGAACATACTTTTCAGATATCAGTATGTAATCTCCTTCCTGGATAGATTCTTTATATACTTCCAAACAAAACAAGACAAACATTTTGACAGATTCTGTTATAGAGTACCTAGTGGCACATGGTTTTGGTTCTTACTAGCCTTCCTTCTTCCATTTTCAATTTATTTAGTCTCTGGTAAGTTTTGAATATGTTGAGCCAAGTGGGAAGGATGTGGGAATTAATGTGAGGAAAAAAGCTGAGACCATTGTGGCTCTTCTAAACAACAAGGACAAAATACAAGAAGTACGAAACAAAGCTGCCGCCAATCGTGAAAAGTAAGCTTGTTCCCCAATCCTCCCTCCCTCCTTGTGTCCCCTTCCTTCTTCTCTCTGGGGAAAAGCTTATGCTTTGACATCTATATACCTTGTTTATTGTTTCTAACTCTTTTCATGATATTTTTTCTCTAATGGTTGATTTATGAGCTATATGTTGTTGCCTGCTAGATATGTTGGACTTTCTTCGTCTGGAATAACATACAAGTCAGGTGCAGCCTCATTTTCTAGTACTGGCTTTAAAAGTAATGATCGATATGGAGGTTTTGGCAATAGGACAGACAGTGAAACATTTAGAGATAGTTATAATGATGCTGATCAATATGGTGATGATAAATATGAGAAGTCTACTAAGTCAAAGAAAGAATCTTCTCACCAGAGCAGGTCCGTTGTTTTGACATCCTTCTCTTTTGAGTGTAGCTCATAGTTCCTATTTATCTTCTTGTGAGTTTTATCAGCTTAACAAGGTTATGGTTTTTGCTGACCTACAATATTATCAGCCAGCTATAATTTCATGTTTGTTAGTGTCTGATTTGGAGGATACCATTTATGAATCTGTGGTGTAGTCATTTTCATTTGATTGCAACTATTCATATGTTACTACTTGCTCGCATAAATTCAATGATAACTGGCTAGATTGGAAGGGGGTGCTAACTGATAGGAAAACCGTTATCTTGTGGATGCACTTTCAGCCCTATCACTTTGTTAATGAATATACAGATTACGTTAGAAGAGTTTTGCTAGCTCTCTTTTGGGAATTTAAGGTTTATTAGTTATTTGATCTGACAGCTATGGGGCTCTCGGTAAACTGGTATGGTTCATGCTCGTGATTGATATGATGGACGTGTAATTGCGACTCTTACAGAAATAAAGAAACCAAATTTATTTTATCTAATCTGCTAATTTTGGCATTAGATCTGTGAGGTATTAAACTTGGGATCTCATATTATGTCTGCTGTATCCACACTAAATTAAAGGTTCAGCAAAGCTTATTTATTTAATGTATGTCTGCTCTATCCACACTAAATTTTCAGAATGCTTTGCAGCACTGGTCAAAGCTCTTCATCTACTGGTAAGAGTAGCAAGCCAGATAAGTACGATGCACCGTCAGAAAAATATGATGAAGAATTTGATGATTTTGATCCAAGGGGGACTTCAAGCGCCAGTAAGACCTGTCAGCTTAACAAACTATACACCTCTGCCTTTGCTGCAGGCCTGATAGTCTGATACTAATATTTGCATTTTGTCTTTGGTGTTGAGCAGAATCAGTTTCTGGGAGTCAGCCAGTGGATCTTTTTGGGCAAGATTTTGTTGGCGACCTCTTGGGTGAACCAGTTGGTGTTCCAACAGATAAATCCACTGCCTTAGACAATGATCCATCGGAAGTTGATTTATTCGCTGATGCTGCTTTTGTGTCGGCAACACCACTCCCGTCCATAGCCAAATCTCCCGAGCCTCAGGTAAGGCCCCCGCTAGCAAGTTACAAAACATGATATTAGTTTCATAATTGCATTTTGTCACCATAATGCTCTCTCTCTCTCTCTCTCTCTATATATATATATATATATATATAAATAATTGAGATGACGAAGCCTATCATTTGTAAAATATTAAATGTCACACCTTAAAGTTTGTAAGACAAAAAGAGATTTTTGAGAATCTTATGCTCTCTCTCTCTCTCTCTGTAAATGCCAAGTTGTTGTTTCTATTCTAATTGACCTTGTTCCTGCAGATAAATGTTGATTTGTTTTCTGCTCATCCTACCCCTTCTGTTGTTCCTACAACAATGGATTTTTTCTTGGCACCCGATCCGCCTTCCGACCTTGACAACAAAGCCTCGATCTCTGAGGTGACTAATAATGTTGATCCATTTGCCAATGTTCCACTCAACAGCTTTGATGGATCCGATGCATTTGGAGCCTTTACTTCTCATACGGATCCTTTATCAGCAAATACAGTGGATTCAAATTCGTCTACCAATGTAAGTGATGGAAACATGAAGGGCTCTTCAACTGAAACCAAGGCCCCACCTAAGAGCGGTTTTCAAGTAAAATCAGGAATATGGGCGGATTCTTTGAGCCGTGGACTGATTGACCTTAATATAACTGCACGTAAGTGTTTATTTTTCTGAGTTTGCACTGACAAAATAAGTTCTGTTTGATCTGATTGGAAAATTAAGTTATCGGATTAGTGGATGCATTAGAATGCTTTTCTTGTCCTTCAAAATAAAATTAATTTCAGTTTAACGTCATGCATTAAATGTCGTTCGTGACGTTTACAACTTTCGATTGGAAAATAAAACAGTGAATACTTGGATCATCAAAAAATAATCTTGGCGGTAATAATATACGGGGCCCTGATTACTTTGAAGTTTGAATTTTGAAATGAAGACTCATATTTTAGGAGATTTGAGTTGTTTATGGTGATTTTAATTTGTGGTACAGCAAAGAAGGTTAACCTAGCAGATGTAGGTATCGTTGGTGGATTGAGTGATGGGTTAGACGAGAAAGACAAGGGACCTTTGCCTTCGTTTTACACAGGAAATAATAGTATGGGTATTGGGTCTGGAATCGGTAAGTCGGGTTTCCCATCAACAACAAACGATGACTTCTTTTCAAGCCTAAGCAGCTCACAATACCAATATGGAAGCTTTCAGAAATAATTTTTCCTCCTCAGTTGCTAAAGCTTGTCTTTACTTTTTCATTTGGTGATATATATTGAGCATTTGAAATTTATTCTGGCATGTGAAAGAAATGTAAGAGAGCTTGTACATTTGTGTTTGGTTATTTTTTAACGTTCGTATGTACCAAAGACTTGTGAAATCCATACTACTATTCGCGTACCATTACTTGTGAAATCCGCCGTTGTGTTTAATTACAAAGATGTTACTATTTCCAAACTGCTTGAAAGTTGCGCTCTGTATGCCAACAAGTGCTATATCTTTACTGATAAAATTCAACCATATATCCAATAATAGATCAGTTTCTCAAACGCGTGCTCGTTCTTTTCAAGCTTGTGAATCCATGCAACAATATAAGGACAATATGACCATATGCGGTCTGCCTTGAAACATATATACTATGATATGTGCAAAAATGTTCAAGAAGAGAAAATTCTTGGACATTTCATGTCAAACTGGTCCACGTATTTGATACAGCAACTTTTCAGTATACATCAAAGATGGAAACTTGATAAGGGCATTTGGTGGATAACTAATTAAATTCTCTCTGGTGAGATAACTTATTAAATTCTCTCTGGTGAGAGTTCCTCGTCTTCCCGGACCCTGGTGGAAGTTTTCAATAGTCTCTTAGTGAGAGCGGGTTTTTTCTCGTTATTTTTGTCTTTCTTTGTGTGGTATGTAGCTAGTTTTGGCTTTCGGGTAAAGGTTTATCTTGGGTTTGGTTCAGGGGTCAGTTTAGTGTGATAGAAGTAGAAGCTGCAAAATTAGGGTTTTTGTTCAGAGGGTAAGGGAGGAGAAGAGGATCTAGAAAGTAGGTTGAGGAATTGTTCGCTTTCAGAGACAGAAGATGCGGTGATAGATTTGGTAGAGGACGATATTAGACTATGTGAAGAAGAATGCCAAAGGAGTCTATTTGGTAAAGTGATAGGAGATCGCAGAGCAAGTTGGATTAAAGTGAAAAGAATAATGCATCAGAATTGGAGGCTTCAACAACATGTGGAGGTCAAGGAGTTGAGCACCAATTTCTTCCAGTTCATATTTCAGTCCAAGGAAGATTTGAGAAAAGTCTTATCAGGAATCAATTGGAGCTTCAAAAATCAATTTCGACCTCAGTGGAAGGTCGTGTCTTTTAGTGCTCATTCGGAGGTTATTCGGAGGTCATTCAGGATATTTGGTGTTCATTTGGTGGTCATCAGATTCATTTGATGGTTATTCAGATTATTCGGAGGTCATGCAGATCATGCGATGTTCATTTAGGCCATGTTTGGTTCAAGGGAGGAAAGGGAGGGGAGGGATTTTTATGGAAGAAGGTGAGGAAAGGGGAAGTGATTTAAAATACTCATTTACTATTCACCGCCCCTCCTTTACTAGTCACCGCCTCCCCCCCCATTTTACTCTTTTGCCCTTAACCCTTTTTCAGACTCTATCTCTCTAAACTTTCTATCTCTCTAAATTCTCGAACTTTCAACGAGCGATTCGAGAACCGAAAAAAATCCGAAAAAATGTCGAAAAAATCCTACGGCATGGGCAAAGCATACTTCTCTAGCCAGGTAATTTTTTTTTTTTTACGCATTAAATAAATTTTAATTTTTTTTTTATAAAACTGTGCCGGCGTCCGGCCGTCGCCTCCGGACGCACTGCTTTTACGCCGTTCGCGATCGGCGGCCGGACGCGGTAAAAACCGGGCGAGATCGGGGGCCNAATAACTAAATATTATAATAATAATAAGTTGAATAAATTGTAATTAAGTAAATATTATAATAATAATAAGTTGAATAATATTAATAATTATAAATTATTAATGCTTATAATAATAATTATAAGAAATAATAATAATAATTATAAGAAATAATAATAATAATTTGTAATAATAATCAAAATTTATTATAATAATAGTTATAAATTAGAATTAATTATAATAATTTTAATAAAAAATTCTAATAATAATTATAATTTGTAATAATAATTATAATAAAATTAATTATAATAGTAATTATAAATTAGAATTAATTATAATTAATAGTAATAATTTGTAATAATAATTATTATAAATCTCAACAATAATAATTATAATAATAATTAAAAATTATAATAATAAAATTTATAAATTAAAATAAAAATCAATTATAATCTATTTTAATAGTTATTACAATAGTTATTACATATGGAAAAATTTAATAATTATATTTCTGATTCAGGGTGTTAGCAGAGCTGGACAATTTAATGCCAGGGACGACGACGAGGCGTTCGATGACTATTACGATGGTTCTAACACCCGACACACTAGAAGTCGGGGTGTCAATGCGTCCGTTCGTCTAGAGAGGGAGAGGCAGGCGATGATCGATCAGGCTCGGAGGGTACAGACTCTTCAGGCTAGCCAGAGTTCGAGACTTCCCGCACCAGTACGAGATGGTCCGCAGGGATATATCATTTTGAGGGCCCGCCAGATAGTTTGCGACTCCACGGATTCCTACCGTACGGTAAGCATGGATATTATTATCCTGGTCAGGCAGGCAGTTCGATGCCCCCGGCACCAGGATCGTACGATCAGTCGGGATATGCTTTTCCCCGCTACGCAGGGAAGTCGATACCTCCTCACGCACGCGCACCATTACGTTATGGTCAGCAGGGGTATGCTGATGAGTCGTACGGCAAGAGGAGCAGGGTCCAGAGGAGTGTGACTAGGGCGACTCCTCAGATGATCAGGACCACGCACAGCCTACGGGTCCTAGCCACCCTCGTCCTCCTGTACAACCTGTTCGTCCGATACAGTCGATTCTACAGCATGTTCGTCCGGTACAAGTTGTTCGTCCTACACAGGCTGCTCCTTAACGACAGACTGGGGGGCGTTTTGGCCCATCTGCATCCTCATCAGGTAATTAATTTACGTATTTATTGTTGTTTAACATAAATTATTTTCACTTAATCATAACAAGTTATCGGTACTGTTAGAAAAGTATTATCGGCCTGCTCCTCAACTACGGTATAATTATTTTGTAATTTAGAAGAACCATACAATTAATTAGTTAGAAAACTATTATAATTATTTTTATTATTGTTATAATCAATTAGTAGTAATGTTACATAATAAATTAGTTTAAAATTGTACTTATATTTTATTAATGTAAAATGTAACGTTTGTACATTAATTGAAAAAAGAACGGGAAACTTATGAAATATGTTTTATTAAATATATTTTATTTAATGCATCTGCCAACAAGTCTATATATACAGATATGTTGTATTGTAATGCAGGTACTAGCAAACGAGCTAGGACCGATGATGATGCACCCTGGATCGTTAAAGGCCCAGTGCATTATCATCGGTCTAGGGCACGTCGCCTCCCTGTAACACGAACGTATGTTCCTGCACTTCGAGACAAGCTCGTTCTCCTGAGAGTCCCGATGGGTCGACTAAGGAGAACGAGCCTGTCTCGAGCGCAGGAACATAAGTTCGTGTACAGAGCAATCGAAATCGCATTAATGGTATTTGTTTTGTCATTTTTAGTACATAAACCATTCAAATTAATATTTTTTTTTTTTTTTGCTAAAGTTAAGTTGAACTGATTCATTTTCTTTTTTATTTGCAAAACTTAAGTTGAATGAGAAGTGTCATACCACAAGTGAATAATATCGTTCTTTTGTTGAACCTAATAATATCGTTCTTTTATTCAACAAGGTCTATTTTGAACAGTAAACCACAATTGCAACCTAGCCTTGTACTGATCCTCCCAACCCACAATCGATTCATCTCGGTGAGTGAACCACATGGAATGAATAGGCGGTAATGGACAATCAAGAGTCAAATCTAAACGAATGTAGTGTTCTACAGTACCAAGATGGCACATGACAATCTCACGACATGGTCCTCTAGCCAATGATCGTGCAATGAGAGGCAACACTGTGAGGCTGAAGAAGTTGTGTTGCCCACCTTGCGGACCAGAGCCCAACAGAACGACAACCGCATTAAATAGGGTCGCAACGGCGTAGAGGTCCTGTGGAACTTCGAACCAGTTAGCCCGTCCACAAGGGCCCGTTTCCCACCTTACTCGACGGAGTCCGGTGTCGATATCTCTAAAATAGATGTACTCGTACAATCGACGGTGGCTGTCGACCCCCTTCACAATGTCCTCTCTTACGACTGCCCAGTGCTTCTGGTGACCATACACATAACTCGCGATGACCCGAAATCTGCAGTTACCATCCGCCTCCACATTCAGGTAACTCACTATGTAGTCCAACATATGGCAGAGGATATTTTGCCACATTATAAAATCAAATATATTTTTCGGTCTAAACTCTGCAATATCATAATTCACGTCACAATTTATATAATTATATAAATACTTTAATTAACGTTCAACCATATTTAAAAAAAAAAAATGTATCACCTGTTTCCCCTTGTGACTGTTGAGAAGACGAGCTTGTCTGTCCATGCGAAGAACTGGCCGTACGGCTCGATTTCCGACCTCGCGATCTATCGTTGTACTCAAAAGCAGATGGTTTACGCTTTGTTAAATTAGTTTTCTTGGGATGACCTCGCGGGTTGTCCTTAACCTCAGGTTCTGCATAATCCTGTTGGTCTGAGTAAAGATGACTGTACATGAACTGATTCACGTACCGCATCGTCGCGGGATCGCGAGTTTCAACCTCACTCACAAGCGTCTGAAAGAACTCTGCATCTGACCATGCACACTGGCTCGCCTGGCTCTGATGACCAGTCCCTACAAGTATACGATAAAAAATTCAATGAATTAAACCAAATAATGTACTTTAATTACATAAATTGTAATTGAAAATAAAACAACAAGTAGAAAATTATAAATAAAACATTAACCTTAAATTACATGGCTCTAACATCTGTAGCGTTCTCCAGAACTGGTGAATCATTCCGAGATCAATCGAAATTTTGGAATCAACTGCGGTACGCAGCAGACAGGCACAAGGAAGTCCATGAGTGAACTGCAATACACAGCAGCAGCTAGCGTAAACATCGACGTCCAAGCCATGCATCCTCGTAAGCTCAGCGTCCAATAAACTCAGGCAGTAATGCTAGACCCTCAGTATCACGCTCGCGAAAAGGATTCCCTTATACCGTGTATTCTTCTTAGATCTCGAGGCCTCAAGCGCCGTCCTGATAATACATTACGTAATGTTAGATTATAATTAATGCAGTAATATAATAACACATTTAAAAATTGCAGTACGTACCTGATTTCAGTCACTTGATGATCGATCTGCTTATTAATCTTCTGCCAAATTGTATCGAGCGTGCCGGTGGACGTGTGAAGCCACTCCTTCAACACAGAGTGGACACTCTCCACCCTACAGGAAGTTGTGTTTCCAAAATGTGTCACTCGGTTGGTCCAAGCCTTCACAAACTTCTCCTTGTGCCCTAACCATGTGTTCTACTGTATCATCTGTGGAGACTTCGAATATTTTGCGTGCAGCTCGACAACGGCATCGGTGTAGTCATCCAACGTACTGGCCTCCGCAATACTTTTCCACGTACTGTGCGTGAAAATCTGCAAGAATTTTTTACTCTTCCCAAAGAGTTTGTAGGCTTTGTCTTCCACATCCTTGTTGATGTGGCACGTGCATAGTAAGTAGGCTGATTCGGGAAAATGCCTCTGAATAGGAGTGATTAAACCCAACTCTCTGTCCACTGACAACCACATTAGGATATACATCTTGGCCTATCAGTGGTCTCAACTTTTGTAGAACCCAGTCGTAACTGGCCTCTTTCTCGTCCCTGATGAGCGCATACGCAATTAGGAAGTTCTGGTTGCATGGCGTCATCCCAATCGTCTCGACCAACGACATCTTGTACCTGTGCAAATGAGACCAAGAAGACAAAAAATATAATCAAATAAAAGTTAACAAACATACTATTTAAGATTCATACTAATAAAGAATTTATAAAGTAACATACCTGTTGGTTTTATACGTGGAATCTATGCCGACATACCAGTGATATGTCCGGAATAGATTGATCGACGCAGGATGGGTCATGAATATATACGTCAACGCTTACGTGTTCGGATCGGATTCTGCATAAACTGTATACTCGCTGCTCACGGCCAAATGAATAAGCTGGGAAGGAACGTCTCTACCGTCGAAACTCTCTTTCCGCAACTTATCTCTAAAGTTATATACCTGTCACCGTATAGCGTTAATTATAATGATTATTATAATTTAAAACAAAAAAATATTATATTAATGAATAAAAAAGTATATTAATTAATTAATTTGATAAAAATAAATTATTAACTATCATAATAATAATACATTAGTAAATATAATAAAATTTATTAATTATTACAATAACTTTTACAAATAAAAAATACTAATTATCATAATTAACTTCAAAAATTTAATTAAAACATATATTACAAGATATAAATATATATACCTGTCGCACATGAACGTTGTCTCCCGGTTTCTTTTCCTTCAGCGCGGCCATAATTTTTGCCGGGGCCCGTTGAGCGTCCGTCATATCACGAACAATTTTCTTAGATGAAGCGCTGAGGCCGCTGAATTGGCGATGACCCTCAGGATACACAACAAATGTATGGTTATGGTAGCCCTTCTCTTCCTTGCTACAACTACAGATCCTCCAGTATGGCTTGCCGGGCACCTTTTTTACTTTGATCTCAAAATCGCAGCCGCACTTATTCGTTTTTGTCTTTCTAGAATTTCCGCCTTTGCCTCTGTAGCGTTCACCTCTATGGCACTTCAAAAGCCTGACCGTTTTCTTTTTGTGGCTCGAAATTACTAACAGGAAACCATTCAACATTGCCTGGTATTTTGCAGCTTCAATAGCGTCCTCAGCACTATTAAATGATGTACGCGTATCGAAACTGAGACTGTAATCAACACCATCTCCTCCAAAATCTTCCCATGACTCCTGCTATATAGTACAATATTTATATTTTTAGAACATGTTAAATTATAATCTATTCATTCTAATGTATAAGATAATTAATTCTAACATGTAACATAATAATTTGTAACTCATAACATGATATTATCTAACGTCCAATTTATAGCATAATGAAGTCTAACATGTAACACAATAATTTGTAACTCCTAACACGATAGTATCTAACGTCCAATTTATAACATAACCAAGACTAACATGTAACATAATAATTTTTAACTCATAACACGATAATATCTAACGTCCAATTCATAGCATAATCAACTTTAATATGTAACATAATAATTTGTAACTCCTAACACGATAGTATCTAACTCCAATTTATAACATAACCAAGACTAACATGTAACATAATAATTTCTAACTCGTAACACGATAATATCTAACGTCCAATTTATAGTATAATCAACTTTAATATGTAACATAATAATTTGTAACTCCTAACACGATAATATCTAACATCCAATTTGTAGCATAATCAAGTCTAAAATGTAACATAATAATTTATAACATAATAATCAAGTCCAATTTATAACATAATTATTTAGAATATATAATATAATAATTTAAAAAAAAAATGTCTGGCCGGCCGAACCGGACGGACTGGTTTCGACCGACCGTCGCCGCCGGACAGCTTTTAGAGCGTCCGGCCGGTCGGTTCGGACAGAGCCCGTCCGACCGGCCCAACTTTTTGGACGGCTTTTAGCCCGTCCGAACCGGCCGGCCGAACGGCTTAAAAGCCGTTCAGTTCCGGCGGTCGGACGGGCTAAAAGCCGTCCGGTTTCGCCGGCCGGACACAAGAATTTTCGCACCTCGGAATTTGACGGCAATTTCACCGTACACTTTGCTCTGAGATGTTTGGAAAAAATGAAAAGGGCAAAATCGTCCAAGGGGGGCGGTGACTAGTAAAAGGGGGGGCGGTAAATAGTACTACCCTTTAAAATAATTTTACTTTGTTTGGAAGGATTTTTATTAGGGAAGGGGAAGGAAAATGGTAAACCTTGTTTGGTTTAAAAAGTAAGGGGATGGAAAATAAAATTATATAGACAAATATACCCTTCATTATTATGTAACATTATGTTTGTACATAACTCAATTAACCACTCTTGCCAATAATGATCTACTGCCACAAATTGAGTCTTGTTAATAACCAACCATCAATGAAATAAGGATAAAAACAAGGCTTAATTGCAAATAAAACCATAACCTTTTCAAAATTCGCAATTTTGTGCATGACTTTTAAAGTTGGCAAATATATGCACCACTTTCACTTTTTTTAGCAATTCTATGCAGAGGGCCTAAAATCGGGCTTTCGTTGGTGACGTGGAGATTTTCTGGTGGCATGGAAATTTCACGCTGACATGGCGCTGATGTGGCGATAAAAAATAAAATGTTGCTAGGAGGGGAATTTGAACTTGTGACCTTAATGACTTATATGAGGCACTATAACCACTACACTAATATAAGTTGTATGACTAATTTACTAGTGTTAAATATATATACACATATCGTATGAACAATCAAATTAAATTTAAAAGATAATATAAATTATATTTCATTATATTAATAAGATATAAAATTATAATAATTAAAATATAATAAAATAAATTATATATATTAGATGAAAAAATAAATTAAAATAAAGTAAGATAAAATTTATTATAGTAGAGTACATTAAAATTAAATTAAATTTAAATTTATTTATATATTTATTATTTATTAAAGTAAAACTAGTTGAATAAATTTGGAAATAAAAAATAGTAATGATAAAATTATATTAAAAGATAAACTAGATTAAAGAACACAAGTTAAAATAAAATAAAAATAATATAATATAAGATATAAAGTATAAAAAATAGTAAAGTAAAATAAAATAAATAATATAATAAATTAAAAAACTTATTATGAAATAAGAAATTAAAATAAATAAAAATATTAAATTAATATAATAAAATAAAAAAATATTATTTCATTATATTAATTTTTAATATAAAAGTAAAATATTTATTATACTATTCTCAAATGATTTAATAAATTATTTATTATTATAATTTAATTAAAAAATATAATTTGAGATTATTATAATAAATAGTTTATTAAATCATTTGATTGTATTATAATAAATATTTTATTAATATTATATTAAAAATATTATAATGAAATAATGTTTTTATATTTTACTGTTTTCATTTAATATTTTTATTTATGTTTATTTATTATTTCATAATAAGTTATTTGATTTATTATTTTATTTAGTTTATTTTACTGTACCATTTTAATAATTTATTTTATAATATTATATTATTTTTATTTTATTTTAAATGGTGTACTTTAATATAGTTTATTTTTTAATTTAATTTTATCATTATTATCTTTTGAGTAAATAATTTTTCCCAACCTGTACTATAGGTGCTTTTGGGATTTTCAACCTAAAGTATTTTTTATTGTAAAATGCAACCTGAACTACATATACAGTCACTATTTGTACGCTCGACCACATCTTGACCATACACGTGTCCTTTTTTGCAGATGATTGGATGGTCAAAAAGTAGTCGAGTATGCAAATAATTGTATATATGTAGTTCAAGTTGCATTTTACAACAAAAAATACTTTAGGTTGAAAATCCCAAAAGCACGTATAGTACAGGTTGGAAAAAAATATTTACCTTTTACTTTTATTTTCAAATTTATATAACTAGTTTTATTTTAATAAAATAAGAAATTTATAAATATATTTAAATGTAATTTTATTTTAATGCACTCTACTATAAAAAATTTTATCTTACTTTATTTGAATTTATTTTTTTTCATTTAATAAATACAATTTATTTTATTATATTTTAATTATTATAAATTTATATGCTATTAATATTAGTAAATATAATTTACATTATCTTTTAAATTTAATTTGATTATTCATACGTTGTATCTATATATTAAATGCTATTAAGTTAGACATATAACTTGTATTTGTGTAATGGTTACAATGTCAATATACTACCTTGAGGTCGCGAGTTCAAACCCCAGCAGAGTTTAATTTTTATCGCCAGCCATATCAGCGCCACGTCAGCAGAAATCGCCACATCAATATCCATGTCAACATAACTTGCCAGAAATTCGCCACATCAGCAATAAAAGCCCAAAATTGAGCCCTCTGCATAGAATTGCCAAGAAAAGTGAAAGTGGTGCATATATTTACCAACTTTAAAAGTCGTGCATAAAATTGCAAATTTAGAAAAGGTCATCGTTTTATTTGCAATTAAGCCAAAAAAAAAAAAAATGATGCCATATTTTTTATAAGATTCAAATCAAACAATTTTTCTTTGCAACTGTATCAAAAATCAATGAAACATTGCAAATCACATTTCATCAGATAAAGTTTATAATATATAAGTACAAAATACCATACATAAACATAGCAAAAATATAATAAAATCCTACAAACATCCATAAGGTCTAAAGTGCATCAACATACACAAAAGCTATTTTACCCGAGTAGTTCTACCAAAACATACAAAGTGATAGTTTCTTTGCACCATAATGACAACTTAAACTTCAAATAAATTATCTTAAGTTTTAAATCTCCAAAACATGTGAAACCACATAACAACATCATTTTGCTCACAATGGTGGATTGGAGAGGCCAAACATCATTCTCATGATAACATCCTTACTGTTGGGTTCTATTAGGAACGTCAACGACATGCACAGTATTGAACTTATCGAAATAAATCCTAACGCAGCGGAATCTAAGATTAGGACATTACCTTTTAAAAATTTTTGCCGACTCAAAGACATTTCTAATTTCCTTTGATGGAGATCGTCTGATTACCACAACTCAATCGGTTGAAGAGTTCGGCCTTTCTCGACTCTAGTCGAGTGTTGAATCACGAACGGATCACCGGAACGAAATTCTCGGGCTCGGGCTGGTTGGGCAGGTTCGGATCAGTCTCGGGTCGGGTCGGGTCGCAGCAGTTTGGGTCGCGGACAGGCGCGGGTCACGGTCTGGCCGTGTGGTGCGTGTCGCTGGCTGGTCGCGTCAGGCGTGACGCACGGATGGCAGCAGGTCACGGGGCGC
>BKCP01005528.1:155584-201077 GCA_008636005.1 Striga asiatica | reverse complement strand
ATCGGCGGCGGCAGTGATTTTTCGGCGAGGTCGACGACAGCGGACGGCGGCGAGTGGCTAGAGAAGATGGCCGAAAATATGGAGCTTTGAGGTTTACAGAAATATCACCTTAAAGCCTTCTAATAGATTACCTAAACACCTATTTCAATTAATCTTGGTGGTGCGATTAATTGAATCTCCCTAACTCTCGATCAAGACAATTTTTCCTCTCTTGTAAAGTAGAAAAGTCGGCCCTAGCAATGCATGTACAAGAGGTTGGGATATGGTGTATTTATAGGCTCTATTAGGGACCTTAAGGAGGTGCCAAATATGAGCTTATCTCATTAGGCCAAGGAACCCTAATTCTACTACATAAACTAATCCATATTAGGCCATGATTCCTTTTTCCTAACATCACCCTCTAGAAGACTCTCTAGTCTCCTAACCCTAGGTAATATTCTAGAAGGAATATTCCCTAAGTCTTGGAATATTAAATATGGAATAAAATTAATTCCTAAAATCCTAATAAAATTAAATAATAGTATATCCCACTAGAATATTATTTTTCCTTCCCCCTTTTAGCTCAAATTTAATCAATTAAATTAAACCTCCACTTGATTAATAATATTAATCTAATTGACCGATTTACCTTCCCATGTTTAAGATATAACGTCTGTGGATTAATTAAATTACTGACAAGATAATTAATCGACTTCTTATTCATTTCCGAAATTAGTACCACTCAGAACTTTAATCATTGTGTCGGATAAATATCCACCTGCAGGGTTTAACACAATATTCCTTCATGAGCTCATTTCGGGGACGTCATCAATCCAGCGCACTGGAACACGGTGACCATAAATAATTTATAATAGCTCGTCATATAAACATTCTCATTTACCAAAGTACCGAGTATGTCATCCTAACAAATTAGGAATTACCCTTGGTAAATCAAATAAACAAGTAATGAATGTACACGACTATTTTATATTATCTTACAGCTTTAGAGAACGCGTCAATCACTGAAGGTAAAGATTACAACAACGATCAGTGAGTCTCATAATCTTATCCTTCCGGTGGTCCTGTTCAATACTTAACATAAGTACTAGTGTAATTCTCCAATTAAGTTCAACTGAATCAAGAATACACTATAGTCTTTTTCTAAGTGGGGTCTCACTAACAGTCTAGACTGTGAACAAGTGATTTAGTCTTACAAGGAACTGATAGGTGACCTTCTGTTCGAAACACCACGAACCACACTATCTCAATGTAAGACAAGGAGTATGATTGCATAAATAAATAAACTGCAAACATATATATACTTTGACTAAAACATTTTTGCTAGATCAAAATATAATTGTTCATATCTGAAAGCCAAGCTTTTACAGCATATCTAACAATCTCCCACTTATGCTTAATAAGCTCATGGCTATCACTAATCAAAATTTTCTTTCAATCTAATTCTCAAAGACTAGTCTAATATGTTGCTCTAACATCTGACTCCCATTCCTTCTACGTGTCTTGAAAAGACTTTCACCGGTAGGCTCTTCGTAAAAGGATCTGCTAGGTTGTTCTCTGATTGTATCTTGGCAACAACAACTTCTCCTCGTCCAACGATTTCTCGTATCAGGTGGTACTTGCGCTCTATGTGTTTACTCGCTTTATGAGTTCGTGGGTCCTTCGAATTTGCTACTGCTCCGCTGTTATCACAGAACACTGTAATTGCAGCGGGCAAACTTGGCACCACGTCAAGGTCGAGGAGAAAATTCCTGAGCCAAACAGCTTCTTTCGCTGCCTCTGAGGCTGCTACATACACAGCCTCCATGGTTGATCTGCCACGCATTTCTGCTTGACACTCCTCCACACAACGGCTACTCCTCCTAAAGTAAACACAAACCCTGAGGTTGACTTGCTTTCATCCCGGTCTGCCTGGAAGTCAGAATCGGTGTATCCCAACGGAAGCAATTCATCTGCCTGGTAAATCCATGTACTCCTTAGTCCTCTCAGGTACTTGAGTATATGCTTTACCGCAGACCAGTGTTCCAGCCCTGGGTTACTCTGATATCTTGCTACCATGCTTACTGCATAACAGATATCAGGTCTCGTACACAACATTGCATACATGAGACTTTCTACTGCCGATGCATAAAGAACCGCCTTCATGTCCTCTATCTCTTGAGGAGTCTTCGGGGACATCTTCTTAGATAGAGCGATTCCATGCCGGAAAGGTAAATCCCCTTTCTTTGAATCATGCATGTTGAAACGCTTTAGGACAGTGTCTATGTATGTAGAATGGGATAGGCAAAATTTTCTCTTATCTCGGTCCCGAATGACCTTGATACCGAGAACATGTCCTACTTCTCCCAAATCTTTCATATCAAACTGCTTGGATAACCATACCTTTACATTTGATAACATTTTCACACTGTTTCCAATGAGAAGAATATCATCTACGTATAACACTAGAAACACCACCACATTTTCTTCACTTTTCTTGTACACACAGTGTTCATCCGGACATTGGGTAAATCCATACGATTTGACAACCTCATCAAAATGGATGTTCTAAGACCTCGAAGCCTGCTTTAGCCCATAAATGGACCTTTTCAGCTTACAGACCAGATGCTCTTGTCCCTTTGTAATGAGTCCTTCTGGTTGCTGCATATAGATGTCCTCGTCTAAATTCTCGTTAAGGAAAGCAGTCTTAACATCCATTTGCCAAATTTCATAATCCATATGAGCGGCTCCAACCAAGAGAATCCTGATGGATTTCTGCATAGCTACCGGCGAAAAAGTTTCCTCATAATCGATCCCTTCTTTCTGAGTATACCCTTTCGCAACAAGCCTAGCTTTAAAGGTTTCAACCTTCCCATTTGCTCCTCTCTTTCTCTTATAGACCCACTTGCATTTAATGGCATGCACGCCACTGGGTGGTTCTAGAAGATCCCAGACCTAATTGGAATCCATAAAATCCATCTCAGACTTCATCGCCTTTTGCCAAGACTCTGCATCCCGATCTTGGAGTGCCTCATTTCAAGAATATCCGGGACGGCCTCAGAAGACTCTCCAAGACCCATGAATCGTTCGGGCTGCCGGACAACCCTCCCACTATGATGAGGTACTACCTGCTCAGGTGCATCATCAGCGATACGTGTTGCAGTACTTTGTGGTGTAACATCTAACGCACTCGGTATTGAAGTACTCACTCCCTTTACCTCCTCTAGGACATGTCTACTACTGGGATTATGATCTAACACATAGTCTTCTTCCAAGAACCTCGCATTCGTGATAACGATTACTTTCAGGTCCTCGGGACTATAAAATAAACCACCTTTTGTTTCCTTGGGATATCCCACAAACAGCCTTACTTCTATTCTAGGTTCCAAATTATCAGTATCGGTTCTCAGCACATGTGCTGGACTACCCCAAATCCTGAGATGTCTTACACTGGGCTTGCGCCCAGACCACAACTCCAATGGTGTAGACGGTACTGATTTAGAAGGTACTCTGTTCACAACATAAACTGCTGTTTCTAGGGCATACCCACAAAACGAATCGGGTAATGTACTATAACTCATCATTGCACTAACTATCTCTATAAGAGTCCTATTCCTTCGGTCTGCTACGCCATTCTGCTGGGGAGAGCCCGACGCAGTTATTGGGAGATAATCCCATTGTCCGTCAAGTAGTCTCTAAATTCATTCGAGAGATATTCTCCACCACGATCAGATCGTAATGACTTGATACTTTTTCCTAACTGCTTCTCCACAACCGCCTTATACTCTAAGAATTTCTCAAAGCATTCAGACTTGCGGTGCAATAGAAAAATATACCCATACCTCGAGTAGTCATCGATAAACGTAACAAAGTACTCGAAACCACCTCTCGCTTGAATAGACATAGGACCACATAGATCGGAATGAATTAGTCCTAACAGATCTTCAGCTCTATTCCCCTTTGATTTAAAAACCCTCTTAGTCATTTTGCCTTCCAGGCAAGACTCACAAGTTGGAAAAGCCTCGACTTCTAACGACCCCAAGGGCCCGTCTGCTACCAACCTTTGAATCCTCCTAAGGTTTATATGACCAAGTCTTAAATGCCAAAGATATGTTTCATTCATTTTCGAAGGTTCCTTTCTCTTATTCAGATTAGATGATGAATTAAGTAATTGTTTCTATTGCAGTGGAGATAACTTCGGTTTTAGAATATATAGATTGTCTACTAATGAACCACGACATATGAACTTTTTTCCAAAACGAATAATAACTTCATTATCAAAAATAGCAGAAAAACCGTTCATAAACAACTTAGAAACTGAAATCAAATTATTTCTAAAACTAGGAACATAAAGACAATCCTTCAAAACCAAAGTTCTATCGAAACCAAATTCTAAATAAACATCTCCCACTGCAACTGCTGACGCTCTACTAGCATCGCCCAAGTAGATAGTGACTTCTCATTCCCTAAGCCGTTTGGTTTCCTGGAACCCTTACATAGAATTGCAGACATGATCAGTGGCTCATGTATCTACACACCAGGTACTGGTAGATAACATCGCTAAACATGTTTCAACGACTAATGAAAAAGATGTACCTTTATCGCCCTTCTTGAGGAGAGGGCAATCGGCCTTCCAGTGTCCCTTCTGCTGGCATTTATGGCATTTGCCCTTCGGCTTCTTCGCAGCTTGTTGAGGTCGCGCATCATTCATGACCGCTTTTCCGTTTCTTGAGGTCTTCTTCCTCTTCCTACCTTTAGAAGGCCTGGAAGAAGAACCTTCACCCCGCTGGGCAACCATCGTCTGGGCTTTGTGACGAAACAGGCCCTCTGCCGACTGAAGCTCAGCAACAAGTTTCGGAAGAGTCATCAACATATTATGCATGTTATAATTCAACCAGAATTGTTCGAAGCTCTTCGGCAAAGACTGGAGCATTATTTCGACCTGGGTTTCCCCGTCAATGAAAGCCCCAATGACCTCCAGCTCATTCAGCTGGGCCATCATAGCAAGAACATGTTCTCTCACGGAAGTGCCCTCATGCATGGTCATATTCATCAAGACCCTCATGGCTTCTTGTCGGGCAGCCCGTGACTGATGACCAAATAACTCCTTGAGATTAAGAAGCATCTCTGCTGCAGTGTCCATAGACTGATGTTGATGTTGAAGTACATTTGACAAAGATGCCAAGATGTAACACTTCACCATCTCGTCAACCTTTTTCCACCGAGCATATGCCTCTTTCTCTTGGTCTGGTGCATCATCAACAGACACATCCGGGCAAGCCTCAACAATAGCAAATTTGTACCCTTCAGCAGTTAACGCTATATCCAAGTTCCTTTTCCAGTCAATGTAATTGGGACCAACAAGTTTGTTTTCTTTGAGAATTACTGACAATGGATTGAAAGACATTTTGAATTTAACATCAAATATTGATCCCTTAAAAATAATATTTAAATAAATTCACCGATACCTCAAAACACCGAATCCCCGCAGCCCACGGAGTGTGGACGTCTACAGTTCAAGCCATTGTAAGAGGAGGGATTAATCCCATTAATTAACATACCGTCCAAACCGTACTTAATTAATAGTCGGTTCATCTTTTGGCCAGCGCAAAATAAGAACAACCTTTTCCCTTGGGAATATCGTAATTATTAGCGCTTTAAGTGTAACCTATTAATTGGTACTAAGTTTACTACCAAAATTATACGTCCACCTTTGGATGACCCGTACGCTTTTGAAATAGATCACTATAACCTTCCCGAAGGAGATTCGTTCCTGTGAACTGTACAATAAACCATCCTTTGGGATCGATTTAAAACACTTCACTAACAAACCTATAATGGAGGCCTTGGATGTAATTTATTTCAACCCATTACACACTTAATATAATTTTTATTTTAAGGGATTTTCCTAGACATGCTCCTATTTCAATTTGCACATAAAGCAAATAAGGACATGCATAATTCATGAGCAATAATAAACTAGGAACTATAATCCAACTACTATGTCCATTAATTAATCTCCAATGGTACGGAGAAACACAATCCTGTCCTTCGCTTGAATGTGTTTTCCATCTCAGGAATTGGAACACCCCTTTCGCAGTGACTCCTACTCTTCATCTCGAATAGGTTGTCTCCAGGAAAGTCGACATTGGATCATCACCATGGCATCCGTCTATGTGTTTGTCACCTTGCCCCATCGAGTTTGGTCCACATCCGCCGGATCAATAATGAATAATAACAAGAATTACATAATTCATCCTATGACCCGCGCAGGAGTCGTACATGAGTTTTCTATGAAAGCAATAAACTATGCAGTGTCCCATTGTGCGAATAATTTATTACAAGCATTCACCAACTACAAAAACTCCTCGAATGTCCGAGGCTTATAAAACACCATACACTCATACATGAATTAAAATCATACATACGGGCCATAATAGTCAGATTCGAAATCACCGACAAACAATTGCAATTTCTAATCTACTATGCCGCTGCATCCGTACACACATAATTCATGTAAACATGCAAGTCCTAATTCAAGCTGTGCACAAAGTTGAATTAATCTGGGCTCTGATTCCAGTTGTTGGGTTCTATTAGGAACGTCAACTACATGCACAGTATTGAACTTATCGACATAAATCCTAACGTAGCGGAATCTATAGTTAGGATACATTACCTCTTAAAAATTTTTGCCGACTCAGAGACGTTGCAATTTCCTTTGATGGAGATCGTCTGATTACCACAACTCAATCGGTTGAAGAGTTTGGCCTTTGTCGACTCTAGTCGAGTGTTGAATCACGAACGGATCACTGGAACGAACTTCTCGGGCTCGGGCCGGTTGGGCAGGTTCGGATCAGTCTCGGATCGGGTCGGGTCGCAGCGGTTCTAGTCGCGGACAGATGCGAGTCGCGGACAGGCGCGGGTCACGGTCTGGCCATGTGGTGCATGTCGCTGGCTGGTCGCGTCGGGCGTGACGCGCGGATGGCAGCAGGTCGCGGGGCGCGTGCGTGTGCTGGACTGGAGTCCTAGGACGATGCGGACAGGGTCTCGCAACTAGGCACAGGCAGGCGGTCGTCTCGGGTTTCCTGGGCGCCCGCAGAATGACGTGCACGTGGATCTCGGGTGGGTCGATCAGATCACGCAAAGCGACGGCGCACGAGAACAGGGACGACTAGACATGAGCAGGGACGGATGACGCTGCGTCGTTGAGGCTCGCGGCTGGGACCTGGGCATGAGGTCTGGCTATGCGCGATTGCGGGCGGGGCTCGCGATGGCGTGTGGCTGGGCTCGGGCGAGGTCTTGGCGGGGATCAGCGGCGGTAGTGATTTTTCGGCGAGGTCGACGACGGCAGACAGCGGCGAGTGGCTGGAGAAGATGGCCGAAAATATGGAGCTTTGAGGTTTAAAGAAATATCACCTTAAAGCCTTCTAATATATTACCTAAACACCTCTTTCAATTAATCTTGGTGGTGCGATTAATTGAATCTCCCTAACTTTCGATCAAGACAATTTTTCCTCTCTTGTGAAGTAGAAAAATTGGCCCTAGCAATGCATGTACAAGAGGTTGGGACATGGTGTATTTATAGGCTCTATTAGGAATCTTAAGAAGGTGCCAAATATGGGCTTACCCCATTAGGCCAAGGAATCCTAATTCTACTTCATAAACTAATCCATATTAGGTCATGATTCCTTTCTCCTAACATCACCTTCTAGAACACTCTCTAGTCTCTTAACCCTAGGTAATGTTCTAGAAGGAATATTCCCTAAGTCTTGGAATATTAAATATGGAATAAAATTAATTCCTAAAATCCTAATAAAATTAACTAATAATATATCCCACTGGAACATTATTATTGCTCTCCCCATTTGGCTCCAATTTAATCAATTAAATTAAACCTCCACTTAATTAATAAATATTAATCTAATTGACCGATTTACCTCTCCATGTTTAAGATATAACATCCGTGGATTAATTAAATTACCGACAGATAATTAATCGATTTCTTACTCATTTTCGAAATTAGTACCACTCAGAACTTTAATCATTGTGTCGGATAAATATCCACCTGCAGGGATTAACACAATATTCCTTCCTAAGCTCATTTCGGGGACGTCATCAATCTAGGGCACTGGAACACAATGACTGATATGGGATATTATATGCTTAAAGAATATTCTGGTTCACTGGGCCGGTCGTACAAGCCCAATATTGAAAATGCTACATTAGTCGAGCAATAGCAGACTGAAAGGAAGTGGTCGAGCATCGGAGAGGACCTGGTCGAAGATCGACCTACCGAAGGAGAGCTTATTTGATCGACCACCTGGCGAGTGAAGAGCAATCGGGGGCGTGGTGTGAACGCGAGAAAGTGCGTAGACTTCATCAGAAAATCACAAAGGAATATTCAGAGGAATGATTACTCTCTATTCAGAGGGGCACGTGGCGAGAAGATATTGGTGCAGAGTAATGGTGACGATAACCACCTCTGACACACACACACTGCGTGTGTATGGACGGGCAGATCCGGGCAGACAGCTCACCAAATCCGGGCAGCCCCTAGGGCAGGTATCTCACTCCTATATATATAGGAGTGAGCCTTTCTTGTTACTGACGATTTATCCATTCTATACTTTGGAGAATTGAGTGAGATATATACTGACTTAAGCATCGGAGGCTTTTCACTGGAAAGCCCCCCGATGTGAGAGTTTTTTACAGGAACGTGGCGTTCTACCGGCGAGAAGGAGGAAGACGAGCCGATTTCAAGCCGGTCGCAGTGTTTTGCGTTACCATTTTGGCACCGTCTGTGAGACTTTCGTTCGAAAAGTGGTGTGCTGAGATTACTGAAGCTTGGTAGCTATGGCAGACGGAATTCCTAGAAGAGATTTGCATGCGTCGTTCGATGAGGCATGGACGACGACGAGCCCTCCTCCGGGCTTCTATAGACCCTCGCATACACCAGTGACTCCGATGCTTGTTCCACAAGGTGTGGGGGTCACACCGGTTCATCCAGAAGTCGATGCGGGCTCAAGTCGAGCTCAGGAGGCCTGTGTGACTCAGGGAACGGCGATTTCGACGCCGTTACAGCCAGATCTGGCTGTGGTTCAGCAGCAAGGAGTGGTGGTGCAGGGAGTGGCGCTGCCGCGGGTGGAGGAGCAGCGCCTCGGCCAGCAAGTGGTGATGACTAGGTAGGAGATGCTGTAGATGATGGCGAACGCGGCGGCACAAGCGGTCCAGTAGGTCACTCAATGTTTTTCTCGAGTGGCTGCTGGGCCAATGACAGTGGAGGAGGATGTGTCTAGCTATCGGGGAGATGGAGCTCCGCGAGATCAGAAGGTAAAGAGAATCGCGGAGCAGGTGAGACAAATGCAGGCCAATATGGACGGTCGACCGGAGAGGCGTGCTCGAGGACACCTGTTCTCGTGGGAAATATTAGCTGCACCATTACCCGCGAATTTCAGGGACATGAGTTTGGTGTTTGATGGGACTTCTGACCCATCGAGGCATGTAAGGGCGTTTGAAAACTTGGCTCTGTTACATGGTTATTCTGATTCTGTTAGCTGCAGGGCGTTTTTGTCGACCTTGAGAGGAGGGGCGGTCGACTGGTTTCAGCAGCTCCCTCATGGGTCGATAGCGGATTTCGATGATTTCGCGGAGAAGCTGATGACCCAATATGCGAGCGCTATGGTGCAGGAGAAGACGTATTTGACTTTGATGGCTATGAGGAAGGGGGAGAAGGAGTCGCTGCACAAGTATGTGGCTCGATATAATCAAACTTGTCTGGAGATCCCCACGGCTGCTGATGAGGTGAAAGCCGGAGGGTTGATAAGGAGTTTACGAGCAGGGACCTGTCGACCATCCTTGGGCAAAACCCCTGCTCGTACATATGACGAGGTGTTGAAGAGGTGCAAGAAGTATATTAATCTGGAGAAAACGGAGGCGGAGTTTGCTAAGTTGGAGGAGGTGGCCCGACTAGAGCCAAAGAAGGGGAGGGCAAGCTCGCCCAAAAGGGTATCGCCAAAGAGGAGATCGCCTAGGAGAGAAAGGCGTGGTAGGGTCGATCTAGGGCGTGAAGATAGATGGAGGGATCAACTAGTCATAGCAGGAAAGCGATTTCACAATTTTACGCCGTTGAACGCGAAGATGGGAGAGGTGTTGGTGGCCATTGAAAAGAAGATAGATGACAAGGATGTGACGTGGCCTAAGTCGAGGCATGAGGGACCGACACAGCTTAGGTCGAGGAGATACTGCCGTTTTCATAAGGATTACGGGTACACAACGGAGAAGTGTAGGCACCTTAAAGACGAGATAGAGCGCCTCATTAGAGCAGGTCATCTCAAGGAGTTTGTGTACGAGGACAAAGTGAAGGGAAAGGAGAAGGGAAGATGTCGAGAAGATTTGGTGGAGAGGAGTGATCGAGACGATGATGAGGAAGATGAGCCTCGAGGAGGGAGAGGTGATTGATGAGGCAATGGAGGTAAGAGAAGACGAGGGAGCAGAGATCGATGAGGTCAGGAGGACCAGGGTCTTGTGAAGAGGGGAATGATATGCATGATTTCAGGAGGACCAACGGATGGAGACTCGAACAATGCGAGGAAGGGGCATGTTCGAGCGATAAAGAGAAAGAGAGAGAAGGTAGGGATTACTGCTCGAATGCCGGAGATAAATTTCAGGCAGAGGATGCTGAAGGAGTGGTGTTGCCCCACAATGACGCGCTGGTGATTACGGCAGAGGTGGCATTCTTTGATGTGAAGAGGGTGTTCATTGATATCGGGAGTTCGGTTGATGTAATGTTTTATGATTGTTTTGAGCAGATAAACAAGGAGCTCAATCTCGAGCTGAAGCCGATGACCACAAACTTGTATGGATTCAATGGAGGTGAGGTGATGCCAATGGGAGAGGTGAGTTTATCTGTCGCCTTGGGGAAAAGAGCGACAAGGAAGGTGAGGATGGTTAGGTTCGTGGTCGTAGGAGCAGAATCCTCGTAACATTATCATGGGGAGGACCGGTTTGAATGCATTCCAGGCGGTCGTGTCAACGTACCATATGACGATCAAATATACAGTGGGCGAAAATATTGGTGAGGTCGCAGGGGATCAGCTTACTTCGAGGAGCTGTTACCAAACCACGGTGAACAACAATAAACAGCTCGCAAGGAAGCAGGTGAAGGCGGAAGAGGGAACGCTGAGTCGACCTGGGGGTTCGAGGTCGAAGGAGGAGAAGGAGAAGTCAGTTAAAGGGAAGGAGAAGGTGGAGATGCAGCCAAGAGGGGAGATCGAGGAGATCCAAATGGTGGAAGGTGTCGAGGAGAGGAAGTTTCGAATAGGGAGAGAGTTGGAGGAGCCCATAAGGTCGAAGTTGATTGGGTTGATAAGGGAGTTCGCGGATGTTTTTTCGTATGCTGCTGAGGAGTTGACAGGGATAAAGGCGGAAGTAATTGAGCATAGGTTGAATATTGATCTCTCGGTAAGGCCGGTGAAGCAGAAAAGGAGGCACCATGGAGCAGAGATGCACAAGGTGATCGAGCAGGAGGTGGAGAAGTTGTTGAAGGCGGGTCATGTTAAGGAGATCCAATTCCCTGAGTGGTTGTCTAACATGGTGATGGTGTCCAAGTCGAGAGGCAAGTGGAAGATGTACATTGATTTTCGTGTCCTAAATAAGGCGTGCCCGAAGGATTTGTATCCGTTGCCCAGGATTGACCAGTTGGTCGATTCTACTGCAGGATGTGAGTTGCTCAGTTTGATGGATGCATCCCAGGGATATCATCAGATTCCTTTGGCCCGGGAGGATAGGAAGAGGGTGAGTTTTGTTACGAGCAGGGGCACATATTGTTATGTAGTGATGCCTTTTAGTTTGAAGAATGCGGGTGGCGACGTATCAAAGAATGGTCGACAATATTTTCAAGGAGCAACTGGGGAGAAATATGGAGGTTTATGTCGATGATATGTTGTTGAAAAGCAAGGAGGAGGCCAATCACGTGAATGATTTAAAGGAAACTTTCTTGACGTTGCGGAGGTATGATATGAAGCTGAATGCTGCTAAGTGTTCTTTTGGTGTGAAGTCGGAAAAATTTCTGGGATATATGGTGACGAAGAGGGGGATCGAGGTGAACTCAGAAAAGGTGCGGGCAGTGATCCAGATGAAACCACCCACGAAGGTCAAGAAGGTGCAGATTTTGACAGGCCGGATTGCGGGTTTGAGTCCCTTCATATCGAAGGTGGCGGAGAAGAGTGGCCCCCTATTTCGAACATTGAGGAAGAGCTCGAAATTCCAGTGGACGGAAGAGGCTCAGAAATCATTCGAGGAGTTGTAGAAGGTGTTAGCCAACCTACCTCTGTTTGCCAAAGCGGTCCATGGGGAAGACCTTGTGTTATATGTATCGATCGGTGAAATGGCGGTGAGTTCAGTGTTGTTGAGGGAAGAGGGAACAGTCCAATTTCAGATCTATTATGTGAGTAGGTGATGCAAGGAGCATAGAGGAGATATTCGGAGATTGAGAAGTGTGCCTTAGCGGTGGTGGTTACAGTTAGAAAGTTGCGGCCTTATTTCTGGGCCATAAGGTAAAGGTGAGGACGAACATGCCTCTGGGAAAAACTTTAGTTCGACCCTCTGTATCAGGTCGACTAGTAAAATGAGTGGTCGAGTTAAGCGAGTATACGATAGCATATGAGCCTAGGAGGGCGATCAAGGCGCAAGCGCTGGCTGATTTCATAGAGGAGGGTACAAAAGTGGAAGAAGAGGTAGAAGGAGTTTGGCAGATGTTCGTAGATGGCTCGGTATCGAGGGTTGGAGGCGGATTGGGCATCTTGTTGATTTCGCCCAAAGGAGATAGCCTAGAATTTTGCAGTTAGAGTGGGGTACAGAGTGTCGAACAATGAGGCGGAATATGAAGCAGTTATTAAGGGAATGCAGTTGGCCATGGCAGGAGGAGCTCGAAAGATTCGAGTAAATTCTGATTCTCAATTGGTGGTTGGCCAGTTCCAGGAGGATTTCGAGGTGAAGGAGGAAAGAATGCAAAAGTATGTAGAGGAGATTAAGAGGTTGCGAGAAGAGTTTAACTCGTTCGAGCTCGAGCAAATACCTGGAGGAGAGAATGGTCGAGCGGATTTGTTGTCCAAATTAGCACAAAGTCTGGTCGATTGCAAGAGCAGAAATGTAACTTTGCTGCACATGGAGAAAAGTGCGGTCGAAGGAGAGGTTTCCGAGATAGAGGAGGTTGATGATTGGAGAGCCTCGATCTTGAAGGAGTTGAAGAAGGGTGGTGAAAAGGTAATAAGGAGATTTTTTTAACACGGAGGAGTGTTGTATAAACAGTCGTATGCTGGATCTCACTTGATATGTGTTACACGGGAAGAATGTCGATATGTGCTGCGGGAGACGCATGAAGGGTGTTGTAGTGATCATAGAAAGGCGGGCTCCTTGGTGGCAAAAATTTTGAGGGCAGGATATTTCTGGCCGACTATGAAGGAGGACGCAAAGGTGATGGTAAGAAAATGCCTGCAATGCAAAAACATGGTCCACTTATTCACCAACCGGCTGAGACGATGACTGCGATGAGTGCTCCTATTCCATTCGCGCAGTGGGACGTCGATTTGGTGAGGTTGTTGCCGCAAGGAACGGGACAAAGAAAGTTTCTGATCGTGGCGGTGGACTATTTTACGAAGTGGGTGGAGGCTGAACCATTGGCCAAGTTCACGGAGGAGAAAGTCATACAATTTTTATATAATAATATTTGTTGCATGTTTGGTGTTCCAAAGGTGTTGGTGTCCGACAATGGAACACAATTCAATGGCAAGCGGATTCGAGCATGGTGTGATGACATGAAGATCGAGCAACATTTTGAATCGGTTGCTCACCCGCAAGCCAATGGACAAGTCGAGGTGACCAACAGAATCATATTGAATGGTTTGAAAACGAGATTGGAGAAGGCGTCGGGCGCATGGGTCGATGAGCTCACCTCTTGGGCATAATGAACAACGCCAAGTCGACTACGGGAGAAACACCATTCAGTTTGGTTTATGGTATCGAGGCACTGCTTCCGGTTGAGATCGAGGTTCAGTCCCAGAGATCGAGCACATATAATCCAGAGCAGAATGAGAACTTGATGATGGCGGCCCTCGATACAATTGAAGAACTCTGGGAACGTGCCTCAATCAGGGTCGAGGCATACAAACAGAGGATGCGGGCAGCATATGATAGGAAGGTCAAGGTTAGAAGATTTCAAGTGGGAGACCTGGTCTGGAAGAGGGTCGACGCGTTGAAGCATGTCGGGAAGTTGGAGCCAAACTGGAAAGGACCATACTTGGTCGAGGAAGTCCATGCAGGAGGAGCATACTCGCTCAAAGATGCTGAAGGAAGATCATTCCCCAGGTCATGGAACGTGGCTAACTTGAAAAAATATTATATTTAAATTTTTTCCATTCCCTTTTTCGCTAGAAATTTTTCGCAAAAATGATGTAATCGAATTATCCGTTTCTAATTAATGAAATCTCAGTTGCAATTTTAAATACCTTGTCTAATTGTTTCTTTATTCTATTTTTCCTATTAGGTGTCTTATAATAACTAGCTGGTCAGAGAAAAAAATCCACCATGATTAAGGCCTTCGGGCTGGGTGGTCACTTGTTTCTGGAACATTCTTTCGGGAGTGGGCAAGTGGTCGAAGAAAAAAAATCCATCATGATTAAGGCCTTCGGGCTGGGTGGTCACTTGTTTCTAGAACATTCCTTCGGGGGTGGGCAAGTGGTCGAAGAAGAAAATCCACCATGATTAAGGCCTTTGGGCTGGGTGGTCACTTGTTTCTGGAATATTCCTTCAGGGGTGGGCAAGTGGTCGAAGAAAAAAATCCACCATGATTAAGGCCTTCGGGCTGGGTGGTCACTTGTTTCTGGAACATTCCTTCGGGGGTGGGTGTAACACCCCACTTTGATTTTAAAGAAAATCCATGACTTTTCCAAAATTCATAGTAAAATTTTCGAAATTCATTTTTCAAATCATAAACATTTTCGGCGTTACCCATTCATTTCAAAACTTAGTTCAAGTCATGTTTGAACTACGGGGACTCATTACCCGATTTTTCAAAGGTTATCATTAACCATAATCCCATTGACATAAACAATAAACACCATGATATTCCTAATCACATACTCATGAATATCAAACTGATAGGTCTTTCAACACAAAACCAATCAAATACATTTCCAAAATAATCAGGTCAACATGTTTTCCAGACTTATCCAATTCAACATGTACAAATAATCCAACGTAAATTCATAAGTGCGGAAGCATGTAATATTCATAAGTAAATAAACAAGACCACCCACTCGTCTTGCCTCGTCATCTGCCAACTGCTTAATCTGCATCCATGAAGAGCAGGTGGGAGTGAGCATAATAGGAAAATTTAATGCTCACCACTATGCATATGCACATTTATAACAATAAAAGGTATGGTCGCAGCATGAACATAAACAATAAAAACATCATGTCTCATCTCTAGTCACATCAATGACTCTTAGCCACATCAATGGCTCACTCCTGTGTACACATCTTTCATTAGTCGCGGAAAGGGGATTCATTAGTCACTCCTGTGTACACATCAATGGCTCACTCCAATTATTCAAACACATTTAAACACACATATGCATAGACTTTTTAGAATAACTAACCCACCTGGATTCCGGATTGAAATGACTTGACAAGCAAAGGGCGTAGGTCGAGGCTTAACTCCTCAATTACCTACATTCGTTGGGACTTGTCTTAGAACCTTATCAAGGCTTAACTTATACTCGCTAGTCTTATACATATACATAAGCTTTGAAAACTAGCTCGCTTGGCTTCGCCTTGCTCGCATACTTTGAAAACGTTTTATGCTTAAGTCTTTTCGGTTGTTGGATATCTTGGCTTGCTTAACTTTTAACTCTAAGGACATTTAAGGATCAAAAATACTACATGGATCAAGAAATAAATCACTTAGGTCATATAATCGAGCATTTCGATAGTGCGTGCCATTTTCGGAATCAATCTAATGATTTTGCAAAATGTGATATGCGCAGCGATTTTTAAATGATCACATCTAGCAACACATAAATCGAAATAACATAAAACTAGTGGCATTTGATTTCTAAGACATAGATCTACAACTCTTAAGAACAACTTAAAATCAGATGAGGTCATTATCTATATGATAAATAAGCAAACATTCAACATAAGGGTGCAGTCAATAAATGAAAACATACAGCTTGACAGGTACTCAGTATTTGCAAAATAACCGAGGCTACAGACATGATTATTAAAATTAAAAAAACCCCAGAGTAGCTAACTCAATTCTCTACAACTTTTCTGAAGACCTCAAAGGCAAATAACAACATTATCAACGAGTTTAACTGCAAAACATTTAAATCATAGAAACAGTAAGAGAACAACCTTTCGAATATACAACACCTTAATAAAATGGAAACAACTCAAGCTAAACAACTCCAATTCATACAAACTCAAAACCTACAGAATCTACATAAGGAAAGATACAAATTACATATAGATCATTGTTACATATAATCACGTTTAAGGCATCAATTCAGAGCATACATTTCATGCATTCACACAGCCACTGTTTCAAAATTCTGGGCATATATCTAACTTTGAAAAATCATATAAACTCAACCAAAACTCCAAATTACATAATTCCAATTCCTGAAGGCAGCTTACAACATATACCACATTTTTCATGAAGAACACATTTTCATCCAGGTACGTTAAGGCCATCTAAAACAGCAATGAACTAAGGTCAAGATTTCTGTCCGAGTTTATTAAAAACTGCATGTTTGTCTAACTTCGAAAATCCATATAAAATTCATTTCAACTCCAAATCATGAAATTCCAAAACTCACTGAAACCCAAATCAAAGCACTACAAAAATAATGCAGGACACTTGCCCAAGAAACATCTTCTTGGTCGACAAAAACAGAGAACAAACTGAGGCTTGCAAATTGAATTTTCATGCCTTCAACAACTCAAAACTATCACACAACAACATAGCTTCGAAATCACGTAATTTACACGTTAAGCAAGCCTCGATATCACTACTTTAAGACTTAAACACTCGGTGGATCATAAAACACATTGTCCGAGGTCCAACTCGGTCTTATTAAAAATGATAGAAAATGAAATCTTATGATTCGCTTGAATTATTACGTATCTTGCTATGATAATACATGACAATTCACATTAATATTAAAGCAATATCATGTATTCGAATATTCAAGCGTCTTATCGCCATGAATCTCAAATCCTACATAATCCTTCAATTTAAACTCAAAAATAGTTGAAGAAGGTCAAGCCATATACCTCCTTCCGGAATAAACGAGAAACAAATGAAGGAGATCGAATGAAAAAGGCCTCGACAAAGCTCGATGAAACCCGACTCGGCTATTGCTCTCAACAACACAAAAGGGACAACCTCTGCTGCTCGGTTTGGATGGCGACGTCCCCCACTTGCTGCGACGCTATGGAACAGAAAAACGGGCTGCTCAACGGAAAAGGATGTTGCCACTGAGGTGCTCTGCTCGCGAGGACGGCTGCCGCCCATGGCTCCTTCTCGACAGGTGAACGACAGCAGGCTGGGATTTCCGGCATGGCCCGACTCACAGCGTGGACTACTCGATCGCTGACGGTGAAGGATGAAAGGACGGGGTCGCTGCTGAACCAAGGTCTCCGGTTGCTGCACGTTAAACGCCCGGACATCAAGTGAGAGGGCGAAGGACGGCTGCTCGCGGAGGTCTGCTCGCGGTAGTCCTTATCGCCGGCGGAAGGGCGGCCTGCCGGGCGTTTTCGCAGAGGAGGATGATGGTGTCGGAGGCAGAGACTCGCGGACAGGGTCTCGCGGCGTCGAAAAGCTGAGGCGGGCGGAGGCAGACCCACCGGCAACTCGCGACGGCGGAGGAAGCTGCTTCTGCTGGTGGCGTCACGCGATAGGGTCGTCGGGATTTCTGGCGACGAGGGACGACGCTGGCAGATTGAGAAGAAGCTGCGGAAATCTGCTTGCAGCGCGAGAGAGAGAACAGACAAGGGAGGCGATCGATTCGCTGGAAAAGAGAGAGAGAACGGTGGTGGCGGCGATGGATTTTGGCGAGAGAGAGAAGAAGAGATCGAGCGATGTGTTCTCTTGCGCGAGAGAATTTTGAGCAGATTTGTGCTTGTCTGCGGTGCTCGAGAAAAGAATCGAGAGTTAAAGACGTAGGGTTTCTTCTCTTATCTCTCAAACAACACTCACACACACACACGGGTAGGGGAAGACCGGGTCGGGTCAAGGCGCCGATTAGGCATTAGCTGGGCCGGTTTGGTGGCTTGGGGCGTGCAGTTTCACAAATCTATCGGGCCGGTTCATGCGCGGCTCGGTTTCTCGGTTCTTACGGCTCGACTTAGCCAATAAATAAGGCTCGGTTCGATCGTACGATTATTAAAAATAAAAATCGAATAATTATTATATATTATATATATTACACACATTAATTATTTAAATAATAATAATAATATACAATTAGACAAATAATGACATTTATTTAATAATAATAATAATAATAATAATAATAATAATAATAATAATAACAATTCCAAATAATTCGTAAACAACGGGTTTACGAGTCGGCCGGCTTCGACTACCGGTTTATCGGGCTCAATTTCATAAAATCCGAAGATATATAACGCTCAAAAAAATAAAATAAAATAACAATATTAATAATGCCGAAACATCCGAAAAACTCATTATTCAAACGGATTGTACTCGGTTCACGCGATTACTCTGAAATCGCCGAACGACGAACATTTTTCAATAAAACGATCGAGTACTCCAACCTTTATTTAAGTCGACATCGCGACCAATAAAATAAATATAACCTTCAAAATAATATTCGATAAATAGAATATTTCAAGAAATTCTATAAATCGAACGGGGCGCTATAGTGAGCAAGTGGTCGAAGAAAAAAAAAAATCCATCATGATTAAGGCCTTCGGGTTGGGTGGTCACTTGTTTCTGGAACATTCTTTCTGGGGTGGGAAAGTGGTCAAAGAAAAAAAAATCACCATGATTAAGGCCTTCGGGCTGGGTGGTCACTTGTTTCTGGAACATTCCTTCGGGGGTGGGCAAGTGGTCGGAAAAAATAAAAAATAAAAAAAAATAAAAAAAAATCCACCATGACTAAGGCCTTCGGGCTGGGTGGTCGCATGTATCGGCCACTCCTTTGAGGGTGGGCATGTGTTCGAGAACAAAAAACCCATCATGTTTAAGGTTGAGAGGCTGGATGGTCGCATGTATCGACCACTCCTTTGAGGGTGAGCATGTGTTCGAGAACAAAAAACCTATCATGTTTAAGGCCGGGAGGCTGGATGATCGTATGTATCGACCACTTATTTGAGGGTGGGCATGTGTTCGAGAACAAAGAACCCATCATGTTCAAGGCCGAGAGGCTGGATGGTCGCATGTATCGACCATTCCTTTGGGGGTGGGTATGTGTTAGAAAACAAAAAATCCATCATGTTTAAGGCCGAGAGGCTAGATGGTCGCATGTATCGACCACTCCTTTAAGGGTGGGCATGTGTTCGAGAACAAAAAACCCATCATGTGTAAGGCCGGGAGGCTGGATGGTCGCATGTTACGACTACTCCTTTGAGGGTGGGCATGTGTTCGAGAACAAAGAACCCATCATGTTCAAGGCCGAGAGGCTGGATGGTCGCATGTATCGACCACTCCTTTGGGGGTGGGCATGTGTTTGAAAACAAAAAATCCATCATGTTTAAGGCCGAGAGGCTAGATGGTCGCATGTATCGACCACTCCTTTAAGGGTGGGCATGTGTTCGAGAACAAAAAACCCATCATGTGTAAGGCCGGGAGGCTGGATGGTCGCATGTTACGACTACTCCTTTGAGGGTGGGCATGTGTTCGAGAACAAAGAACCCATCATGTTCAAGGCCGAGAGGCTGGATGGTCGCATGTATCGACCACTCCTTTGGGGGTGGGCATGTGTTTGAAAACAAAAAATCCATCATGTTTAAGGCCGAGAGGCTGGATGTCGCATGTATCGACCACTCCTTTGAGGGTGGACATGTGTTCAGTGGCATTTAAGTCATTGTGATTAATTAATTCATTGTGATTAATCAAGTTGTTTAATGGTGCGACCTAAATAAGTGATATATATGGAATGGGTGTATGGAGAGGGTACAAGCTCAAACGTAATAACAGCGATATGCAACAGAACACATTAATGCGTAGAAATACAACGGAAACCCAACAAGCTTTGACAGAAATGATTTGCATTCATTTACCAAAGAAAATACAGAGTTCACTCAGAACAAATAATGGAAGTTCGACCAAAACGAATCACAACATATTTCAAGCAACAACATTATCGGGATTTTGGGATGACTGCTAGATGTTGGCATCGGGGTTATCAGGAGTCTGCTCCAGAGGTTGCTCGGGCTGCTATGGCTGCATGCTCGATGGGTTGGCTTGGGCCAGAAGTTGACCCGGCCCCATCGGACAGCGGGTTTTGGCTGGTAGAGGGGGGAGTATAACTGCCGGGCAGCTTGAAGCTACGCTTCAGCATATCGTCATGATTCACGACGCGCTCGAGGGGGCCCGACCACCAGTCGTGGTCGGCAGGCAGATCGAGAGCGCTTTGGTAACCGATGGGGACCTTAGTCATAGCATCCCAGATGGCCTCCACGTTGAACTCTTCAAAGTCGTCTTCGGCTATCTGGCCCCCCGCCTGCTGCATGATAGCCCCAAAGAAGTGGGTGCCATATTCCTGCACATCCTTCAAATATTGTGGCGACTGCTTGAAAGCAGCCACCACTTGAGTGCGATACTTCTCGAGGAAGCATTGGCCAGCAGTGGTATGAAAGACCATCCTCCGCGCCCGAAGAGCAGCCTCATCGATTAGAGGCTTGGCCCTCTGCTCGAAAGCAGCATTCTCACGCGCCCGAGCTGCTTTTCCTCCTCGAGCGCAGCCTCGAGGGCTCGCTGTTTAACTCCCTCAGTCGCTAGAGCAGTCCTGAGGGCCTCCTTCTCCACTTGCTCGGCCGCAAGCGCCTCTTCAAAAGACTTCAGGGCCCCCTCGAGCATTTCTTTCTCGGAGGTGAGGACCCTAGCATTGGTGGCCGATTCCTTTATTTTCTGTTGAAGCTCATAACCTTTGTAAACGAGCTCATCCACCCGGTTACTGAGGAGGATAGATCCTCGCTCGATCACAGGGATGGAGCAGCTCGAGCTGGATAAAGCTTGCTCGATCAGCAAAGCAAGTTCGACCATTCTCTATAAGGGCACATATAAGAAAAAGTTAGAGCACAAACAACAAAAAGAGGTAAAAATGATAATCACCGAGTTATAAGGGGTTACCTGAGCCAGCCATCTGGCGATAGGGTCGCCTCGGTCAGGAAGGGTATGACCATCATTGTAATGGTCGGTGGGAAGATCACAGCGGGAAGAACGTCCCTAAGAAAGGACGATACCCCTGCACCATCGAGCTGAGTCAGTGAGATGGTAGAGGAGTGCGTGGCAAGGGTGGTTTCCTCGAGTCTACGGCGTTTGTTAGCCCCCTCATTCCCCCCAACAGGAGAACGCTCGAGTTGACTCTCCCCGAGCCGGTTCTCCTCGGGAGAAGCTGGTATATGAATGATAAGAGTGGGCGAACCACGAGGGGGAGATTGTGGTTGAGAGGATGTTGGTCGCTCGAACTGTTCGAGCTGCTCGGGCTGCTGGTCGACATGAAGGTTGGTCGAGAATGATTCCTTGATGATTGGCTCGAAAGCTGGTGGAGGGCGAGGATCGACCTCCATGGAGGAAGTCGTCCGCTCGGGCGGAGGCGAAGCGGAGTGAGTGGATTGGGAGGTGGTCGAGTCAACAGGCTTTGAGCTCGACCCCTCAACGGCCTTTTTCTTCAGAGGAATTTTCCTCTTGGGAAGCGGCAGAATGGTCATCTCTGCAGAAGAAAACAACGAGTAAGTTAGCATCACAATTGATAAATAACATACAAAATAAAGACACAACAATGCTCGAGCACATATATCAATAAATACCGAGGTCGCCTTCGATTCTGATGAGGTCGAAAGTTTCCTAAGTAGGGGAGGAAAAAGACTTATGGGTGAGGAGACCACAAAAGTGGAGGAGGTTATTATCTTCAAGTAGAGTTTTGGACAACAGGCTTGCGGTTCCACACAGCAATCCGTTGGTCGAAAAGAGCGTTCTGAAGAGGCGACGCATGTTCGCGCTCAAGCTCCTTAAGCCAAGGAGTTGGCGCCTAAGGGAAAGCAGATTTAGGCTCGACAAAAGCAAATCGGTGTTTCCACTTAGGAACATTAGAAGGAGTGTCGGAGATGAAATGGACATCATTGCGGCTTTTAAGGTAAAGCCCTTGAGGATGTTTCGAGGGCGTGTAGCAATAATGAAAAAAGGCTAAGTCGAGTCGACCTAGACGGAGGTGACAGAGGATAAAGAAAGTTGTTATTAAGCGGATAGCATTATGAGGAAGCTGGTTCAGTGGAAGGTCAAACCAGTCGCAGATATCGAGTAGGTCATGGCATAAGAAAAAACGGACACCAAGCTTAAATTGGATCTCGAAGAAGGTATAGCAGTTCTGGGGAGGATTGTCATAAGTGTCCTGGGGGCCTGGAGACACGAAGGCCCAGCCAGCTGGGTGGCCGACCTCGTGGGCATCTAGCCAGCAGGCTATAAGAGAAGAGGAAGAGGTTGTTTTGGAAGACAAGGCCTTGGTCGATTTTTTCTTCTGGGCAGGTTGGTAAATAATATCATCAGGGTTGGATTAGCTTTGGATCAACTACGGGGAGTCGAGGAAGTGATTTTGGAAAAGACAGAGTGGTGAGAAAAGGGAAGGTCATCCTTGTCAGCTTGGTGAGAGGCTTCAGTAGCATCCAAGGCCTCCTCGACAGCATCAGAGGCCCCAAACGCTGGTCGACGACGATTAAGGGAAACGTTGTTGAGAGTATCATCGTCTGATTCATCAATCAGACGATGAAGTTGGGGAGGGAGAGAGGTGTGGAGCAGTCGAAAGGGCGAATGGCGTTAAGAGGAACAGGGTTGTAAATCTCATCGACAGAGTTGCATGGGGAGTGAGGAACAGGCCGATGAGTGGGGCATGACGACATAGCGGTCGTATCTTCGCCGGAGTGATGGCTTTGCAGAATCTGAAAAGTAAAAGAAAGGAAAATCAAGAAGAAAAGGAGAGAGGTTAGAGTTTTGGAAGGCGAAAAAGGGTGCTTCTTCACAGACGAAATGGGGAGGTCTTGGAAGAGAAGAACCAACAGAGAAAACCAAAAATCGACAAAATAAAAACACACAAAAACAAAATTAAAAGTGCGGGAGACTTACTCATGGTTGCAGTGAAGAAAATCGTCGGAGAACCTGGTAATAATGAAGTCAAAGGCGCCAAGAGCAGAGGATCGGAATGTGCAGAAGATAAATTTAGGGCACAAGTATGTTAAAAATTGCAGAGGTGAGAAAAGCTGAAAATTTTACTAAGTACCGTATTTATAGGAGTACAGGGGAATAAGGTGAAGTGTTAATGGAGATAGCCGTTAGATAAAAGGGAGACCTAACGGTTGGGAGTATTTAAAGGGCGTGGATAGCGAAGCGGCACAAATCGCAAGAAGACGCGATGATTAAAAGTACTGAACAGATGGGACGCGTGGCAGACGGAAACCGCATTAATAATAAAGGTGGAGGAGAGGCAGTCGAAAATCCACCATAAAACCAGTCAAATGGTCGAAAGATAAGATCAAATTCAGTCAGAAGGTCGAGAAGCCAGCAGACCGAAGAGGCAGACACAAGTTCACTCTTAGATTGAGTCATTCAGACTTGACTTGAGTGGGGGGAACTAGATGATATGGGATATTATATGCCTAAAGAATATTCCGGTTCACTGGGCCGGTCGTATAAGCCCAATATTGGAAATGCTACATCAGTCGAGCAATAACAAACTGAAAGGAAGTGGTCGAGCATCGGAGAGGACCTGGTCGAAGATCGACCTACCAAAGGAGAGTTTATTTGATCGACCACCTGGCGAATGAAGAGCAATCGGGGGCGTGGTGTGAACACGAGAAAGTGCGTGGACTTCGTCAGAAAATCACAAAGGAATATTCAGAGGAATGATTACTCTCTATTCAGAGGGGCACGTGGCGAGAAGATATTGATGCAGAGCAATGGTGGTGATAACCACCTCTAACACACAGACACACACTGCGTGTGTACGGACGGGCAGATCCGGGAAAATAGCTCACCAAATCGGGGCAGCCCCTAGGGCAAGTATCTCACTCTTATATATATAGGAGTGAGCCTTTCTTGTTACTGACGATTTATCCATTCTATACTTTGGAGAATTGAGTGAGATATATACTGACTTAAGCATCGGAGGCTCTTCACCGGAAAAACCCCCCGGTGTGAGAGTTTTTTGCAGGAACGCGGCGTTCTACCGGCGAGGAGGAGGAAGACGAGCCGATTTCAAGTCGGTCGAAGTGTTTTGCGTTACCAGTGACCATAAATAATTTATAATAGCTCGTCATATAAACATTCTCATTTACCAAAGTACCGAGTATGTCATCCTAACAAATTAGGAATCACCCTTGGTAAATCAAATAAACAAGTAATGAATGTACACGACTATTTTATATTATCTTACAGCTTTAGAGAACGCGTCAATCACTAAAGGTATAGATTACAACAATGATCAGTGAGTCTCATAATCTTATCCTTCCGGTGGTCCTGTTCAATACTTAACATAAGTACTAGTGTAATTCTCCAGTTAAGGTTAACTGAATCAAGAATACACTATAGACTTTTTCCAAGTGGGGTCTCACTGCCAGTCTAGACTGTGAACAAGTGATTTAGTCTTATAAGGAACTGATAGGTGACTTTTCTGTTCGAGACACCACGAACCACACTATCTCAATATAAGACAAAGAGTATGATTGCATAAATAAATAAACTGCAAACATATATATACATTGACTAAAACATGATTGCCAGATCAAAATAGAATTGTTCATATCTGAAAGCCAAGCTTTTACAGCATATATAACACTTACGAGCTTCGGGCGGACATTGAACAACACATCGAAACTTGTCGATGTCATTCATAAGGAAACAATAGATGTCCGTCAACAAGTTATTGTCAAACCCGCATTCCTTCAGTAAAGACCATGTTTCTTTGCCAGAAATTGGGGGAACATTTTGACAGTACATGTCTTTGAATAGCTCATTTCCTTCTCGTTGTGCATTAGCGACATTATCTATTGCTCCTTTAATAATCTCAAACTCGGACGCTTTATCCTTCATTGCATCTTTCTTTTTTTTTCTTTTCTTACTAGTTGCTCCACTGTTTGCTCCCATAGAAAGATGTTGAGTAGAGAAACTGAAGATATCATTATCCACGTCCATAGTATCACCAATATTCTTCAAGGTAACTTCATTTTGAGATACAAGGTTGTCAACCTCATCGATTGTTGCGGTAAATAGATTCTCAATAGATGATGCTCTCTTCTTTCTCATCTCAAATGCGGTCTCCGCATCCTCACCGATTGCTCTATCATTTCCATATAAAAGTACCATTTTCTCATAATTTGGAAATGGGACAAATTTCAATGTTGCTGCCTTTGGTTTTGCCTAGGAGTGAAATGCCATAAGAATATGTTATAGAATTAAATAACAAGCTAACAAACATGATAATAAGAATGACATAAATGAAACATTATTTATTACAACCTCAATCAAAGCTTCCCATACTTGTGGCTCCGCATCCCATAGTTTTGTAGTTGGATTCCAAGCAAACCTGCTCATTCCACTACTAAAAATATTGTAGACTTCTGAAAAAATTTTCTTCAAAGTTTTCCATCTATTTTTTACTTTCTCCTTATCAATCTTTTTGTCAAATAAGGCACTAAGATCTTTCACAATGTTCTCATATGCAGTACTAGTGAAAGTACCATTAACTTTATTACCACAATGTTCATTAACAAAAAACATCAATGAGAGCATCATCCATACTTCTTGTCCAAGTTAGGTTCTCTTTCCCAGAGATAGTTGGACCTGAAGACTTCCTGGGACCTGTTGACGGACGTTTCCGGTCAACGGTTAAAAAGGTAAATAATGAAAAGATAACGAGAAAAAGACAAGAAGATGCGGTTTAATCACGATTTTATTAAAAGATCACGAGGTCGGCCTCTCGTACGAGATCGGCACTTGTGATATACTTACAGATTTCTACACGAATTCTTTATAAGTCTAGAGAGAGAAAATGTAGAGAATTTTGACAGTTGGGGATTCAACAACCCAAATTAAATGAAGTGGGCTGCTATTTATAGTAGCCTTAAATGTGGCACTATTCAGGTACTGTTCACCGGTCTTGTCGTACAGTGTTCTTGCAGAGCAGTCCGGCGCCTCCCTGACAGAATTCAATGCGATTTGAGGTTTTCCTCATCATTGCCTGACAGGCATTTAATGCACACATGGGGGTCATTTAATGTTGGCAGGCTTTATGTCTTGGCTAGAGGATGTAGGTCAGCAGGCTAGGATGCCCCGTCCAATCACCAATGATTACTCTCCAAGTGGCATTATTATACTGTTATCGAGATCGGCATTCCTCATTGGAGGTCCGTTCTGAGACCTCAGGTCGGCTCCTGTTTCCTTTTTGCTCCTCCGGTTCCGGGGAGCCTTCCTTTAGATCGTCACTTATCAGGCCGGCACCGAAACTCAACTGTCGCACACGCCAGGCTAACGGACGGACTCGCAGGGGTGTCAGGGTCAAAAAGTTTTGGAGTCCAGCTCGGCACCTACGCGGTGGACCGGGTCTCCGGTTTGGCTCTTAAACCTGCCTTGTCCGGTTCCCTTTGGGGGCGAACTCGGGTGTCAACATACAGGCCCCCGAGCTCGGAGAGGGTGCCCTCAGCATCCTCTGTGAGGTCGCAATCTAGGAGTACATCTGAGGTCGGCGCGTAATTCTGACTTGGTGCAAAATTATTCCTCGTCGTCTCGTCGTCCTTCCCAGACCCGAAACGACGGGCCATTTAATGCATCATGACCGTTACGCTTCTTGTCGATCATGAAAAGTTGCGCCGGTTCAGAGGCTTTACACGTGTCATTCGTTGATTCGTCCGCGTCAAACGGCGTGTCGTTTCAGCGAAGCGGCGGCTTTTGTGGCGCGTGACACCCACGCGGTCGTCTATGAACCATTGGATCGCTTCTCTGCCAACCGTCGGATCGCGTCATAATTCTCTAAAATTCAAAATCTGTACCACGCGTGATGCTGTGATTGGTTCTCGGCTCATATATATATTCCCGTTGTCTTTCTTGAGAAGCTTTTACGAGTTCTGGGATTTCTGAGCGACCTAATTCTCCGAGCAACTGAGTTTCCGAGCCAGGGTTCAAGGCTAATTTCAGGATTTCTCGAGCTTTTCGGCGATCTTCACACCGGTAATTCCATTTCCCTTTCTTATCTCTCGCTTTTCTTCTTCAAATATGTCGAATTTGTCTGGTTTCTCGGCTGATATCCCTGTCGGGGATGACCAGTACACGGCGGGGGAGACCGGAGAACTGGTGGTTTATTCTCCACCGGCGGCGGAGACGCCGCGTCCGCTCAGGGTCGCTCCAATTTTGGCCGTCCGTGTGACTCCAGTGGCGGCGACGACGGACCTGCGGTGGGAGGACCGCCCGGGCTTCCCTACAATTGAGATTATCGACCTCGGTTCCGAGCAGTCCGACGCCGAGGGGACCGAGATAGAAACCGACATCGCTTCACCTAGGACTCCGACGTTGACGCTGGGCTCGTTGACGAGACACTTCAGGACGATACCCATGGGCGAGAGCGGGTCTCTATGGAACTGGAGAACCCCGAGATCGACGCCGCAGTTGAGGCCGCCACCATGGAACCCCCTGGTTGTTGGCGTCGCCCTCCCCGCGTTTGGGCGGCGTCGTCGACGACAAAATCCTGGTCGACAACGTCGATTTTGGATGACGTCGACCTGGCCCTGCTGAGGGGCAAGGCGTGTTTTGGACCCGGGGTGAGGGTGTTCGCCCCCTATGCCGGCGAGCGCATTCATTGTCCACCGCCGGGCTGCATTGGAGTGTATCGGGCGAGCGTCTTGCTCGGCCTCCGGTTCCCGTTGCCGGGGGTCCTAAATGACATCCTTAGCGACCTTGACATCGGCATCAGCCAGCTCGTCCCCACGGTTTTTGCCCGGCTAGTTAGCCTCATTGTCCTATTTCGCCAGCAGGGATGGGTCGACCCGACAAGCGATGACGTGAAGGCCTTTTTCGTCTTCAAGAAGTCCGGGGAGACCGGAAACTACTACAACTCGGCAGCTCCAAGTATCGACAAGTCCTTGATCTACAAGGTCCCGGAATCGCTACACGGTTATATGCCGGAGTGGTTTTGGGTCCGCGGCGGGTGGAGGACTCCCGACGCAACTCGGCACCCATCTACTCAGTTCATTTCCGGCAAATGTGAGTGGCGTGTCTTGTTTTGTTTTTTTCCTTCTAATTAAATATTTTTCTGTGCTAACAGGTCGGTGTTTGCCTTTCAGTCCATAACCCGCGTGTTGACTTAAGCGACGAGCTGGTCGAGAAGGTCAATACTTTGTTGAGGCTCGCGGTCGGGAAGAGGCTCTACAGAGATCTGGTTGCCGAGGAGAGTTTGGTCCAGTACAATCTTTGCCCCGAATACAACAGCAAGTCTTTCCTGCCCGGTAATCCCTCGTTCCTTAGTTATTGCGGATTTCCCTTTTTGCTTTACTTTATCCCCCTCCTCTAACTTGTATGAGTGGCCTCCTTATTTTGGGTTTTACCAGTGTATTACCCGCTCCAGCGTCAGTGCGGCTTCAGCTCGGTCAAGGAAGCTTCCAAACACGCCCGCGCCAATCCGAACCCGCTCAAGGGAAGAAAAATGGCCAGCCGTATGGATTTCTTGACGAGGCAAGGGAAGAAAAAGCCCTCGGGATCCGACTCTGCTTGGACCTCGGCACCCGCGCCGCCGAAACTGTCCGGTCCGGGTGCTCCCCCACGACAGAGGAAGCGCCGGCTCCTCACGGAAGAGCCGGAGGACGCCGAGGAGGGGGGTGCCGAGATGCAGGATGTGGCACCGCCGCCCCCAAAGAAAAACAAGACGGCCGAGGCCGAAAAGACCACCCTGGCGATCGAGTCTTCAGCTTTCGTACATCAGGCCGGGTCCACCACCTATATTCCGGTAAATCCAAGCCGCAAAGCCAGCCTTTCCAAGTGCCTCGAGCGGTTCCCTGACCAGTGGTTCATAGACTCGAGGTCGGCGGTTCCGCTCGACTTGCCAAACCCCTATCGTCTGCCAGGGGAGGTAATGTCCGCGGCATGCGCCGTGATGACGTCTTGGACTCCGATGGCGGAGACGGCGGTGGCCATGCTCTCCCCGACGCAGCTTATCCAGCACTCAATGGCGACCATGGGTCGGGCCATGGTCGAGCTGGTGCACGCTGCCGGGGCGATGCAAAAGGAGGTGGCTGCCCGTGACAAGGCCGAGGAGGATCTCGCTACCGCTAAGGGCCGGATCAGTGAGCTGAAGGACGAGACCAAGAAGGTCTCGATGCTGGAGAATGAGCTCGTCCTTCAGCGAGGGGCTGCCGCCGTGGCGGAAAAGGCGGCCGCCAAGGGCGTGGAGGATCTGGCTCACGAGAGGGCGGCATGGGTCGAGCAGATGGATGAGCTGGAGATGAAGCGGGCGGTCGAGCTGTCGGAGAGTGAGAAGCGCCGAGCCGACGATGTGGCCGGGCTAGAGGAAAAGCACAAAGCCGACCTCGCCCATCTTGTCGAGCTACATGCCACCGAGGTTGCCGCGCTCGAGAAGAAACATGAGGGGGAGGTTACCGAGCTGGCAGATTATGGAAAGAGGCTGACTTCTCAGCTCATCCTCTTGAAAGAGGCCACGAAGCAAATAGACAGCGAGCCCATTGCCCTCCCTCCGCCGGCAACCTTAGCTGAGGTCCAAGCTCAATACTTTGAGGAGATGAAGGAGAGCATGGACATCTCGGCGGCGTTCAACCTCTACTGGTTGTTCCAGCGGCTCGACACCGGGGTGCTCTCTCTCGAAGACTTCCGGGCCATTCTCTCCGAGAAGGCAGGCCGGTATGACCTGGATTTCGAGGGCCAGGTTTGCAAGGTCGATGCTGATGAGGCCACGGTGGTTCGGAGGCTCCGGGGTTGGGCCGACGACGTCATTGTCGGCTTCAAGAAGTTTGGCGCCGTCCCTTCATCGGAGACGTGACGGCTGGCCCCTGGGGAGCTTCTTCCGGGCTATGAGTCGTTCGTTCCCGAAGCCGACCCGGACCCTGAGTTCCGGCCGAGGCGCGAGGCCGTGCTGACCCTGGTTGCCGAGATGGAGGAGGCGGAGGAAGTTGCTGCCGCGGCGGACGTCGAGGCGGGGGTTGGGACCTCGGGGACCAAGCCAGTGGAGGCCGAAGGGGCGTCCGATGTGGTGGCCGATGAGGGCCCTGATCTCATTTCCTGAGGGTCTTTGCCGGCCTGCGAGCCGTTATGTCGACCGCTTGTGATCCTGTTTTGAATGTAAATATTTTTATTGCTTTCGGTCTACGAGCCGTTTTGAATTATGGATATTTTTAGTTTTCTGAAGGATCGTTATCTTTTGTTTGGATGAATGGCGTTTTTTGCATTTTTTACTTATGTGTTTATTTTTATTTATGTTGAATGTGTTTGCGGTTTTTTAATTATTCCCAAGCATGGTTTGAGTGCCGAGTTGAGCGTTTTCATTATTTGGGCGACCGAGCCTCACGGTCGGGCTCGGTGCTTTTTATTCACTAGGCCGAGCCATAAGATCGGGCTCGGCGCTTTTTGTTTACTTGGCGCACTACCTATCCGACTCGTTCGTTGGATGAGGCGATGGTCTGGCCGTCCCGGGCTTCGCGTTCGAGCCCGTCGTTCATTTCTTACATTGGCGCTAATGGCCTAACCGAGCTACTTTGCCGAGCACGGCTCGTGCCGGCCGAGCCATCATACTGACCCGACCTGCACATATTTATGTGGCAGCTTACCAGACCGGTCTCGTGTTCGGACTCGGTGGTACTATTGGCCTGACTGGGCTTCCTAATTGAGCCCAGCTACTGCCGACTAGGTCATCGTACTGATCCTAGCCAGCACTTTGTTCCTTACGTTAATTACGCCGTTTCGACTCGATCTATACTTACCAAAAATATGTGAATGCAAGTATAAACTATATGCTTTTACAATATACACAAACAAGCAAAAACTACATATTTTTATGAAACATTATTACAAAAGACCATCCTGAACCTACTGGTAGAACTTTTTCAAAAACGCCGAGTTCCACGGGTATTGGTGGGGGGTGCCGTCCAGGTGTTCGAGACGGTAGGCCCCGTGTGGAAGGACCTTGCTGACCTTGTAGGGCCCTTCCCATTTCGGCTTGAGTGGTCCGGGATCGGGTCCCGTTACCTTTTTTAGTACCAAGTCGCCGACCTGGTAAGAGCGCGACTTGACTTGGGAATTGATGTACCTCTCACTTCACCTTTTGTACGTTGCGTTTCTGAGCTAGGCTTGCGACCGGTGCTCGTCTATCAGGTCGAGGTTCGCTCTTAGCGACTCGGAGTTGGATTCTTCTTCGAAGTGAGTTACCCGGAAGGTTGGAGCGCCGAGTTCGACAGGTACCATCGCTTCGGTTCCATATGACAGGGAGAACGACGTCTCTCCTGTGGATGACCTGGTTATGGTGCGATACGACCATAGTACGTTTGGGAGCTCCTCTGGCCAGGCCCCTTTCGCGGCTTCGAGCCGAACCTTGAGCCCTTGTTTGAGTATTTTGTTTACAGCTTCGACCTGGCCGTTGGATTGAGGATGATAAGGTGTCGAGAAGAAGTGTTTGATGCCGTGCTCCTCGCAGAATGCCTCCAGCTTTTTCCCCTCGAATAGCCTTCCGTTGTCAGTGATTATCGAGTTCGGCACCCCGAAGCGACATACGATGGACTTCCATAGGAAGTCGATTATTTTCTGCTCGGTGATGGTAGCGAGCGGCTCGGCTTCTGCCCATTTTGTGAAGTAATCCACTGCGACAACGGCGTACTTCACTCTGCCCTTTCCGGTAGGTAACGGGCCGATCAGGTCGACGCCCCATTTCGCGAACGGCCATGGGCTGAATATTGACTTCAGTGGCTGGGATGGTTGGATGATGTTTGGCGCGAAGGTCTGGCATTTTGTACACCTTCAGGCCACGTCCAGGGCGTCCTTTTTTAGGCTAGGCCAGTAGTATCCCTGCCTGAGGACTTTGTGGGCGAGGGCGTATCCGCCGGGGTGATTTCTGCACACGCCCTCGTGGATTTCCTTGAGATTGTACTCGGCATTCTTCTCGTCTATGTATTTGAGCAGAGGTGCCGAGTATCCCCTCTTGAACAGTTCACCGGCCACGATCGTAAACAGAGCTGCCTGGGTACGGAGCTATTTGGCCTCTCTCGGGTCAGACGGCAACGCACCGGTCTCGAGATACGACCGGATCGGGACCATTCAGCTCGGTTCCTTGTCCGCGAAGGCCTGGTCGGTGCTCAGCACGGAGATGCCGAGCACAGAGGATTGTTCCTTGTGGGCGACTTGTACATACTCGACGCTTTCCACCTCGGCGCTTGAAGCGAGGCGGGCCAAGGCGTCGACCTGCACGTTCTCCGTCCGGGGAATGTGCTCTATTCGGGTCCGGAGTTTAGCTAGCTTTTTCTTCACTAGTCCCAGATAGGGAACCAGTCTTGGTTCTTTGACCTCAAATTCCCTGGAAATTTGTTTAACCATTAGCATCGAGTCGGAATGTATGGTGAGGTCGGTCAGACTCATGACTTCAGCCAAAGCGAGCCCGGATAGCAATGACTCATATTCGGCCTCATTGTTGGTTGTTGGGAAGAGGTATTGGATCAAATGGCAGAAGAGCCTTTTTTGGGGATCCACGAGGACGACCCCCCCGCCTGCTCGTCCGGCAGTGAAGGACCCGTCTACGTACATCACCCAAGGTTCCTCGCCTTTCGTTACCTCGACTCCCGGTGTGAACTCGGCTATGAAGTCCGATAGTACCTGCCCCTTCATTGCTGTTCGAGGTCGATAATGGATGTCGTATTGCCCTAGCTCCACCGCCCATTTGACCATCCGGCCTGAAGTATCGGGCAGGTGCAGGATCTGCCTTAGCGGGTAGGCTGTGAGAACAGTGATCGAATACTCCAAGAAGTACGGCCTCAATTTCCGCGTCACGTAATAGATCGGGAATTGGGCTGAGTCCTCCTCCCGAATCAGGGCGGCACTTACAGCCACCTCGGAAATCCCCAGGTATAAGTAGAGCATTTCACCTGGGCGGGGCTTTTGCATCGTTGGAGCCCGGCTGAGGGTCTCCTTGATGGCCTCTAACGCTTTTTGGCAGGCTGGTGTCCACTCGAACTTGTGATTTTTCTTGATGGCGTCGAAGAAAGGCTTGCAGCGGTCGGTGGACTTCGAGATGAACCTGCTCAGGGCTGCAAGTTTGCCAGTCAGACTCTGAACTCCCTTGATCGACATCGGCGGTCGAAGATCTTGTACCGCCTTGATCTTCTCGGGGTTGGCGTCGATGCCGCGCTGACTGACTATGTACCCCAAGAATTTTCCCGAACCGACACCAAAAGTACATTTTTTCGGGTTTAACTTCATGGAATAATCACACAAAACAGAAAACATTTTATTGAGGTCGTTTACATGGTTGGACGCGTACACGGATTTGACTAACATGTCGTCTACATATACTTCCATACATTCACTTATCAAACTAGCAAACATCTTATTCACTAAGCGTTGGTAGGTGGCCCCAGCGTTCTTCAGCCCAAACGGCATCATCGTGTAGCAATACAGCCCGCGCGCAGAGTAGAAGGAGGTATGTTCTTCATCGTCCGGATGTATGGGGATCTGGTTGTAGCCGGAGTATGCATCCATGAAGCTCATCAGCTCGTGGCCTGAGGTGGCGTCGACCATGTAATCGATGTGGGGGAGAGGATAGCTATCTTTGGGGCACGCCTTGTTCAGATCAGAGAAATCGATGCACAGGTGCCATGCCCCGCTGCTCTTCTTCACAAGTACCGGGTTGGCTACCCAGGTCGGATACCGGACTTCGCGGATGTATTCGTTATCTTTGAGTTTGATCACCTCCTCTTTCAAGGCTTGTTGTCGGTCCGGGCCGAGCCTCCTCCGCTTTTGCACGACCGGCTTGACCGTGGGGTCGACCTGCAGCCGGTGGCAGGCGACCCGCGGATCGATGCCGACCATGTCTTCGTGGGTCCACGCAAAGATGTCTGCGTTCTCTCGGAGGAATTGGGTCAGCTCGGCTTTAAGCGGCTCCGGTAACTTGCTCCCGATCTGGAGTTGTTTCTGGCAAGTTTCCTCATCGACAAAGATGACTTCGACTTCGTCCATAGGCTTGGCCCTCTTCGTTCCCCGTTTCTCCTCATATTGGGTCCGGGGGTCGAGCTCGTCTTCCTCCGTGATCGGCCCCTTGCCGGCCCTTCTCCCTCTGTCCAAGTCGAGGTCGACCTCGGAGCCTCCCTCAGTCTGGTCGGCACTCTCGTCAACAGGGGGGAGCGGGCCTGTCTGGTTTCCCTGCATGCAGTCGCTTCCCTGGTTGGTGCCAACCAGCACAACATCGGGGGTTGGTCTGCCGGCTTCCGTCTAGAGTCCGGTGCTGACTGGGTCGGCGCTTGGTGAGGTCAATGGGTTCGAACCTGTCTGGTTTCCCAGCATGCAGTTGCCCCCAAGACCATCATGTGCCGACCCGATGTCCGTCGCCTCGGCGTCGACCAGAAGGTCTGCCGTACTTATCTCCATGCGCGGGATAGTTAGGATGCATTCCCGCGCCTCTCTCTGATCTCCACGGTGTGTTCCCTCTCCATCGGAAGTTGGGAACTTGAGGGAGTAATGAAATATGGAGACGGCGGCCTTCAGCTTGTAGAGGGCCGTCCTCCCCAGCATGGCGTTATATTCGCTTGGGCAGTCCACGATTTTGAAGGTTTCCAGGATTGTCTTCGTGGGCTGCCCCTTTTCCACGAACCGGATCGGCAGCGTGACTTGGCCGACAGGGGCGATGGTTTGCCCATTGAAACCCTGGATCCGTTCACGGCAGGGCTGCACCTCCTTCCTGTCGATCCCCATCTTCTTGAAGGTATCGTAGTAAAGGATGCTCGCGTAGGCCCCGGTATCCACCATGATGCGATGGATCTTTATCGCCATGATCGGCGCCGTGATTACCAGGGCGTCGGAATGGGGGTGATCAAACAGGAAGGCGTCTTCATCGCTGAAGGAGATGGTGTTTGAGGTTGGCTCCAGCGCCGGTCTGTGATCGGCGTGCATCACCCTCTGCCCGGCATGATAGGCCTGCCGGGCGTAGGCCTTGGTTTGCCTCCTGGAGAGGAGGGACTCGCCCTGGCTCGTATTGACGCGCCGGGTTGGGTAGTCAGCCGGGTCGGCCCCGGTACGTGGGGACCGGTCTCTCTTTCTACCCCTAGAGGTGCCGGCCTCGTCTTAGTGGGTGGGGCAGAAAGTCATGATTTCATGGGGGCCACCCTGCTGTGGCTTCTTCCTTCGAGGATTCACGTCGGCATCCTCATCGCTGTCTGGGCCTTCCTCGAAGCGACCTCCCTTCTTCCTCTTTTCTCCGGAGTGGGTGAACCTCCGGAGTTGGGGATCGTCGATGAGTTTGAGCAGTGCCGAGATCAGGTTTCAGCACTGGTCGGTGTCATGCCCATGCGCCTTGTGGTAGGTGCAGTAGCGGGTCTTATCCACCTTGTCCTTGTTAGTGAACATTGGCTTGGGGTCCGGTAGTAACCCTTTCGCCTTGATTTCTTCGTAAACCGCCGCGGCTCCTACCGAGAAGACGCTTTGGTAACTCTCCTGCAACTCCTCAGCTCTTTGTCTTCGCTGGGCTCGGATTTCGGCGAACGACTTGCTTGGCTTTCCCGATTTTTCTTCTTTCGCCTTCGCTTTCGCCGGCGCCGACGTGGAACCAAACGTCGGGATGGACGAGGACTCTTCCACCATTATGTAGTCCTGAGCGCGGGCGAGAAACTCCTGGTAGGTGATCGGCTTGTTCTGACACAGGGACCACCTAAATAACGTCTTTGGCCTCAGCCCACCCTGGGCAGTGATCAACAGGGCGTCGGGGTGGCATCGCTCCATGTTCTGGACTCGGTCGTTGAACCGAGCGATGTAGTCCTTCAGGCTCTCGTTCTCGCCCTGAACGATGTTGGAGATGGATTCCTTGGGGGCGAGGTTGAACTGCGACCCGATGAAGTGTGACCGAAACGCCGACCTGAGCTGTGCCCAGGTGGAGATGGAGTGGGGGTAAAGGGAGTGATACCACCTTTGCGCCTTTGGCCCCAGCGTCAAGGAGAACATGCGACAGCGTAGGGCATCGGAGGCGCCATGCAGGTCCATCCACGAAGTGTAGAGGCCAATGTGGGAGTCCGGGTCCGAGCTCCCATCGTAGAGGCCGAGCTGGGGTACTTGTATTTTCTTTGGGACGGCCTCCTGCAGGATGTCGGGGGAAAGAGGCGAAGCGTCACCCACGACTCAGGGGGGTCTGCCGTGCGCGAGATTGTGGATAAGCAGGGAGTGACAGCTCACTCCCGGCAGGGTACCGGCCTTCCAACTCGGCGATTCTACATTTCAGGGCCGCGACTTCGTTAGTGTCGCGCCCTATAGCTTTGCCTCGCCTGATAAGTTCCCGGAGGTTGCGGTTGGCTTGGCATTTGTTGCCCAAGCGCTGGTGAACGGAACGACGGGCGATTTGGAGGCTCTGTTCCGGACGGCTTTCCCCCGTCTGCTCGGTGGGAGCCGGCCTGATGCTCTTGTCGCGGCGATTCTGTGTCTCATGGTTCGGTGATTGAGCCGTGGTCTTGGATTTTTCCGGGTTCTTCTGCCCCCCGGCCTCCTTTTCGGGGGTATGGAGCAAGGTATTACCGGGGTTTTCAGTGGGCACCACGGTGTTCGCCCCGGCTGCCTGGCTGGCCAGGGCTTTTGCGAAGACCCCCTCGAGGGCTTTGAGGACATCGGGATGCTGCACGGCCGCAGCAAAGGTATGGACTGGCGGGACAGGGACTATGGACCCCTGCTGAGCACGGCGAGAGGTCTCCCCGCCGTTGCGCCTGCGGGGCTGGGAGCCGGACTGCTGGGTGGAGTCATCATGGTCGGATGAAAGCATTTTGAGAAGTTTTTAGGAGTAAAGAAGTGGGAAAAGATGAGTTCGATGTGGAGCTTCACAAGATCGAAAAATTGACACCAAGTAACTTATGGGGCCCTCCTTCTAGCGCCAAACTGTTGATGGACGTTTCCGGTCAACGGTTAAAAAGGTAAATAATGAAAAGATAACGAGAAAAAGACAAGAAGATGCGGTTTAATCACGATTTTATTAAAAGATCACGAGGTCGGCCTCTCGTACGAGATCGGCACTTGTGATATACTTACAGATTTCTACCCGTATTCTTTATAAGTCTAGAGAGAGAAAATGTAGAGAATTTTAACAGTCGAGGATTCAACAACCCAAATTAAATGAAGTGGGCTGCTATTTATAGTAGCCTTAAATGTGGCACTATTCAGGTACTGTTCACCGGTCTTGTCGTACAGTGTTCTTGCAGAGCAGTCCGGCGCCTCCCTGACAGAATTCAATGCGATTTGAGGTTTTCCTCATCATTGCCTGACAGGCATTTAATGTACACATGGGGGTCATTTAGTGTTGGCAGGCTTTATGTCTTGGCTAGAGGATGTAGGTCAGCAGGCTAGGATGCCCCGTCCAATCACCAATGATTACTCTCCAAGTGGCATTATTATACTGTTATCAAGATCGACATTCCACATTGGAGGTCCGTTCTGAGACCTCAGGTCGGCTCTTGTTTCCTTTTTGCTCCTCCGGTTCCGGGGAGCCTTCCTCCAGATCGTCACTTATCAGGCCGGCACTGGAACTCAACTGTCGCACACACCGGGCTAACGGACGGACTCGCAGGGGTGTCAGGGTCAAAAAGTTTCGGAGTCCAACTCGGCTCCTACGCGCTGGACCGGGTCTCCGATTTGACTCACGAACCTGCCTTGTCCGGTTCCCTTTGGGGGCGAACTCGGGTGTCAACAGGACCCATTCTACAAAGTTTAAAACAAATGAGACATGCATATTATAGTTTAAACAAAAAACGTATATGACAACAATTACTCAAAAGATAATAATTCATAACTCCAAACATCTCATATAAATAAAACTAATCAAGTTCGAATACACAAATAACAAAGCCAATGTATTCAAATTAAATAACAAAACAAAACCACTGATATTGTGCAAACCATACATTATGAACGATCACGTTCATAATCTGACCACATCTCATGTGCTATACAATCCCTTATAAACTCTCCCCGAGCAACATCTTCACTATCAGATCCAAGAACATAATTATTCTCTTCAATTGGGTATTGTCTTACAAGTTCATCATCTACCTCAGCAATAAGTTCTTCATTAGGGTCTACATTCATTAGATAATTATGAAGAATGCAACATGCAACAATAGTGAGTTTTTGCGCTTTAACTCCAAAATTAGGTTTCTGCACCCAAAGGTAATATTTCAAAACGCTTTTTCAATACACCAAAGGCTCTTTCAATTACATTAAATATAAGGATGCATGACGAAGATTGAACAATTCCGTAAAAGTTCGTGGTGGATTTTTTGCCGAGTATTCTTTCAAATGATAGCGAACTCCTCTATAAGGTGTAATCAATCCACTCGTTAACATGAAGCCAGCATCCACAAGATAATATTTTTCTATAATAATAACAAAATTTATAATTCTTAAGATGAGAAATTGTTGTGTCATAATAGATAAGGTTATATGAAATACATTTTGAGATTACAACTCCAATTACCTTCAGGGATTTTTAGTCTATCTTCTCTTCTTAATGCATTTTTTATAATTCTTGAACAGAGGCAGTGCCTTCACATCCAGGAAGCACATATGTGAATTTAAATCGAATGTACAAGCAGCTAACACATTTCGTGTTGGAAATTCCTTTCTCCCACGATAACATGGAGCATCTATTTGAGATACCTTTGCACGTATATGAGTTCCATCAATAGTACCAACACAATCCTGACATTTTATATTAGTATTCATTAATACAAAAAAAGTTTACTAAATTTATTTATTAATGACAAATAATTACCTTAAAATAAGGGTAGAACCTACTACTGTTATGAATTTCGGCTAGCACGATTGAACCACCAGGTTGTACAAGTAGTTTATCTTCACACTCAATTATAGCTTGCAATACTTGATGGAAATGTCGACTAATCGTTTCAGCAGAACGCCGAAACCAAAAGTTCACCTCACAGTTTTCTGCTTTATGCGTTAATATATATAATGTTTTGGCAACTTGCTCTTCCACGCTTGACCATCGAGTAGGTTTTATCCCACCCTCTCTTTCTAACATAGCACATAAGCTCATGAAAGCTCTTGGACTCATTCTAGTATTATTCTTACTGTCTTTATTAATAGTAATCCTGTAAAATATTTATTGGTGCATTTTTTCTCTCTTGGAACTCATGCTATAATTAACCTTTTTTTTAGAGCGTTCCTTAATGCAACAAAAAAAGGCAATTATGCATATTAGGTGGGCCACGACTCTCCGAAGAAAATCGTATCATCTTTCTTCAAAGTTATCCATACTAAATGCAACCACATAGAGAAAAAGTTCGCTATAAAGAAGGTGTTATTTTTTAAAAACATACTAGAACAACATATATCAAACAAATAAGAAGACCAAACTCAACACATACACAAGCCTTCATTGAACGCCCCAAACAACTAGAATAAAAAGGAATTTCACGAGTACTTGTAGCAAATGAGTAAGATCAATAATCAATAAATATTAGTAGTACTTAATTAATAAATATTAGTAGTACTTAATTAATAAAATCACCTTAGAATGAAAAAAATATAAATATACAACAATATTATCATCTATATAATATGCAATCTTCTCCACACAATTAGAACATGTTTGGAACTTATCCAAAATTAACATTTTGGAACAAAAATGTTAATCTAAGCCTCTCTTCATTAAATTATTCAGATAGATGATTTTTTTTTTTTTTTTCAAATATAAGTTCATTGCGTCCTACTTTGTTATCTGCTTTTCCATAAAAGTTGCTTCAAAATCATAAAACTGTACGTGCATCTATACACAGACAATTCCCTAAGGCAATGAACATAAATCATAAAAAAGAAAGTTCAGATTCACAATAGTATACAATGGTTGCAGTATTTATTAATAGACTTAGTGAGAACAAATATATAGTTAAAAAAAGCTCCAAATTTCAAGATAAACTAACTAAAACATGAAATTCTCCTCATTGTGATATAAAGCAAGAACATTTTTGAGTCTTGATATTATTTCGTACAACAATGATCTTTGGAACTATCTATTATTAGCTAGAAGCCTTGAACTCAGAACAAGTTCAATGCCCCACCCAAAATAAACCAATTCTTATAAATTGCAATGCACCATGAATCAGCATCACTCAGATGAACTTTCATTCGCACACAATCTCAGAAGAATAAACATAATCTTAGCAAAGAACTGTCCATTGCTTCTATATTACGTCCATTAGACAAATAAGTACAATAAAAAAACAACTACGTTATCTTCATCATTTTCATGTTTCCTTCTTAGTTTCCTATAGCATCCTATATAGCACGTAGGTCATGGGTTCAGAATCCATTTCAGCCTCATGCAGCATGTCTAAAAATAATAATTACCCAGTAGTAACAAACTAGCTAAACAATAAAACTCATAGTTTGCATAAACTTAAAAAACAATGGTACTTGCAACCATAGAAAATTACAATAGTCCAACAACAAACCGAGTAACTACAACTGAAGTATCTAAAAGAAAAGGAGGATGTAAATACATACTTCCATCCCCTAAGCAAGCATAATCAGGCAAAAGACTACTACCCAAGTACCAAAAGAAAGAAAAAGAAGAAGCCTAGCACCTGTACAACCAAAAAGCTAGATATAAACTAGAATATACAACAAGCCAATAACAAGCAACCAACTAGAAAGGAAAACAATAACCAAAAGGGGGAGCACCACCAAAAGACCCACAACAGCTTTGTAATGCCTCGTTCGATTATTAGATTTTTGAATATTTCTTATAGGCATAACTATTATTTATTTGTGTTTAATTGCCAAAGTAATATTATTGTTTGATATATATATATATATATATATATATATATATATATATTAATGGGTGATAATATATAAATATATTGTACCGGTTAAATTATTTATTTTTCTGGCCGGCGTATTTTATTTTTCCGAGCGTCGTTTTTATTATCAGATCTAAACCGTTCGTTTATTAGAATTTCTCAGATTTTTATATTAATTATTTGATCTCCTCGCTTTTATTTGTCGTAGTGCTCGACAGATTTTCCCTATTAAGTTTATCAGAATTAAATAGATGTCCTCGTCTATTTAATTTTCCTAATTAATTTACCTAATCGAAATTCGAGATTTAAAAAGATGTCCTTATCTTCTTAAATTCTTTTGAGTTCTCTTGTTGTGCTAAATCATTCCAAATGTTTAAATTGCTTTGAATTTGCCTAAGTGTACTAACTGTTCAATTTATCGCTCTTTATTGTTTAATTTGGATTTTTGTGCTTAAGTACTTTATTTTGCTAAACGTCCAATTTATTTTACCCAAATGTGTCATTTATCGGCCCGAGTAAACCCAATCTAGCAGGTCCTTATCTTGGCAAAAAATCAGCCCATTTTGTTTAAGGCTTTGTGATCCACTTTTCAGGAAATAAGGACACGCTCTGCCCTTTGAAAAAATTTTATTACTTATTTGACCCAGTGTGTCATTATTCCACATTTACCCGTTTTAATTCTCATAATGCTTTTTTATAAGACGTTTTTAAAATTTAATTACTGAATAATTTAATAACTGAATGATTTTTCTCTCTCTATTATCTCTTCACGATTTTATTTCTTCTCATTTTTCTTCTTTCCTTTTTTCGGTCTCGTTTTCTTCTTCTTCTTCCGATTTTTCGATTGGGTGAAACAGATTTTCCCTAATTTAATTTTTCCAAAATTTTTTGTCAAATCCACATCCCAAATTTTTTTCGAAACCATGGACTGCTTGAAGTTGTTGATAATTCTCTTGAAAAACATATAATTCCTCTTCTACTCGACGTGAATGCAACAGGGCCAGTCACAGATGTAGCCTTCCAATCGGTTCGCAAGCAGCATCTTGCCCTGCTTGCTGCTCGGATTACAAATTCCGGTCAGCGTGTTCGGAATCGGCGTGCAAGGTTCGAATAGCAAATCGTGATAACTATTTTTGTTTTCTGTTTTTGTTTCCTTAATGATGACTATTTTTGTTTTCTGTTTGAAATTATCCAATAAATTCTCTAATTACCAAATGCTTGATATTTTCAACAATGAGTTTTCTCATAAGGTTTATGCCAGACCCCTCTCAAACCACATATGCATACTTGTCAACTATAGAAATGTGAATGTGAATCTTTCAGGGTAATACAAAAAACTAATGTTATTGTTGCTTATCTTGTGATGATGATGATTTTTTTAATGTTTACATATAGTTTCTTTTATGTTGTTTTTATGTTGCTCGAAAGAAATTTTATTGTTGTTGTTCCTCATCTTGTTTTGTTCGTTGTTCTTACAATATATATTTCTGTTGGTTTTTAGTTGATTTAATTGTTTAAAGTTTTCTTTCATATGTTTTTTTTGTAGGCATAATAAGAAGAAGACGAAAAAGGAAGAAGGGAGAAGGAACGTGAAAAGAGAAGAAAGAAAAAGAACGAAGAGAGAGAATGAAAAGAAGAAAGAGAAAGAGAGAGCAGTTATTTAATTTAAAATGATTGTTCAATAAGAGCATGTTTGTTAGCCCGGATAGGACTAGATTACACCTCTAGTCACCCCTTAATCTTGCGTTTGTTTTCGGCGACTCCGGCCCGTGCGATAACTTTGGCCCCGCGATGCACAGTGGATTTGTCGTGCGAAACCGGGACAATTGAATCTGGCCTTAGGGGGTAAGATATTTATGTCTGCACAGTATTATATGGGTAAAATGTCTAAATTATCCTCCAGCCATTTTCTTTATTCTTTCCATCTTTCTTCTCTCTCTCTCTCCTTTTCCCCTCTCCTTTTCCCCTTTTCACAAGCAGCACAAGTTCTTCCCTCTCTCCCTAAGGGCCTCGAATTACTAACAGCCAGCGACGGCGACCGAACTTGGGAAACCTGCAATTGATGGTGACAGGCGCATGTGTGGTCCTGGCCGATTCGGGAAACCTGCGATTTGTGTACAAATGTATTGGTTTAGATGGTAATTGTGTTTATGTTGGTCTTGCCGCTCGGCCGTTTTTCCACCACCCGCCGCCGCCCAGTTCCTTCCTCTCTTCCTCCAGAAAGAACAGAGACGTGTGTTTTGGGGCAAATTTATATTTTCAACTTCTTCAATCAAAATATCCAATTTCTTTTGCCCCATCTCAATGTCTACGCAAAAAAATAAAAAATAAAAAAAATGTGATAACTGCAAAATTTTGAGATGTGAACAAAACAAAAATGTCTCTTTTCTTTCTTTAATCCGTAGAATTAAAACTGAACCTCCACCTAATCATATACGATTTTTGAGTTTGATTTTTTTGGGACCAATTACATCCGGTTTTTGGGTTTTATTTTTTGGGGAAAATTATAGATGTAATTTATAATTGGCTCGATTGAAGAATTTTGGAGCTTCTTTGTTAAATTGGGCGATTTTCATGTTACATTGTTTTGGTTTTTTAGGGTATTTTGGTAAATGTCCTATTTATTTTATCATTTGTCTAAGGCAACAAATGCATAACACATCATATTCTAAAATCTTATCTTGTGTCTATTATGCACACAAATAAAGTATGCATCATATCTCTACAAAACAATTTTGGTAGACATGATAAAAATTATCTTGTCTCGTCCACCTTAACAAACGTGCTCTAAGTAACTTCTAATCTGTACAGTCGGTTATCTTAATGGAATTTTGTTTTAATAGGCGGTTAGTTATGTATTTTGCCCACTTTTCAGCAACACTAAGCCAATCTCTCTTCTCTCTTACACGCCGGCCACCACAGAATTTCAGATTGGGATCAATTCTCAAATCACACCTTTCTCAAGCCACGCTTTCATCCTCACTTATATCAATTTCCGGCGAGTGGCAATCGCCGCAAGTACCCAGACCAGCGTTGGCGAGCCACCGTCGGCGCAATCATATCAGTCCCGGCCCTCACAGCGGGTAAGTTTTCTTTCCGAGAGTCAACCCTCGACCTCCGACGGGGATTAGACCGGCGGCCCGACAGCAAATTAACGGCGACCTTGCTACTGAGGACCAAGCAGCGACGCGGCTGACGGGAGCAGACCTCCATGGCGAAGGAGGGAAGATGCGGCTGACGAGAGAACCGGACCTTTCAGGTCAAGGCTGTTCGGGCTGAAACGGAGTTACTCGGGTGCTGTCCGGGCTGAAATGAGTAAGGCTGAAGCCCGTTTATCTTTTGCCGGGCGGTGAGGTGAGTTCGGAGCGAGCAGCAACAGGCCGGGTGTATAGTCGAGTTTTCTTCCTTTCATCTCTCTTAAGCCCCGAGAGGTATTTTGGCTGCCCCTTTACCCTCTGTTTAGCCGAGAATATTTGGTTATGTGTTGGAATGATGTGCTATATTTGTACCCCATATGGCTGAGTATAAGTGGTTGTATGTGTTTTAGTTTTCAGATGAAATTCATGCCTGTGGGTTAAGTTTTGATAAGAAGAGCTGCTTTGAATTGTGCTATTTTGTACCTTCCTGTTTGTGTCTATTTAAGGCTATTAGCATGTGGAGATTTTGGACTGATTAGTGTGGATTTTGTTTTTATGAAGAGTTGATGTTTATGTTCTAGTTGCTAATTAAGGGAATTAAAGAGGAGCGCATTTCGTATACTGTTGACCTTGTTTGTCTTAAATTTGCAGAGCATGTACTATGTTATTTTCATGCTGCTGAGTTATGTTTAAATGTCCGCAATTATGTTTATGTGATCTTTTGGCCTGATTATAATTTGTTTTGCTGAGCATTATATGAATATTACATGCTGAAATTTAAGTGTGTTTAGAGTATATGTTTCAGCTCTAAGTTGGCCTAGCACGTGTGTTAAGCGTGAGAAAAAAGAAAGAGAACGGGAAACTTTGTATGTACATGTCTTTGCCTTGATCCATTTGTTGTATTTTTCTGAGGCTTATTGATGTATTAATCGTGCTGAGGTTGAATTAATTAAGAGCCTTAAGATCAGTTCCAAATGCCTTATTATGTGTTAGTATATTGAGGAAAAGAAAGAAGCTTATAATGTGAGCTTCATGTGATATTAGCTGAAAATGAGTGTTTATTTAATGAGCCATGTTATGTGTTGTGATTATTTTTA
>BKCP01005528.1:111394-155568 GCA_008636005.1 Striga asiatica | reverse complement strand
AAGAAATGTGAAGGCTAGTATGTTGTTATAGCCATGTGCTTTTCCTGGCTAATTGAGATTTTTGTTTTTGTGTTTTGCTTCTTGTTGTTGTTGTGTGGTTTAATCAACCGAATCAAAACCCTTAATAATAATTTAATTCTAAATTTTTAGGTTTGAGGAGTCGAGCCCTCGACCTACGTTCTTCAACTTGTGTGCTATTGCCTACCCGAATTCCAGGTGGGTTAGTTATTCTAAAATACTTGTGCATATGTGTGTTTAAATATGTTTAACCGGTATGATCTATGTATGCATGTGAGCATGTAGCCTATCGATGTGAGCTTGATGGTCATCGGTACGGTTATGAAATACGGTTATCCTTACGAGGTAAATTTCATTAAGACCTATGAGAAGGTCGTGTCATTGATGTGGCACGCACTCACATGTTTCATTGATATGGCATGGCTGAGCTTTGATGAGCGTAGATGTGCACATGAGTGAGTCTTTGATGAGACTAGAGTCATTGATGTGACTAGAGATGAGACGTGATGATTATTATTGTTTATGTTAATGCTGCGACCATAACATCTTAACATATTTCTGATGTTGTTCATATGCATAGTGTGAGTACAATATTTTCCAACTGTGCTCACTTCCACTTGCTCTTCACAGATGCCGGTTAAGCAGTTGACGGGTGACGAGGCAAGGCGAGTGGGTGGTCTTGTTCATTTATGATTATAATGCTTCCGTGTATTTTGAATGTTTTATGACTTAGTTATATTTTCCTGCTTGATTTGGGATATTGCTTGTATTGGGATAATTCGATTAAGATGTTTGAACCTTGGATTATGTTTTGATTTCGTGGATTTGGAATTTATTGGATTTTTTTCGATTAATAGTTCTTGGTAGTTAAGTAGCGCCCACTGAGTTTTAAATTTAATTTGAGATTTGCGAAAAATTAACTCTTATTTTTATTAAATAAATTCGATAAATCTTTTAAAATAAAGTGGGGCGTTACAAGCTTTCACTTCAAACAACAGCACCAACCATTCAGATAGATGATTTAACTGGTTCAATTGCAACTCTATAATGTAGCTTCCCTCGGATTTTTATTTATTTATTTATTTTTCATGTTTGGCTTAGGATTTAAAATTTGTTTTTGACTGAAGAGTACACTTCCATTTTTTTATTCAACTTCAACATTTCAATGTAGTTTCTCCATCATTCGGAACAAATAAGATTGGGTAGATATCAAAATTAACAAATAAATGAACAACAAATTCACAGCACTATAGAAGTTCAAGAATAAGATTACCTCGGAGAAGCTGGAATCAACGAACCACGAATGAATTTCACCAAATTTATTGGTTGTTGTGCAACCCCTTCTTGCAGAACCCCTCTTCTCGCAATCCCTCTCTTCTGGAAAGTTACAAATGAGCAGAAAATAGGATTAGGTTTTATTTATATGCAATAATTTTGTAATTATAATAAGTTGAGAAGGGCAAATTAGTACATTTGACACAATTTTTTTCTTCTCCTCCAAATTCTTTCAAAATTGGAGGGGAGTCATTTTTCCGCTGGGGAGGGAAAATGAGGGAAAAATTTCACGTCCTTTCCATACCAAAAATTGAACCAAACAGCAGAAAAGTAAATTCCCTCACATCCCTTCCCCTCCCTTCAGTTTCTCTCGAACCAAACAATATGTTAGTGACTATTCGGCGGCCGAGGATTTATTCAAATTATAACCTTAGTGGCAGGTTGACGGAAACAACTAGAGGACGCATTTCACTCTTAGATCGAGTTATGTTCACTCAACCAAAGTGAGGGACTAGATGATATGAGATATTATACTGAACCGGTTTAATGGATAAGAAGAAATATATTGGAGAATAAGCTTACATATGTACTAGGGCACATGACATAATGGTATTGGTCAAGCCCAACTTGGGTACTAAGGTACACATCCCCTATAAAAGGGGGCTAAGGTATCCCAAAACCTCATTCTCTCTACATTGATGACTATACTCTCATATTGCACTCTTTACCTCTGGCGAGTGTTGACCGATGCATCGGAGGCCCGACGCCGGGACTCTCCTGACGTTGGGTTCTTGCAGGTACGGAGGCCGTTCAAGTTGAAGTAGCCCGGGTGAAATCCATTTCACTATCACCGACCATATTATTCTTTTGGCTAAATGGATAAGTGCTATGGAGCCTGGCCCATTTAACATCTGTCTCTCATACATTGCACGACCTACGCACTACTATTCATAACATAGAATATTATAAATTTAAAAGTGAGTACATTAATTATGTTAAATTAAATATTACAAATAAAATCATCATAAAATATTATAATGATACAAATATAAATAAATAAAATAATATAAACTAGTACTTTATTTGCATTATATGAACTAATTTCTTGTTGCATTATATGAACTAATTTCTTGTTACAAATTTCGTAAAATCTCATCTCAAATATTACTATTCCGACATTATATTATACCAGTATAATTTAAATTGACCTAGATCTTAGGCGCCAGTAAAACGCTGCTGATTTGGGTTGATCGGCCAAAAAAATCGTCCAACCATTTAAGAATTCCATTATTTTGTTATCATATTTTTTTTTATAATAATACTATTATTTGGACTCAGGTGTATTGACTTATTATAAATTGAGATAATTTTATTTTTTAAGTAGTAAAAAAAAATAAAAAATAAAACATTTAATCTAATTTCCAAGATCCGCCTAAACACTAATCAGACGCCTAATAGCGATTTCCAGAATCTAGTGTACCACATTTCACATATCATCATCGTTGCGGAAAAACATAACGATCATACACGACTCACCACTCATGCCATTAATTTACACTTTGCAATTATCGAGTATTTGAAATATGCTTACATAAATTACTTCAAATTATAAAATCACATAATCACTTGGGAAAGGGGATGGCGGACGGGCGGGTGAACTAACGAGTCAAATATCAAGTATCAACTACACTTCATATGAATTACAGTTACAACATTGTACATGCACAAAATGGCTGGAAACAGAATCAAAACTAAAAAATATATAAAAAAAAAGGAAAAAAAAAAAAAGGAAAGTTGAATCCAAAACACCAAATTTATGATGCAACAGGAACAGGTAGCTTTCCACCAACTCCACAAATTTGTCACACTGAATCGAACTGTCCCCTTTCTTGTTGAATCGACATAAATATTCTCGCAGCATGCTCAGATGCAGACACTCCATTTCGCGGCACAACCTTGATCACCTTACTCGGGCCATCAGGCCCACAATCCTGACAAGCTGAGTTGGGCCCACCACTACTCGGGCCCACTGGGAAAAGCGATAGCACATTTCGCCCTTCAGCAGCCCGTTTCTCACTCGGACTGCTACCCGTGCTAGCTTGCACTCCAATACCCTCAGGCCCATTGCTTTGGCCTGCGCCAGGCTGGACATTATTAAAATCAGCCCCGCCAGCTGGCACATGCGGGCCAGTCCCTGCATTCATAACAGGCATGCCGTAATAGCCAAAAGGAGGAAATGGGGGAAAGTGATACTGTGGCAGCGGAGGTACACCATAGGGTGGGCCCAAAAAGTTGGGCCCCGTTGGATTTGGGCCCGCAAACCCAGGCCCGGGATACGGTTTGTATACCAATCCCTCAGATGGGGACATAACTGGGATAAGCCAATGGTGAGCTTGCGCCTGATTCAAGCATGGCTTGGTAACGTCGTTAGTCGGAGGCCTATTTTGAGAGGATGATTTTTTCTCAAGGGTATTTTCGGCGGAGCATTCGTTTTTTTGGGCCGCTGCCTTCTCATGCTCGGTTTTCTGTATGGGCTCATTTTGATTTGTTTTGAGAGTGTTGTCTAAAGAGCGTTTTTTCGTAGGCGAAGGCTTCGTGGGCTTGATAACATAAGCAGAGTCCTCGAGCAAGAGATGTGGGGCCGCAGCTATTGATCTTTGGACCTGAAATAGGAAATGATGTGCACATGCATAAATATGACTTGATTAATAGAAATGAGAATGGCATCAAAACCGGAGAGGCCGAGAAATGAAATAATTTGGAAAACACCACTAAGGTCTAGTTTAATTTCAAAATCAAAATGATTTCCTCAACATATGCATTTCTATTACATTAGTCACCCCTTCAAGATGAGTGTGTTTGTTGGGTAAAAATATAAACATCAATGGTTTCTGCACTAACACTTTGAGGGGGAGTTTCTAATTTTGAAAAAAATAACGGTCAGTCTTACGTAATTAGGCAAAATTCAGGTGTATTATTTGACACTTCCCTTGCAGTTTAATCAATAAAGCCACCTAAACTGCATGAGTGCCCTCACCTTTATAAGTCGATGCAGCTCGAATACTTGAACTGCAAAAACTCTCTGTTGACTGCACACAAGACAAGATAAAAGTCAAAGGAATTTCTAACACGGCCTGTGGAGGAATACTGCAACTTTTCACTAATCACTCATTTCATTCAATAGGAGAAAAGAAAGAAAAAATCATCAGACACTTTTGTTTCAATTCATGGCCTTTTTCCAGGTTCCATGCAACATCAGTGATGCGTTGATTGTAAATTATCTAAGCTCATCCAGCAATAAGAAACAATGAGAGAATCTATTGACAAAAGAAAAGATAAAAGAAAAGTATAAATCCAAAAACATCTGGTATGATTAAAGAAGAAAAAGAACAAAAAGGCAGTCCATGGTCGATAGACTTACCTTGATTTAAACGTGCACACCTTACATGAACCCACCATGCTATATTATGAGCTGCCCCAGAATACATGTGAATGTGGCTGAAGAAATAATATTTTTCTCACTTTGAGAAATTATTACTCTGCACCAGTAAACCCACCCACCATTTAATTTTGCAAACAAAGCATTTACTCGAATTGCACAAACAATCTACTTAACTAGTATTGGTTTCAGCGAGCTAAACAATGGTTAAATCAACAGCAACTAAAAACTAAAAGGTAGGGACCCTTGAATCATTCTCCAGCCATTTTTATGTACTTTTGATTCTTTGTTTGTTCTTATGGACCAAATCGTCCTTTGCTAACATTTTTAAAATTTTCTGGATAAGCGCTAAGAAGACCTATTTTTGTTTAGTTGAAGATATCCATCTTGCAGGGAACACTGAATACGATCACCACAAAATCATGAGAAGACCTTAGCATGTTGATTTAGTTGAGATCCAACATTAATTATATTAGACATATCAAACCTATATGGACCTACTGGAGGAATTAATTGTACAAATGCATATGGGTCCATGTTATGCAGGAAAATGAGCAAAGCAATACAAATGCTCCTATGCAGAGTGAATGAAAAGTGAAAAAGGGTTAAATATAATAATAATTTATCATTTTCCTAGTGATCTTTCATTTTGCTTCCTGTAACTGCTTGCGTATTTCCATGCTCTGTATCCTACTTTCCAGTTTCATATGAGATAATTAACTGCATCTATACAAGGTAAACCTAGCACTGTCCTAACTAAAACAAGTAAATAAAAACTCAGTAACTTATATCTTCCCCTTACAGAACATCATATCCTCAAAAAATTCGCACAAGCATATCCCAGCACATTCCCAATTCCAATAAACAAATAATATGCCCTGCCACGCACGGAAAAACATTTAAAATTCAATCTGCACCTGCAAACAGAAAGCTTTGAGATACAAAAATAACAAGCGACAGAAAACTCACTTAACGATAGCTCGTCTGGCGTTCCAAAAATGCTTCTGCCCTATTACTCCCACAACGTTATCGGGCGTCAAAGTCACTTCACACACAACATCCAAAACCGAATCCTCAGAAACTGAGTCTCCCCTCTCCAAGTTCACATTCAGACTTGGGCCGTTACAAAGATCACCGGCAGCAATATCATCCAACAGGCTACAATTTTCCAAAACTTCCCCATTTGTATTTTCACTTTCTCGAGATGTATTGTGTTTATCTGTTTGTGATTTCAACGGACGTTGATTATGAGTAGGAGTGGAGGCCGAGGGTTTTTCTTGGTTTTTATTAGATTCAGGGTGGGTGAAAATAGGAACTGAAAATTCATCTTGATCCAGTTTCTGCTCGATTTGTGGTGATGGTGTGCTTAAGTCCGAGTGCTGGGTATAGTGAGAGTTCTCTAGGGGCATTGGATGAGAGAAAAACGGGCCTCTCTCACTCACGCTGACCTGTATGTAAGCACAAGTGCACAAGTTGCTACATGAACTTAAGAGATCTTAAATTGATCATACAAATACCAGGTAAATCCTATAAATTTTCCAAGTCAACTTACAAGAGCACTTGAAATTCCAACATCTGATTTTAAAACCACATATTGCGATTATAATTTAAGTGAAAGGAGAGAGCTTTAGGTTCCTAATTTTTCTTTTACCCTCGAATTTCACAAAAAAACTTTTCGCTAATCCAACCTATAGCTTATACCAGTAAATGCTACCAGCTTCTCATTATAGAGTACACTCAGTTTTATGCAGGGAAGAACTTAGAAGTTACAACTCAAAACTATCAGTAACATAATGAAAATGAGCCTAACCTAAAATTTAAATCATAAGGCGAACATATTCAAGAAATGAGACAATTAAAATTCACAAAAACTTCACCTGGCTCGAATTCAGGTTGGACGATTGACGACTGAATTTATGAGAAGGAATACTAAGCTGCTCGTAAAGGGCCATCTTGTTCCTTGGAGGGGCTCTTGGCCCTCCCTTATCAGTATCATTTAAATGAATCCTAGGAAACAAGGGCCCCATTGTTTTCTCTCCATTTTTCCCTCCCTTCATTTTTGCGTCTTTCTTTTTTATATTGTACTCCTCCTTCTTCTTCTGTTTGTATTGGACGAACAAACAAGAAACCAAAAAAGTATGATACAATTAAGTACACAGATAAATTAGCAAAGTTTACAAATCCCTAGAGGTCCTAAAACAATTAGCCAGAAATCACATGCCCATGCTAACAAGCTCAATTGTTTCCACCCAAAATAAAGGGATTTCTAGGAATTAGAAGCTTACAATAAATCCCAACATCAGCAGTTAAGAAACTGATATGCAGATGTTAAATCTAACACTTAAAGCTATAAATTGAAAAAAAAATGGAAAGAAAGAACGAAAAAAAGGGGGAGATATATATTTATGAACACCAATCTGCCTGAGCAAACATGAATCAACCTCTCCACTAATACAATTAACAAGATAAAACTTTTATTTATCTTTCTCAAACAGGGAAAAATCACAACAATCGGAGTTGAGGAAGCAGATAATACCTTTCAAGCACCAGGAATGATGCAAGCCACCAATCAAATCAAAAAATCGATGTGAGAATTGCGGAAGAATATGTTGAGAAATTTGCGTAGGGAAAGAAAAGGGTTTACAAGTGCGCGAGTGTGGAAAAAGGGCAAAAGCGCAAAGGCTCGGTGGACCCAATGTATGGATAGAAGTGAATCTACAGGTTTATAATTGAAACAAATGGATGGTTTTGTCTTAATTTCAAGATAGTCAGATATTAGGCCTGCAATCAGTTTATTCGCGACACGTAAAAAAATACTTCTTTTATACATATAATCTTTTTACTTTAAGCATTGGTTTTACTTTGTAATGCGGTTGGTTGAAAAAAAGGGCCAAGCATTTAAAACTTAATTGGAATTTGGAAGCCAAATGATATACGCAGTGACTCGTGGCTGTGTAGCATCATTAGACATTACTAACAAAATTATAGTAAATATATTAGACTCACTCTTTTACGCCTAATTTGTCAACCTTGTTGCAACTTGATTAATACAGTTCTGGAAACAGAAATCAAGAATATTGTGGCTTAAAGACGGAGATAGGAATTCAAAATATTTCTATGCTTGTGTAAATCAGAGAAGAAAAATGAAAAATCTTGATAATATTATTAAGGCTGATGGGACTAGATGTTAGAATCAACAGGAAATTTTAAATGAAATATTGGCTTATTTTACTACTTTATTCAAAACTTCCAATCCTTCAGAAGATAGTTGCTATTTTGATGATATTACTAAACTTATTACTCCTGATATGAATGCTAATCTGATTAGAGGAGTGCAGGATGAAGAAATAGATTGTGCTTTGTTTGATATGACTCCTGATAAAGCTCTTGGAGAGGATGATTTTACTGCATGTTTTTTTCAAAAAACTCGGCCTCATATTCAATATCATGTAAAACTTGGTGTACATAATTTTTTTAAAAATGGCAATGTGCCTAAAGGTCTTAATCATGCTGTTATAACTCTAATCCCTAAGAAGAAAAGTCCTAATAGAGTTATTGAATTTAGACCTATTAGTTTATGATCTGTAATATATAAGTTGATTGCTAAAATCATAGCTAATAGGTTGAAAATGGTGCTGTCTAGTTGTATTTCTAGTGCTCAATCAACATTTGTACCTGGTAGACAAATTTTAGATAATGTAATTATAGCTAATGAATGTGTACATTATTTGAATAGTAAAAGGAAAGGAAAACAGCAGTTCATGGTCATTAAGCTTGATATAGCCAAGGCCTATGATAGAGTAGAATGGGCTGTTCTTGCCAAAATATGCAGAAAATTGGGATTTAGTGAAACTTTCATATCTTGGATTCTAGCTTGTGTGTGCACTGTATCTTATTCCTTTAATTTGGATGGTTCTAATATGGGTTTTTTGCAACCCACTAGGGGTTTAAGACAAGGGGATCCACTCTCCCCTTATCTGTTTATACTTGTTTCAGAAGCTCTTTCTCATCTCATTAATAAAGCCTGTCATTCTGGTCAGTATCAGGGCATTAAAATAGGTAAACATGTCCCTCCTGTGAGTCATTTATTCTTTGCTGATGACTCAATTTTGTTTTGCAAAGCAGATGTTAAACATGCTCTTCTTATTAATGATATTCTGAATCAGTATGGTCTTGAGTCTGGTCAAATTGTCAATTTTGAGAAATCCTCAATTTTGTTTTCTAAAAATACTTCTGAAAGAAACCAGTCTCAAATCTGCAGAATGCTTTCTGGAATTACCAGAGTCAAATCATCTAGATATTTGGGATTACCTTTAGGCATAGGAAGATAAAAAAAAGAGACATTTCAGTTTGTTAGTGATTGTGTAAAAAATAAGATTATGAGTTGGAAAAATAGATTTTTGAGTGAGTCTGGGAGAGAAATATTGATCAAATCAGTGTTGAGTGCTTTACCCACTTATGTTATGTCATGTTTTAGAATTCCAATCACCATCATCAATCAAATTTGTAGAGATATAGCTAATTTCTGGTGGGGGAAAAGTGAGCAGGGGGGAAATAGGATACATTGGACTGAGTGGGATAATTTAAAAGATGATAAGGTAGAAGGAGGGTTGGGTTTTAGAGATTTAAGGGTATTTAATGAATCCTTGCTGGTTAAGTAATTATGGAGACTTCAAACATCTCCTAATTTGTTTGTGAGCAGGGTTTTAAAGGGGAAGTATTTTTGGAATAATAATTTGCTAGAAGTTAAAGCTAAGAATATTGATTCTTGGCTATGGAAAACTTGGATGAGTGCTAGGAGTTCTTTTAAATTGGGAGCAAGATATGAAGTGGGTGATGGTAAGTCTATACATGTTTGGGATTCTCCTTGGATCCCAAATAATTTTTCTTTTAAACCAAAATGTTATTTCTGGGGGATAAAGAAAAGATAGTTAGAGTCAGTGAGTTGATTAAATCTGGAAATAGAGAATGAGATCAGGAGGCTATTTTACAGACATTTAATCCTGTGGATGCTGCTCTCATTCTCACAATCTCTTTGAAAAGCACTCCTCAACCAGATAAATTAATTTGGCATTGGGGCAAGAAGGGGGTATTTTCTACTAAAGCAGTGTACAATACTCTTCTTAGAGTGCAAAGGAATCCCAAGGATACTCCTTCAACTAGTGGGAATCCTGCATGGTGGAAGAAAATGTGGAAATCAACTTGGAATTACAACTTAAACCGAAACTTAAATTTTTTATTTGGAAAAGTTGGTATGGATTTCTTGGGGTAGCTGATAAGTTGGTGATAAGGGGATTTGAAATTGATCCCATTTGTAAAAGTTGTGGGGAGGGAAGGGAGACTTTAAATCATTTGTTCTTTCAATGTCCAAAATCTCAGGCTTGTTGGAAATTGAGTGGGATAGACTGGGATATATTGAAGCAACAGTTAGTGGATTTTCAAAGTTGGTGGATGAGCCTGCGTTCTCATGGTATGTCTGCTACTCTACAGGCTAGAATTACCTTATCTGTCTACTTGTTGTGGAATTTGTGGAAGGGCAGAAATAAATGGGTGTTTAAAGGAGATTGGTTTAATGAGATGGACATTGTGAGGAAAACATATTCAGAATGGAAGGAGTGGGATAATCAAGGGTTTAAGATAGGAAGTGCACCTAAATTGGATGAAGTATATCAGAGAGTAGGATGGTCTTGGATGGCTATCAGTGCTCATTCATCTGATGCAGGTGACATTGCAGTGGAATGTATTGCTATTGATGCTGTAGCAAATAAGCTTCAATGGGCAGAGACTATAGCTGGCACAAATGATTCAATTACAGATGCAGAGGCAAGTTTACTGGATGCTAGATGGTGTTTGAGGAAGTTTTCTGAGCTTCAGTGGACATCTGTTACTTGCTTTCTTCATAATGCAGCAACAGTAAAAATGTAATATCCCATTCAATAATTAATAAAAGTAATTATTCTATGTTGAACTAATTACTTTTATTAATAATGCTCGTTCCTAATTCCGAGCCAGTTATTAAGTTATTCAGTTAAAAGTTCGACTTTAAGTCGAAAGTATTCTCGGTTAAATTTTATTCAGCAATCGAGCCAGTTCAGTAATTAATTAATTTCAGTCTGTTTATTTTTATAAATGGATTTATAAGACGGGATTAATTAATATAAGATAACGAATAATCGAAATTGAGTATATTTTGATTAATCATTTAAGACAAGTAGTGAACTGAACTCAAGTATGTTTGGTCATGAGTTGAACTTAATTAAGAAATAGCCGAGCCTTAGTACTAAATACTTAGAATTTTTCTAACTGTTTAAGTCATCAAGATAAGATCATAATATTGAGCTTTAGCATAAGTTGATACAAGTTAAGTCTCAAAGTGCGGTTAAGTATTCATGAACATTTAAGTGATAAATGTTCAAAGAAGTGAGAAAATTTATTTAGACATTATAGTCTATTTAAATTATTTTAAGAGAAACCGAAATTTTTAGAATTTTCGGTTTTACGGTAATCGTTCGGTTTAAGTCCGAATGTGGTTCCGTAAATGTAGAATATTTTTAAGATAATTATATTAGATCCTAAGAAGCAATATGTTTATTAAATTGAAGAAAAACTGTGAGTAAAGAATTTAAATTTTAGAATTTTCAGTTTTACGGTAAATGTTCGTTTTAAGTCCGAATTAAGTTCCGTAAATTGTATTATTCTCGGTTTATTAGCATGATCCAAGACCACATATGAGCATTACTTTTCAGTAAAAGAGTTTTAAAAATCAGCCATATTGAAAGAAAATGCATAAGTAATAAAAAAAGATGATTTTTATTTTTATTATTTTGTTCCAAAGATTTTTATATGATGAATGGTGACATTTTTTCAATAATATATGGAATCAATTACATCACATTAAGCAAGAAATTTTGGTCATCAATTGGTGAGAATGAGATGAGAAAATCACAACAAAGTTTTGCTAAGTCTTTAAGTTAGCATTTTTTTTCAACAATTGGTGAGAATTTTATTAAACTTGGTGGAATAAGTTTTATCTACCAAAAGCTAATTCATGGCTATGAATAGAGGCCTTTTTTGATGATTAATTATGTTTGGATAAGAATACAAGTTAATCATAAAATAGTTTATGATTAGTTAAGTTTATATGTTTAAATTGTTTATTTTCTTCATTTCTTCACTCCATTATGATGTCTTGCCAAATTGTGCATATAAATAGAGGCCTAAAAATCAGAGTTCTCACACCAAAGAAAAGTACAAAAAGATATATATGAGTGTAGGAGAGATAAGTAATAGAAATTGTGAAGAAGTGAAGAATCAAGTTACGATTCTAGCAAGAAGGAGGTAATTTACTTATCTTAAAGTTTTATGCTTAAGTTCATATTTTGATAATGATTTTACATGTTTATAAGTAAGTATATCATGATTTAGAAGTTAAATTTATAATTGATTCTATGAATACAAAGAGTTAAAGTTGTTCAAGATCAATTATATGATATATGTGCTTGATTTGATGAGATGTTGATAAAGATATGAATAAGCTGGAAAAGTATGATTTAAATTAATGATTCTTGTGTAAAAGTGGAGTACATGAGAACAAGAATTAAGTGATTTGACAAAGTATAGCTTGAGTTATGAATTTTTTAAGTTTAACATGCAAGATGAATTTTATGTTCACTATGACTTTAAATTCTAATAACTTGATGTATATGCATGCTAAAATTATGAAATTTATATGACATGTCTAATTATGAGTTGAGATTATGACTGTTAAATTTCATGATTTGAAGATGAGAAATGAATGAGTTATGATAATTACAAGGCATATATGTAAAGATGAGTATATATGCAAGAATATTCATGATATGATCAAGTTATTAAAGTGAGATTATTATGATCAATTCTCATATAAGTGATGAGCAATTTGGCAAAGTTTTAGTTTAATATGTTGAGTATATAATCTCATAAAGATTGTATTAAGTATGACATATTAAGATCATGATTAAATATTATGATTAAAAGTTGAAGTATGACTTGAGTTTATTTTCACTTTCAAGTTAATTAAGTGAAAATTTAATATAAGCCAATATTTAAAATTTGGGAGATATGATGTATGATGAATTAAGTATTTGATTGAGTAAAAGATTAAGTTGAGTTTATAAATCATGTTGATGATGTTGAAAAAAGTTAAGATGTTTGATGACTAAATATTTATTTGAGACATAGTAAGCTTATTAAATATCTTTAAGATTCGGATAAGTAAGAGTTAAATCTTATTGAGTATACAAGCATAGTACTTAGTATATTTGTTTATATTTTTATGTAGCTTGCAGATATAGCTACCCAAGAGCAACACTTACATTTTTCAAAAGTTTTCAAAAGAAGAAAGGTGGGGACCCAGACTGGGTATTACATTGAGTATAATATTGATATCATGTTCGAGGTATGTATACAGTTTAAGTTTATACGCTTGGGATGAGGAGGCATTCAGTTGTCTCAAAGTATATCCTAAGTTCTGATGGAGGCCGGCTTGAGTTGCCTTGAGAAATATCCATCAGATTGTGCACAAGTATCCGATCAGATATCGGCCAGATTCAGTTTAAGTTACTGGAACAGATTTCCAGTCCAGATATATACCCAAGATCATGATATTGTATTATTATTGTTGTTTACTTTAGTTTGGGTGTTTTTCGGGGTACAAGAAGATCAATACTCACCCCCATTGTGTTTTTCAGATAACAGGGTCGGGACAGAGGTGTGAGCTGAGCAGTGGTGGTGGTGGTCGTGCACTTATTTCAAGTGGACATTTATTAAGTATTTGATCTGTCTGCATAATAAACCACGTTTTTAAGTATTTCCGATATGCACATTAAGTATTGAACTTGCATTTCAGATTTGAAGTTTTTACCATTTCGAGAAGTATGAATATGGTACAGTTAAATGCAAGTTCAAAGGAAATTTGTTTTCTTTATGTCTTAAGAAGTATTAGACAAAAGTTTAAAGATAAATAGATTTTCAAGAAGATGAGTTGAGTAGCATCCCGAGTTAGTCGAAAAGATTTCGAAAGATTTATAAGTATTTTCGAAGTAAAAGTTGCGAAAAATTTACTCTGATGAGCGGGGTGTTACAGGTGGTATCAGAGCTAAAGTTTTAAATGCTCTATATACTAAAAGTTTAAGTTCTAAAAGAGAAAGTTTTCAGAGAAGCCAAAGTTTTTACAGAGAATTTCAAGAAAACCCGACCACACCATGCTCATACCTCTCCGACTACCAGGTAAGTGTTGTTAAAAGTTTTTATAAAAGTTTTTAAATATATTCAAATTTACTAAGTCTATGCTCAATAAGGATTCAGATATCCGAACTCTAGAAATCAGTCTATATGTTCAAGTATTAAAGTTTGAAATCTAGTTTATCAAGTTAACTAGATCAAGAAAGAGACTCGAACATTCTAAGTTAAGCCATCAGATTAAGATTTGAGTTAAGATCTGACTATAAAGGTTGATTATGTATTTGAGCCAAGTATTAGAAGTAACGGTATTTCAGTATATAATAGCCAAAAAGTACGGGTAAATCATGGGGGTTTGAAATAAGAACCAAAAGCCGGATAAGATCCTGTAGGCTTGAAACTGAACCGTAGGAATAAAGTTTCAGAAAATAGTCAATCTTTATAAGACAGAAGTTTTGATATCTTATCAGTTAGATATCATAAGCTAAAAAATTGGCAAAGTTCGAGATTAAGTTATAAGTTATTTTATATTAGTACTTGTTAGTAACAGTACAACTATACAAAGTACTTTTCAGAAATCAATGAGTATAAGTTTAAGGTATACTCATATAATAGTCACTTAGTCGGGAAAATTATGGAAACCTGAAATAAGGGTTATTAGTCCGAGTTTACCTGAAGACTTGAAAATCGAACCTGAAAAGATATCAGCTAATAAGTATTACATTCCAGATACCGAGATAATTATTTAAACTTCTCGGAAGAATTTTTGAAGTTAAGCAAGAGTAATCTGGACATGTGAAAGTTAAAGATAGTCTGTTTAATAAGTAAAGACTAATATGTTTTTTTTTATCTTTTTGGAGAAAGTATTTGTCCCCAAAGATAAATGATGAGTTAAAAGCCATAAGTAAGAAATGGCGAGAAGAAGCTAAAAAGATAGATGAACCGGAACTCTAGCACAAGCTAGGTGTTTTCGGAAAATTAACAATTTCCTTAAAGTTTAGTATAGCTATTTATTAATGGTTATACTGTTCAAGTCATATAGTTAGTGGTTTTAGAATGCACGAGGCAAAGTTTCAAAACCACAACTGAGTAAAGTTTAAGAAGCATAGAATCTTGACTAAATCAAGAAGTTATCTCAGTCCAGAAACAAGTAGTATTGATGTGTGAATCAAGTATATAAGAGAAGAGTATATTTTGCACAATCAATCTACTTGATAGATGGAAATTCTAATATCATTGAAAGTCGAAAGCAAGACAAAGATTCGAGCACACTGTTGAGAATTTCCTTATTTCTAAAAAGCTAGTATAGAAATATCAGAAAAAGGAGATACAGATAAGCATAAAGGAATTCTCAACTAGTACAAAGTTATATTGCATAAAGGGAGGGTGCGTCTCTAGAGCACAAGACTCCATAACTCTGCCACCCATCATGGCTGTAGTTTCACAAAGATAAATCTAAAGGATCAAATGCTCGCTTGCGTTTGAATCCTGGAGTTTCCACAGAATCTTGAACTGTTGAGATGTTGTTTTGAAGTTTTTTGATAAGTTCAAAGGAAGTGTCAGCAGACTTGAATATTTCTCTTTGGAAAGGAGATATAAAAGTTTGATACACTTCTCATCTAGAAATCCAAGCAAGTGGTGGAAAAAGTTAATGAAATTTAACAGACCAATAGGTTTGGTATGAAATTTCATTTCTGCCCAAGTAGCAAGGGTGAAAGTAGTCATTAAAGTTGCATATCCACCAGGAAGAACGATGAAAGCATCACAACCAGATATCATAGACATCAAACATTCACAAATTGAAAGAGTTATCATAAAAGTAGCAGAATCTTTGACAACCTTTGATGAAGTGATATAAAAAGGAAGGATACTTCTCACCTGGACATCAAAGCATTTAGCAGCCATTAAGAGGTTGTTAAAGAAATAGATACTAGTTCCTCCATAAAGTATGTTGATTTTATGTTTTCCCAACTCTTTCACCAGTTGGCTTACAACATAGATGTTGTGAGGAACGTTTACAACTTTAGGACCACCAAGAATACACACAGTTTTGATTGGTTGAAGAAGTTTGATACCTTGAGAAGACTCGACCGTAGCCATTTATTTTGAGAGATACTTGGCTAAGAAGATAGATTTGCCTTTTAAAGAAGAAAAGTCCCAACAAGAAAGCAGTTGAGTTTTAAATGACTCTTATCTGTCAGAAGCGATAAGATCTATATACAGTACATCGGTACTATCAAGAACAATGTTGACAAACATGATCATTGGAAATAATATTTTCCAGACTATAGAGTTTTTCTTCATGTTTGAGCAGAAGCCATAAAGACGTCAGTTCTCGATGCACATATCCACTAGAATGTGTCTCAAGAATCTGCTGAATAGTTTGATCCAGAGATTCCTTACTCAAGCCATTCTTGATGAAAGTTATTTTATCTTCTCGATTAATTGAGACAAAGCCTAAATAAGTGCAACGAGTGTCACAACGAGCACATTTATAGCAGCCGTCTATTCTTTTTGCTCTACGTTTCTTGGCAAAAGTGCTTTTACCCATACCTGATTGATACTTGAATGCATTGGGATATTCGCCAGACAGACGGACTTTTGCTTCAATCAGCCATCTTATATCATTTGGGATATTATTGAGCATAAGTACTCTCAACCTTTCTACACGAGCTCGATAAATTCTCTTTATGATATTAAGAGGAAGAAAAGAATAGAATTTCCGGATTTTTAGCAGTGCTAAATCCATTGGTGAAATCGGACCATTGCTAAAGAAGATGGAAGGATTTTCAAGTACGTTTATAAAAGAAAGATGAGTATGAGATAAGTTTTCAGGTATGATTATATTATACTGAATGTCAGAAGATGCACAGCTAGTATGCATTTAATGCTGTTGAAATCAGATGAGAGATGTCGGCAATAAGTGAGATGTTGCGACATTATTATGACAGTTGAATCATTAAAGGTAAATAAAGTTTACCTTAATGGTTGGACTTGTGGTATGACCAGAGAATGGTCAAGTTATTCCACATCAGAACAGAAGTTCAACGAAATTCTCGACTATAGTTAAGTCGGAGAAGTTGAAGTAAGTATCAATAGTAATATTGACTAAAAAGGTTTCTCGGAAGAGAAGCAAGTATAGAATGGATATATGACTTGTTAATGATTACAAGTGACATCGACATTAAGGTACAAGGCATATAGATGTTCCATAACCGAAGGGACCCGAGTAGTGGGTAAATCGTATGCAATGTATTGCATAGGCAGGCAGATAAGTATTTTATATCAATTCTTCTCTAAAGTTGTCTAGTGTGCATAAAGTTTTAAGTAACAAAGTTACTTAAGTATGTGTGCGATTCAGAGTATGTGCTTTTGCACAATGAGTTTCAGTAAGATTTAACCTACGAGGACCAGCCGATAGAAGTTTTGGACCAAAAAGTTCATTGGCTGAGGAATTGAGATATTTTCTCGTAAGTATACAATGGAATCGCCACATAGAGTTAAATGCCCCTGGGAAGTGAGAAATTGATATTAGCACTCGTTTTCCAGATTTCGAGTTCTGATATATATTATATATATATATATATATATATATATATATATATAAACATAGTTGTATATATCTCAGTTTCAGTATTTCCGAGGACGGAAATAGTTGGGGGTAGATTGTAATATCCATTCAGTAATTAATAAAAGTAATTATTCTACATTGAACTAATTACTTTTATTAATAATGCTCGTTCCTAGTTCCGAGCCAGTTATTAAGTTATTCAGTTACAAGTTCGACTTTAAGTCGAAAGTATTCTCGGTTAAATTTTATTCAGTAATCGAGCCAGTTCAGTAATTAATTAATTTCGGTCTGTTTTTTATAAATGGATTTATAAGGCGGGATTAATTAATATAAGATAACGAATAATCGAAATTGAGTATATTTTGATTAATCGTTTAGATAAGTAGTGAACTGAACTCAAGTATGTTCGGTCATGAGTTGAACTTAATTAAGAAATAGCCGAGCCTTAGTTCTAAATACTTAAAATTTTTCTAAGTGTTCAAGTCATCAAGATAAGATCATAATATTGAGCTTTAGCATAAGTTGATACAAGTTAAGTCTCGAAGTGCGGTTAAGTATCCATGAACATTTAAGTGATAAATGTTCAAAGAAGTGAGAAAATTTATTTAGACATTATAGTCTATTTAAATTATTTTAAGAGAAACCGAAATTTTTAGAATTTTCGGTTTTACGATAATCGTTCGGTTTAAGTCCGAATGTGGTTCCGTAAATGTAGAATATTTCAAGATAATTATATTAGATCCTAAGAAGCAATATGTTTATTAAATTGAAGAAAAACTGTGAGTAAAGAATTTAAATTTTTTATTTTTTAAGTTTTACGGTAAATGTTCGTTTTAAGTCTGAATTAAGTTCCGTAAATTGTATTATTCTCGGTTTATTAGAATGATCCAAGACCATATATATGAGCATTACTTTTCAGTAAAAGAGTTTTAAAAATCAGCCATTTTGAAAGAAAATGCATAAGTAATAAAAAAAGATGATTTTTATTTTTATTATTTTATTCCAAAGATTTTTATATGATGAATGGTGACATTTTTTCAATAATATATGGAATCAATTAAATCACATTAAGCACGAAATTTTGGTCATCAATTGGTGAGAATGAGATGAGAAAATCACAACAAAGTTTTGCTAAGTCCTTAAGTTAGAATTTTTTTTCAACAATTGGTGAGAATTTTATTAAACTTGGTGGAATAAGTTTTATCTACCAAAAGCTAATTAATGGCTATGAATAGAGGCCATTTTTTATGATTAATTATGTTTGGATAAGAATACAAGTTAATCATAAAATAGTTTATGATTAATTAAGTTTATAAGTTTAAATTGTTTATTTTCTTCATTTCTTCACTCCATTATGATGTCTTGCCAAATTGTGCATATAAATAGAGGCCTAAAAAGCATAGTTCTCACACCAAAGAAAAGTACCAAAAGATATATATGAGTGTAAGAGAGATAAGTAATAGAAATTGTGAAGAAGTGAAGAATTTAGAAGTGAAGAATCAAGTTACGATTCTAGCAAGAAGGAGGTAATTTACTTATCTTAAAGTTTTATGCTTAAGTTCATGTTTTGATAATGAGTTTACATGTTTATAAGTAAGTATATCATGATTTAGAAGTTAAATTTATAATTGATTCTATGAATACAAAGAGTTAAAGTTGTTCAAGATCAATTATATGATATATGTGCTTGATTTGATGAGATGTTGATAAAGATATGAATAAGCTGGAAAAGTATGATTTAAATGAATGATTCTTATGTAAAAGAGGAGTACATGAGAACAAGAATTAAGTGATTTGGCAATGTATAGCTTAAGTTATGAATTTTTGAAGTTTAACATGCAAGATGAATTTTATGTTCACTATGACTTTAAATTCTAATAACTTGATGTATATGCATGCTAAAATTATGAAATTTTTATGACATGTCTAATTATGAGTTGAGATTATGACTGTTAAATTTCATGATTTGAAGATGAGAAATGAATGAGTTATGATAATTACAAGGCATATATGTAAAGATGAGTATATATGCAAGAATATTCATGATATGATCAAGTTATTAAAGTGAGATTCTTATGATCAATTCTCATATAAGTGATGAGCAATTTGTCAAAGTTTTAGTTTAATATATTGAGTATATAATCTCATAAAGATTGTATTAAGTATGACATATTAATATCATGATTAAATGTTATGATTAAAAGTTGAAGTATGACTTGAGTTTATTTTCACTTTCAAGTTAATTATGTGAAAATTTAATATAGGCCAATATTTAAAATTTGGGAGATATGATGTATGATGAATTAAGTATTTGATTGAGTAAAAGATTAAGATGAGTTTATAAATCATGTTGATGATGTTGGAAAAAGTTAAGATGTTTGATGACTTAATATTTATTTGAGACATATTAAGCTTATTAAATATCTTTATGATTCGGATAAGTAAGAGTTAAATCTTATTGAGTATACGAGCATAGTACTTAGTATAATTGTTTATATTTTTATGTAGCTTGCAGATATAGCTACCCAAGAGCAATACTTACATTTTTCAAAAGTTTTCAAAAGAAGAAAGGTGGGGACCCAGACTGGGTATTACATTGAGTATAATATTGATATCATGTTCGAGGTATGTATACAGTTTAAGTTTATACGCTTGGGATGAGGAGACATTCAATTGTCTCAAAGTATATCCTAAGTTCTGATGGAGGCCGCTTGAGTTGCCTTGAGAAATATCCATCAGATTGTGCACAAGTATCCGATCAGATATCGGCCAGATTCAGTTTAAGTTACTGGAACAGATTTCCAGTCCAGATTTATACCAAAGATCATGATATTGTATTATTATTATTGTTTACTTTAGTATGGGTGTTTTTCGGGGTACAAGAGGATCAGTACTCACCCCCATTGTGTTTTTCAGATAACAGGGTTGGGACGGAGATGTGAGCTGAGCGGTGGTGGTGGTGGTCGTGCACTTATTTCAAGTGGACATTTATTAAGTATTTGATCTGTCTGTATAATAAACCACGTTTTTAAGTATTTCCGCTATGCACATTAAGTATTGAACTTGCATTTCATATTTCAAGTTTTTACTATTTCGAGAAGTATGAATATGGTACAGTTAAATGCAAGTTTAAAGGAAATCTGTTTTCTTTATGTCTAAAGAAGTATTAGACAAAAGTTTAAAGATAAATAGATTTTCAAGAAGATGAGTTGAGTAGCATCCCGAGTTAGTCGCAAAAGATTTCGAAAGATTTATAAGTATTTTCGAAGTAAAAGTTGCGAAAAATTTACTCTGATGAGCGGGGTGTTACAAAAATTGCTGAATAAATCTATGGCCATTCATCACTCCTGCTTGCAGATAGTGGGGGAAGTGTTAGAGTTATTTGATTCATGTAAAATAGTATCATGTTCTGTATTTTAAGTTGACATATTTTCTGTTGTTATTGTGTTTGTTTGTCTATTGGCAGTTGTTTTTGAGACCATGTTGGTCTTTGAGGGGAAGGGTTCTCTTTTCTCGTGGCTTGGAGAATATCCTTGTTAGAGTATACTGAGTCTGTAGTCATTTGATTACACGATGTATATGTACATTTCTTTGAGTAATATAAAATTGTTGTTTGCCTTTGAAAAAAAAATAAAAAAATCCTTCATTCAGACTCATTTACAAAAAGCAATATGGAACTCATAAAAATCTAACTTGCTCTTATTTGCGAATTTAGACAAGTTTGAGTTTCATCTCCCTTCAATCTTTTTTTNNAATAAGATTTTCATTCAACCAGAACAATATACAAGCCGGAAGCTAAATAGCTCTAAGTTCAGTGATAATTAACAACTAAACACGGGAGAGCACCCAACCAAGTGCTCTAGACTAAAACCATAGAACAGCTACGTGCCACAAGCTACTAAACCATCTAACCAAATCAACTAGAGGCAGTAGAATACTGAGCCCTCTAGAAATACAATATCCCTTCATTCTGGAACATGTAATTTTCTACAGCGTTTTCTCTTTTTTGTCACCCTGGAATGAGTTTGCTTTTGTCCTTTTATTTTTCTTTTATCTTCTTGATTTTATTGTTGCTTGTATTTATTCTATGGGTACGTCAACTTTTATAAATCTCTTTGATTATGCATGTGGGATGTTATTAATTTTTATAATTAGTATGTACAGTAAAAGCTTGTATTTTTATTATGAACTATATTTCCGTTTGAATGAGAATCTTGTTTAATTAAATGCTTCCATGTTCTGTTGCTACACATTTAATAAACTAATTGGCTACCTTTGTGCACGCACATCCAACCTAAATTTAGTTGACAATTAGGTCTAAATTTCATCTTAGTTAAATGTACACAAGCAAACCTAGTTCAGTGTTTATTTTTTTTAACTAGTATTATTATTAAAATTAAGACAAGCTAACAAAATTTTAAGATAAACAGTTTAATTCATAAAGAAATAGTTTTTTTTTTTTAATGTTATTATTAAATTCCAGAGAAATCTACAAATTTATTTAATTACTCAAAGTTCCATCGTGTGAAGTTACCTCAAAATATTTGTTTACAACACTATAAATATTCATATGAGTATAACATATCTATTTGTTGAGCACAAGTGATGTAGGGAAGCGAATGAATTGGACGATATTGATGAGATCGTAATCTAAAAAACACCTAAACATGATTTCAAATCATCTTTTATTCATAATCAATTACCGAATAACAAAGAAGAGAGATATTTAAATAAGACACCCAAAACTCTAAAAGCTATCTTGTTCACCAAGCCACTAAATATTTAAAATACTAAAATAATAACAATAGTAATAATAGTAAACTATCTACATCATTCTCCCCCGGTTCGGAAGGCTTCGCCCTCGAAGCCGTACCAAGGGTGCCGACACCGGAGTTGTACTCACGACAATCATCACCCGAGGTTTCCCCTTATCAAGCACAAAGGTTGAATGTCGCACCTCCATGGTATCACCCCCTTGAAATTCATGGAAAGGCATATATGGAGCAGCCACACACAGAATTTTGAAGTCACCGTGGGGACCAAAAAACAACATCTGTTTGCAAGGCCGCAACAAATTTCCGTAGGAGAAAAGCTCGGGCCTGCGCCATAGAAGAACTACCAATTCTTTCAAAAGCCTAACTTCCATACCCAAAATATGATGGAATTCCTCCAGTCCTGGAGGCTCCTCATAAAAAATTGGCGGACCGTCGCATAGACCGTCCACTTCGCCGGTAAGACGCTTCTACACCTCCTCAGGTCCATCAACACAGGCGGACCATTGTACAGTGGCCCGTCAACTTGCTCTCCGTCGAATTTGGGGATGTCAACGTGAAACGGGACCTCCCATCAACCATATTCACGATCAAATTCTCGATCGCGTCGGGCACGATATTCGCCGGCCAGTGCAGCCTCCTCGCGTCTGCCTCTGTCGTTGCGTTGATCATCGTCACCCACCAAGACCAGGCCCCGTCGCCGCATATCACTGTCGTCATATGCAGCGAAGGGGTTAGCCTCGACGTGCGGGGGTTGGATAATCGCCAAAGGGATTCACCTTCGAGATTGTCTCCTCGATGTCTTCGTTGCCAGGCGGTGGTTGTGGAGATCTTCGGTGGGGCGCCCCGCCTTGACCACGTCTGTGACAAACTCCCCCTCGCACGCCCCAGTTGTCGGCGTCACGGTTCGTCTACAAATCCTCAACCATGTCGTTGATCGTAAGATGCACTTCTTCGATCTCCGTCGAAAGATCCTCAACCCGACGATCCAATTGATTGATCTGGCGGCCGAAGCCCGTGGCTTATCGGCCCAGATACTCAATGGTGTTGTCACACCCGTCGATGTCGTCCTACCGTGGCGACATCTTGAATCGCGCTGACTTCTGATACCAACTGATGTAGGGAAGCGTACGAATGAGACGATATTAATAAGATCGTAATATCAAAAACACCTAACCATGATTTCAAATCATCTTTTATTCATAATCAACTACCAAATAACAAGGAAGAGGAGTTTTTAAATAAGGCACCCAAAATCTTAAATGATATCTTGTCTACCAAGCCACTAAATATTTAAATACTAAAATAATAATAATAGTAATAATAATACTATCTGCATCAACAAGTCATCTCACATATATGGAACACATATAACAGAAAATCAAAGATACAAAGTGATGTAGAGGATGTTACGAAAGGGAGAATTACGAACTCAAAGAGGAACAGAAACTTTATTTCACGCTGAACTGCTTTTTATCTATTCCCCATTACATAAATAAGGACCTAAAATGATAATTCCTAATAATTAAGTAAACACCCCGTAACTAATAAAAATGACACAACTGCAACTACTAATAGAAAATAATCCCAAAGAGAAATAGAACAATAAAATAAATATGCTAAACGCGTAAACGGTCATATTTCTGCAAATACGTCAACGCGGCCTCGTCTCCATCATTCTCCCCGGGTCGGGAAGGATTCGCCCTCGAATCCGGATGGGCTTCGTCTTCATCGGAATTGTCACCCGCGAACGGCACCAAGTGCTTGACGTTAAAAACGTCAGAAGTGCGAAGATGAGATGGCAAGCGGAGACGGTAGGCATTGGGATTGATCTTCTCAATCACCTCGACTGGGCCAATCTTCCGGGCAGATAACTTATTATAGTCATGGGCCGTAAACCGGTCCTTTGTCAAGACGGCCCAAACATAATCATCGACCTCGAACTCCACGTGCCTCCGCCTAACGTCCGCCTGTCGCTTATACGCCGCGGTGGTGGCCTCCAGGCGAGCCTGGGCCAACTCGTGTGTGGCCTGCAAATCGGCGATCAAATCCGCCGCTCGCCGATCATTCGAAGCCACAGACGGTAAGACCAGCAAATCAGATGGTCCACGGGGACGAACCGCGTAGACGACCTCAAAGGGAGAAAAACCAGTGGCACGACTCACGGCGGAGTTATGTGCGAACTCGGCCTGGCTCACGCGCTGATCCCAGCTACGAAGGTTATCGCCCACCAAACAACGAAGTAAGTTGCCGAGTGAACGGTTCACCACTTCGGTCTGCCCATCCGTCTGTGGATGATACGCACTGCTAAAATCCAAGCTAGTGTTCGCCATGCGCCATAAGCTACGTCAAAAGTGACTCAGAAACCTAGTGTCATGATCCGAGACAATCGAAGGACGGAAGGCCATGCAGACGGTAAACCTCGTGAAAGAATAGCTGAGCCACATGAACCGCATCGATGGTGCGCTTACAAGGGATAAAATGCACCATCTTCGAAAATCGATCAACGACCATAAAGATAGAGTCAGAGCCGTGCTGTGTACGAGGTAAACCCAGCACAAAATCCATACTAATCGCACACCAGGGCTGCGAAGGAATAGGCAAAGGGCGGTATAGGCCTGCATTCGAAGAAACTCCCTTCGCCACGTGACAAACTCGACAGCGCTCCACATAGCGCGCCACATCACGCCGGAGGGTCGGCCAGAAATAAGAACGACGAACCAACTCCACCGAACGGTCCCGGCCCACATGACCGGCACCATGGAGGTCCGAAATGAGCTTCAGCCGAAGGCTACAATCCGGGATGCACAGTCGAAGTCCACAAAATAGGAAGCCATCAGTAAATGTGTAGTCCTCGAAAGGACCAGTCGCGAGGCTGCTCACAATCGGGCCGAAAAAAGGATCATCAACATAAACCTCTCGCAAGACATCAAACCCCACGACGGAAATGCGCATGTCGGATAATAAAAGCGCGCGCCGACTCAAGGCATCGGCCACCCGGTTCGAAGCACCGGATCTATGTCGAAGGACAAACGTAAACTACTGCAGAAAGGTTGTCCAAGAGGCATGACGGGTAGAAATAGTATCCTGGGAAGCCAAATGACGTAAAGCTTCGTGGTCCGTGAAGAGAATAAATTCCCTATGAAAAAGATAGTGGCGCCAATGTCGGACTGCCTGAACGACTGCATAAAACTCGACATCGTAGGTACTGTACCTAAACCGTGGCCCAGATAACTTCTCACTAAAATAAGAGACCGGCCGACCGTCCTGACTGAGGACATCGCCAATCCCCACCTTGGAGGCATCACAAGAAAGCTCGAACGGCCTCGAAAAATCCGGCAACACGAGAACAGGAGCAGATGTTAGCCTGCTCTTAATCAGGGCAAAAGCAGCCTCTGCTGCTGGTGTCCACACGAAAGACTTTCCTGAGAGGCAATCAGTAATTGGGGCTGTGATAGTACTGAAATGTGAGATGAAGCGACGGTAGAATGATGCAAGACCATGAAAGCTACGTGCCTCCGTGAAAGATGTCGGAGTCGGCCAATCACGAATGGCCGCAACCTTACCCTCATCAACACGGATCCCGTCACCCGAGATCACAAAACCCAAAAATAAAACAGACTCCACCAAGAAGCAACATTTACGAGGAGCAGCGAAGAAAGATTCAGTACGTAAATTAAGAAGTACCTCCCGGACGTGTTGTAAATGCTCGTCTAATGTGCGACTGTAAATGAGAATGTCGTCAAAATAAACGACGACACACTTCCCAATAAGATCCCGAAGAGCCTGGTTCATCACTCTCATAAAAGTGCTCGGCGCATTTGACAAGCCAAATGGCATGACCATCCACTCGAAGAGGCCTTCTCGAATCTTGAAGGCCGTCTTCCACTCATCGCCTGGTCGGATCCGGATCTGGTGGTACCCGCTACGGAGGTCCAATTTTGAGAATATTGTGGCTCCGTGAAGTTGGTCCAATAAGTCATCCAACCGAGGAATCGGGGAACGGTAACGGACGGTGATCTTATTGATCGCACGGCTATCCACACACATGCGCCAGGAGCTGTCTTTCTTGGGAACCAAGAGGGCCGGAACTGCACACGGGCTTAGGCTCCGACGAACCAATCCACGGTGGAGGAGCTCTTCCACTTACCTCCGTAATTCTTCATGTTCTGTCGGGCTCATACGGTAGTGTGGCCTGTTTGGCAGTGAAGCCCCGGGAACTAGATCAATGTGATGCTGAATGTCTCGTAGAGGTGGAAGTCCGGAAGGAAGGTCAGGAGGGAAAACATCAGCGAACTCCGAAAGCAACGGCTGAATGGACGTAGGTGGCTCCTGCTCGACTGCGGTGTCTGAACCCACAAGCAAAAGGACAAACTGTGCCGACTGCATTTCGGCTCCAAAGGCCGCACGAGAAACGAGAAGGACATTCGACGGAGTCGGAGGTGGTGTAGGACGATGCTGACTAGGGTGTAGTGTGACCCGAATACCGGCGAAGTTGAAACTGTAAGTGTTTAGTCTGCCATCGTGAGTTGCTGCCAAGTCATACTGCCAAGGCCGACCAAGTAGCAAATGGCATGCATCCATAGGAACCACGTCGCACCACACCTGGTCTCGGTACGTCGCGCCAATCGATAAAGAAACCAAAGCCCGACGGTCAATTGTAATAGCGCGGTCACGATGAATCCATGCCAACGTATAAGGTTGAGGATGTGGCTCGGTGGACAATTTCAATTTATCAACCGCCTCTTGTGCTATGACATTTTCGCAGGAGCCAGAATCAATAATAAAGCGGCAAACTTTGTCGCCAATGGTGCATGTCGACTCAAAAATGTGGTGTCGCTCAATGGCCCTATCAATAGGTGAACGAGGTGTCAGGAACGTGCGGCGGAGAACCAATGTCGTGCCCACATCCCCGCGATGGTGTTCCTCACTCAAGCCAGGCTCGACATCAAAAAGTAGTGGTCCCTCGTACTCAGCAGCCCCCTCTTGTTCACCGCCATCCTCAATAAACAAGCCACGCGAACTCGAGCCCCGCGGACACGCCAATTGACGGTGCCCGAGCTCCCCGCAACCGAAACAACGCATCCCTCCCCCCGCACGCGAGCCCGTAGGCACTGTTGGCTGTCGTGTTGGCCCGCTCCCCGTCACTGGAAAGCGCCCGACGGCAGCAGCCTGGCCCGAACCGGTTCCTGCCGGAAGAGCCGCACGACCCGGCAGAGTAGCATCACCGAAGGATGGACCGATCCGCGTAGACGAAGGAAAAGTATTGGTGGACTTGCGGGCCTGCTGTCGTTCAACAAGTCGGGCTCGTTGATGGGCATCTGAGACAGACTCCGGTCGAACCAGATTCAACATATCCTGTATGGTCACTCGCAACCCACTGACATACCGGGAAATTAATTGGGATTTTGTCTCACGTACCTCAACACGAGTCAACAGCTGATAAAACTCATTCGTATATTCATCAACCGAACGAGTACCCTGCCTCAAATTATGCAGCTGCTGATAGACAACACTATCGTAATTGAAAGGCAAAAACTCATCCTCCACATACTTACGGAATTTCATCCAGGAAATAATCGGGGACTTCCCTTGACGATGCCGCATACTCGTAATATGCATCCACCAAGTCGCAGCTCGACCACAAAAATGAGTAGCTACGAATGCGACACGCTTATCCTCCGGGACCGCCTTAAATGCCAACACCGATTCCACTGCGGCCCACCAATCAACAAAATCTCCTGGCTCCACACTACCATGAAATTCTGGGATGTCAGCCCGCAACCCCATCGCCCAACGCGAGTCCTCGTCGCCTTCTATCGGGCGCCGAACCTCACGCCGCTGTTGCCATGGGTTGTCCGCACCCTCGCCATCACCGAAATGTCCATGCCGCTGCCAGCCTGCGCCGCCTTCAGGCCCGCGACCCCGGCGACGGTCACCGCCGTCCCCCTCAAACCCTTCATCCTCGGACAGAGGCCATCATTTATGGAAAAACCCGTCGTCCTCCGTCTCCACTCTAGCCCGCCATGGACCCCTCGCGCGGCGACCATCTGTGCCGTCACGCCATCCCTGGCCGAACCCTAACCCGTCGTCACCTTGTCCGCAAAACCCTAGCCCACCGTCGCGAAATCCAAAACCAGGTATTCTGCCGGGCCTGTGGATCCCGTCGGCGAAAGGGTTGTCAACCGTCCAAGTGTCGTCGGAGTCGTCACCGGTTAGCGGTGGTGGACGTGATCGTTGGCGGGGCGCCCCGCCAAAACTTCGACCCCCTCGACCACCGCGATGTCCCTCGCGAGTGCCCCGGCCAGCCACGTCGCGATTTCGACGCATCTCATCCATCATGGTGCCCATCGTCAGTCGTAGCTCCTCGAACCCCGTCGAGAGATCCGTAAATCGTTCATCAAAACCGTTAAATCGCTCATCCACTCTTTGAAATCGTTCATCAACGGAGTTGTCGTTCACGGCTTTGTCTCTCTTTGGCGGCATCGTGGATCGTCGGCTGGTCTGCTGATACCAACTGATGTAGAGGATGTTACGAAAGGGAGAATTACGAACTCAAAGAGGAACAGAAACTTTATTTCACGCTGAACTGCTTTTTATCTGTTCCCTATTACATAAATAAGGACCTAAAATGATAATTCCTAATAATTAAGTAAACACCCCTTAACTAATAAAAATGACACAACTGCAACTACTAATAGAAAATAATCCCAAAGAGAAATAGAATAATAAAATAAATATGCTAAACGCGTAAACGGTCGTATTTCTGCAAATACGTCAATGCGGCCTCGTCTCCATCACAAAGGAAAGAAAATAATGAAACAGAAGCAAAAAAAATGTTAATGCTAGAAGAATCTAAACTTTTCAAATTAACGAATCAACAAAATAAGAAAATTGCTATAACATAATTTTTACATTACCGCATCGCAAATAAAAACAATAACAACAAAGCAGTCCATAATAGAGAAAAACAGATTGATTACGTAAAAGTAATAATATAAGGAACAAGAACCAAATTTTAAAAGAGGTTGATGAGCTGACTTCCCGTGTTTAAAAACAACCCGCCTTATTAGGAATGAGCGTAAACATACACCAAGGCCCTTTTACAAAGCCATTGTCGTGAATAAACTCTTGAGTTGCACCATTTTCATCAAATTTTTCTCGTGGCCATGTATTATTTCCACTTCATACCTGACGTTATTAACTTGCAAGACTGAAACAATCTTGTTGTTATAATCGTCCTCAGTATACAACCTCCAGATCTAATGAAAAGGTAGAGCCATATTTTTATATGATTTTTCATATGAACGAAAAGAGATAAATTTAAAATAAATAAACATAGTTTTATGCGCGAACAAAATATAGGAGATAAAGAAACCTATGAGATATTTAGGTTGTAATAATATTTTATATTATTCTATTATTGTCGACCATATAATTAGTTGGACCTAATTGAATTAATAGTCAAACTTATTTAAGGTGAATATGTATTTAATGGATTATTAATGTTCTAATATTAAAAAATTCAATTTGTGATGTTTGACTTGGACATTAAGTTAGGTTAGAACATGGGAATGTTAGTAGGAATAGATATGTAGGACTCCTCCTATATATACTACATGTCCCTCTCTCCCATCTCATGCGAAATAAAGTTCTCAACATCAAGGGCTTTATGAAAAGACGAGAGACGCGGGAGATAGAAACAATTCATAGGCAAAGGTGAATCCATCATTGGAGATTATGAGAAAACAATTCATAGGCAAAGGTGAATCCATCATTGGAGATTATGAGAAAGATAGATCTATGAGATTACAAGAAAGAGATCGCAGATCAACATCATAGATCAAGAAAATAAGGAAGGACTATAAGCTGGATTCTTGTAAGTTCTATGTGCAATTTAATTTATGCAAAAGATCCATATTCTATGAATTGATAGAATTACATGTTTAGGGTTTATTCAATTCCGCCTAATAGTTGTGAATATACCCGTTAAATTTCTTACATGTGGTATCAGAGCATGTGTTTATGCATGATTATCTTGTCAAATAAAAGTTTTACATGAACAAGTAATTGCGTTAGTAATTGTTCCGTCCGGCATATATTGCTTTGAATCGGAAATAGATTCATAAAGGTTCAATTGTAGAATTGTTTTCTACTGTATTGTGATTTTATTCGTGGCTTGTCTAAAATAAAATAATTGTTGCAAGCTGCATAATGGATTGGTAAATAGGGTAGGTTGTGATTGTAGAGTTGTTTTTTAAAAAACATCACGGATTGTTGATAATTGAGAAAAACTAATTGAATTGCTTCTATGCTTTAATTATATATACTGCCTGATAGTTTAGTTACTGTATCCCTGTCAGTAATCTGTTATATGTTGTAACACCCCGCTTATCAGAGTAAATTTTTCGCAACTTTTACTTCGAATATACTTAATTCTTTCGAAATCTTTTGCAACTAACTCGGGATGCTACTCAAACTCATCATCTTCAAAATCCGTTTATCTTTAAACTTTTGTCTAATACTTCTTTATACATAATTTAAAACAGATTTCCTTTAAACTTGCATTTAAAATACCATAATCATATTTCTCATAATGGTAAAAACTTGAAATATGAAATTCATCAAAATGCAAGTTCAATACTTAATATGCATAGCGGATATACTTGAAAATGTGGTTAATTATACAGAATGTTATAAATGTCCGTATCAAAGCTTGTCTTCATCTGAGTCCACTATCCACACCAACACTGCTCCACTCACACCTCCTCTTCGGCCTGTTACCTGAAACTAAAACTCATGGGGGTGAGTAACGAATATGGATAATCATAAACCGATATCTGATCGGTAACTTAAACTTTTCTCTTATCTTGCCGATAGTTAATCGGATACGTGTGCATACTCTGATGGATATTTCTAAGGCACCTAACGGCCTCCATCAGAACTTAGGATATAATCTCTGAGAACAAATTAATGCCTCCTCATCCCAAGCGTAATAAACTTAAACTTTAGGATATACTCTGAGACAACTGATGGTCTCCTCATCCCAACCATATCGTACTCAATGTGATACCCATTCAGGGTCCCCACCTTTTTGTCTTTGAAATCATTTGAAATACGATAAGTGCTGTACTGGTACTGTATCTGCAAGTTACATCAAATATAAACAAATATACTAAGTACTATGCTCGTATACTCAATAAAATGCTAGGATGCTCAACTCTATCAGATAACTTATCCAAATTTTTAATATCAATTTAATGATTCACTGAAAAATTATTACGAAGTCCGAAATTACCACTGATTTACTTACTGAACTGATTTGGCTCGAAAAATACTTAAATTTCGGAATAATACTCGAACCGAAATACTCGAACTAAAAATTATCTTGAACTGTCGGCCGAACCGGTTTAATTTAATCGAACTGAAACATGTTTTAGTTACTCATCTTATATATGACTATATATATACTCAAGGATTTTATCCAATTCAAATTTCCTAATTTAATTCAATTTAAATTGAATTAAATAAATTCTCAAAACTCCATGATTCTTCAAAATCACACATAACTCTAAAAATAATGAAACTTGACATTTAAATAGAAGATATACTCAAGTACTAGCTGTTCAAATTTTATCTCAATAGCACTTCAATAGCTCATTCAACAAAATTCCTAAACTTAAACTATAATTATGCTAATTACACGCATAACTTCAAACAATTTTATAAAATCACATACTTATCATATCAAGATAAAACTTGGTCATCTTGTTCAATAATTATTCAGGAAATATTCATAAAAGTTTCACATTAAAAACTTGAATGTGAAATGAGTTCTCTCGCATATACAATCAACTTGACATGCGTGCGATATAGAATTTTTAACTCCTTCATTTCTCAACATAAAATTCTGAAATTTGACAGGAAACTTCTCAACCTATAGATAGACATGTCATTAAAATTATACATTTTTCTCATGCATATAGTCTGACTTATTCGAAGTCAAAATATGCAGCTTAAACTAGGCATAGAAACTCGATTTGCATGATAAACTTTAAAAACTTATTAATAGAGCTATACATGACTAAATGACATGATTATTACACCTAAATGCTCAGTACTTACAAAAGATAGTTATTATAAACTCAAAATAGCAGGTTGTACATAGCATGCTCGATTTCTCAAAGCAACAACACATATAAAAAATCATGTGAATGTATGATATCTTGCTTCATTTAGTGCACAAAATCGCTAAAGAGCTGAACCTTTAAGGAATCAATATACATCATTAACTATTTTATCTTAGTTACAAAGCATGCTAAAAATTTTAACTTCTTACCTTCTTTAAAAGAGCAAGATAATAAAATGAAGAAGGTGATGAGCGGTACTTCCCTCTCGGCCTCCTTTCAATTTTTCCCAATTGTGAAAGGGATTTATGAAATGTGTTAAGTATACTAAGCTTTATATATATATAATGATCAAGAGGAAATGAGATATAGAAGATTTTATTCAACTCTCTTAAAGACGTGAACATTTAGGTGAAGGAAATTTATCCTTATCATATATTAGGTGTCACTTTCTCAATAATTCATTCAATCAATGCATTCTTAGGATAATAACGTAGTCATGCAAAGAGGTTAGCTTGCAAAATGGCTGAAAATTCGATTAGCCTTTATTAATACATTGACTCAACACTTGCTTGAAAATTGATGAAAAAATAAATTAATATATACTCTGAAGACGTGCAATATATCACTTAACAATAAAATTATTTCATCAACAAATCAGGCAAAGTGGCATGACTCATCTGGTAATAATAATAATAATAATAATAATAATCCATGAATGATTTAAGAATGGCCCCTCAACATTTAAAATAGTGGCCCCTTAACATAAAAAAAATATGTTGACATTTTCGCCATTTAATACTCTCGGTATTTAGCTCTTGCAATGGCTGAATCTATATCACTTAAGACATAAAATAATACTTAATAATGATCTTGGAACATGCTAAGAAACCAAGAACCGTAAAATCGAAAATTCTTACAATTTTTGAATTTCCTTCTTTTCTTTTGGCATTTTTCCTTTTTATGCTGAAAAATTTTTCTTATCTTGTAGTCTACTAAAAATATAGAGAGAAAATAATTTAATTTATTTCTCGGAACTGAAATCGGACATATATTCCGACTACAATCGAAAACCGAAAAAAACAAAAATTCTAAAAATCTTATTTCTCTCTAATAATTTAAATAGACTAAAATGTCTAAATAAATTTTCTCACTTCTTTGAACATTTATAACTTAAATATTCATGGATCCTTAACCGAACTCAAGAGCTAATTTGTCTCGACTCATTATTCTTTTTCTTTCTCATTCAAACTAGAAATGGCCAAATTTACATACATTGAGCTAAATAAAATGGAATGTTACTTGAACTTGAACTTCATCTTAAATAACTTATTTCAATTCAATAAAAATTAATGTCTAATTAATCCTTATAACTTGATCAATACTCAAAACTAAGCTAGGCTCGAGAATCATTTGCTCGGTAATAATCTTAACTCGTAACCGAACATGCTTGGTTCGGTTCACGACTTATCTTGAACGAGTAATCAAAATATACTCAATTTTTTATTATTCGTCATCTTATTATAATTAATCCCATCTTATAAATCCATTTATAAAAATAAACAGACCGGAATTAATTAATTACTGAACTGGCTCGATTACTAAATAAAATTTAACCGATAATACTTTCAACTTAAAGCGAACTTTTAACTGAATAACTTAATAACTGGGCTCGAAACTAGGAACGAGCATTATTAATAAAAGTAATTAGTTCAAACTTAGAACTAAAATAATTACTTTTATTAATTACTGAATGGGATATTACATATGTGGCATGAATTATTTACTGATCGTGTACCATTAAGCTGTTGTTGGACTTCTGTGGTCAAAGTATCTTATAGCAATTTTCGTGTTGTTGATTGAGATATGTTATTGTTTTGATAATCTCATAATATACACTTGAAATAAAATTATTTTCTAATTATATTATCTATGTAAAGAAACTAGTTAGTCACCAAAGTGGCCTAGTTTAATTTATGGAATAGATAATTAAATTAGAAGAAATATCAATAAAATAAAATATTTTCTAGTTATATTATCTATGTAAGAAAACTAGTTGATCACCAAAGTGTCCTAGTTTAATTTATGGAGTAGATAATTAAATTAGTTAAAGTATCGATTATTCAAATATAAAAGGATGTCTTATTAATGTTTCTCTAATTATATATTTGAATAATTGATGTCATTGATTATAAACCAGGAGGACACCCAAAGGTGGGCCATGTGCTTATAGTTATGACAATTAAAAGAGAAATTATAATTTCTGTTAGGTCAATTAGTGTGTTTGTCCAAAGATAACCTCTAATTGATCAAAATTTATATAATTTCTATTAAAGATTAATATTTAATAAAGAAGTTACACTTAAAGGGATGTTAATTAGCGTGTTTCTCCAAAGATAACCGCTAGTTGACTCAAGTTTGTATAATTTCTATTAAGGATTAATATATAAAAGAGAAATTATAATTATAGTTAGGTTAATTAGTGTGTTTGTCCAAAGATAACCACTAATTAATCACAATACCTATAATTTCTATTAAAGATTTTTCCTCTTAGGCATCAATCAAGTATATTATATATTTAAGTATTTGCCCAAAGGTATATTTAAATATATAATTTAAAAGATTTCTGAATCCATTAATTGTCTCTCAAAGCTTAACTAAATAGCATGTATTAAAGTTTGCAGCGTTCAAAATTTGGTTATCCGTACAGTATTATAGTTAACAAAAAAATTCAATTGGCTGAACTTCAATGAATGGTATAAGCATATCCAATTTCAGTTAGGTTCAATGAATTTGTATATGACTCTAATTATTGAGGTTCCCACAACCATTACTGATGAGAGCTTCGAAGTAGAGGTAACTCTACGTAGGGTATGTGAGCGATCAAATAGGTTGTGTTTGAATTTTATGAAGTTAATCAAGGCGGATAACATTAAAACTGATAATGCAAAAGATTTCCTAAATAAAAATCAAGTAATTATTTCCATTTAAAATTGCGGAAATAGTTGTTGTGGAAAGTTCCATTAGCGAGCTCACCACTATAAAAGTCCATCTGATTCCGCTCCATCCATGATCTCGTGACCCACATGTTCAACATATAAGCTAAACTTACAAACATGAGAATGAATGTGATAGACTCATTTATGGTTCTATTCATCATGAACTACCTACCTGTCAAGTTTGACCAATCCTAGGTGAACTATAACACCATTAAAGATAAATGAGATTGTAAGCAAATTAAGGCTATGCGTGTAGGAAGAGGTGGGAATAAATGAGATGAAAGAAGAGTCGATTCATTTTATATCTCATGTGAGAGCCAATAATAGTAAGATAAAATGGGAAATAAAGGCAAATAAAAGGAGATTGGCTTACTTGAAGTTTTTAAAGGTCCAATCATTAAAGAAATGAGGTATTATTTCTGTAAAATGTTAGGCCACCTCATGAAAGATTGCCCGAAATAAAATCTGATTTGAAAAGAAAACATACATTAATTTTCGTATGTTGTGAATCAGATTTATTAAAGATTCCCAATAATACTTGGTGGCTTGATTCTGTGCAACTACTTATGTATGGAGTTAAACGTAGTGCACATAATTAAAATTCTACTCTCTGATGGCATTATAGATTATGGTCACATATCCAAAGAAAAGTTTTGAGAATAGTGAATAATGAAACCATTTGGATTTTAGTGATCAAGATGTATGTATAAAATGAATTAAAGAAAAGCAAACTAGCATACATTAAAGAGATCTGCCAAGAGAAGCATTAAAATCTTATAACTTATGTACATTAATTTTTTGTGGTCTATTCAACATCCCTTTGTGGGGTGATGTAAAGTATTTAATCACCATTATAAATGATTTCTCATGTTATAGTCTACTACATGAAAAGACTCAATCATTGGACTATCTAAAGATATACAATGATGAGATGGAGAGGTAGTTAGATAAATAAGTAAAAGTTGTGAGATCTCCTTAGATTGGTGAATATTATTGTAAGTTCAATGAAAGAGGATAATATCCTAGTCCATTTGCAAAGTTTCTTGAAATTTGAAATATTTGTGTGCAATACAATATAACTGAGACTCTTCAACATAATGGTATTGCTGAGAGGATAAACCGTACTTAAAGAATATGGTTAGGAGTATGTTGAGAAATTCAACATTAACTTTTTTTATGTGGACTGCTGCATATTGGGTAAACAAGGTTCCTAGTAAAATAGTTCCTTTTATGAACTATGGAAGGGTAGGAAACCTAGTTTGAGGCATCTTCATGTTTGAGGGTGTCAAGCAGAAGTAAAAGTATATAATCCACATGAAAAGAAACTTGATCCTAGGACAGTCAGTGGTTTTCTCATTGGCTATTCGGAAAAGTTCTGAAGGATATAAGTTTTATAGGCCTAATCATAGTACGAGAATAGTTGATTCCAGCAATGCTCGATTCATTAAAAATGATCAAATCAGTGGGAGTTTGGAACTACAAAGTTTGGATGTCAAATAAACTCGGGTTGAACAGTGTTAACCTGAGAGTCCATCAATGGTTGTTATTCTTTTAGTTACAGTACCGTCATGTAACTTTGATGAATAAAAAAATGATCCAAACTCACTTGATAATGAATCATCACAAAGCAATCAAGAAATTATAGAACAACCTTTGGTTGATGAAATCACAAGCCATGAAAAGTGAAAATTCTGTAAAAGTTGATCAATGCTATGAAAGAATAATTACAGTCAATGGATGACAACAAAGTTTGGAATTTAGTAGAATTACCTGAAGGGTCTAAAAGAGTTGGGTGTAAATGGGTTTTTCGAAACCAAACACGACTTTAAAGGTAATATCGAAAGATATAAAGTTAGACTTGTTTCTAAAGGTTACACCCAAAAGGAAGGCATTGACTACAAGGAAATAATATCTTTTATTTCAAGAAAGATTCCTTCAGAATTGTAATGGTAATGGTGGTTCTGTATGATTTTGAGCTTTATCAAATGGACACAAAGATCACCTTCTAAATGATAAACTTAAAAGGAGATCTACATGAACTAACTAAAAGTTTTTGAGATCACAAAAAATGAAGCGTTAGTGTGTAAGTTGAATAGATCGATATATGGACTAAAACAAGCCTCTCGTCAATGGTATCTTAAGTTTAATGATATCATCACTGCTTATGGTTTTGTAGAGAATACTGTAAATTGGTGTATCTACATTAAGGTCAGTGGGAGTAGATCTGTTATTTTAGTTCTGTATGTCAATGACATATTTATAGTTGCTAATAATGTGGACATGTTGCACGAAGTAAAGAATTATCTCTACGAAAATTATGAAATAAAGGATATGGATGAAACGTCCTTGGTAATTGGAATAAAAATATTCTAGAATAAATCACAAGGACTAAAAGTTTATCCTACAAAAGTTTTATTCGAGATTTTGGAGATATTTACAATGGATGGTTGTTCCATATAATTCCAGTTCATAAAAGGGACACATTTAGTCTATAATAAATGTCCGAAAGGTGAAATGGAATGAAAAAGTGATGGAGGGAATTTCTTAGATATAAATGATTAGGAATCTTAAGAAGGACAAACCTGTACTAGGTTTGATAACATATTTGTTGCTGGTATGTTAAGCAAATATAAAAGTAATCCCTAAATGATTATTTAAATGCTGCAAGGTTTTTTAGAGTATTTACAAGGCATTAAAGAACACATGCTAACTTAAAGAAGATCCAAATTATTTGTTATAATTGGATAATCGGATTCAGACTTTTGCTCATAATTTCTAAAGGAGCAAGATTATGGAAAAGTGGAACAAAGTCCATCATCGTGACTTCCACGATTAAGTTTGAGTTTGTGGTGTGCTTTGAGGCCACAAGTCAAATTTAGGGCTACGGTGCTTTATCTTAGGACTTGGAAATGTCGACATCTTGTCCAAGCCGCTAAGAAATTTATCGCAGTATCGTAGCAATAATATTTCAAGGAATGGCAAGTATGAAAGGGTGTGAATCACATAAAATTGAAATACTTGGTCGTAAAAGTAGAAGTGAAGAACTGAAGTGTCATTTGAGCATTCTAGTACTACTTGCATGAAAGCGGATCCATTAAAGGGTTATTCCCTATAGCCGTTGCAAGGCATATAAAGAAAATTGGGAATAATGAATGGGGCCTTGTTGGACTGACCGATACTGAATGAAATTACTCAATTAACGATTTTGACACTTGTTGAATTCAATTAAAGATGTTTGGTTCTTCACATACAATATCATCATTATGGATATTTATTTTATAGTGTATACATAAAAGTTGGATGACTTATGGCTATGGTACGAACTGTTTGTTCCATATTAAAGTAAAATTGAATTAGAAATGATTTGTGGTACATGGAAGGGATCATGTCCCTCGAAGACTTGTGACCGCCATGACTCGGTTAATTTCTATTTTAATTTTAAATTTATATATATATGTATTCAATTATAAGTTTGATGAAAAGTGCGCGCTTAAAGTAGTTCTTTGAGTTTCGACACTATATGGTCCAAGTGGGAGAATGTAATAATATTTTATATTATTCTATTATTGTGGACCATATAATTAGTTGGACCTAATTGAATTAATAGTCAAACTTATTTAAGGTGAATATGTATTTAATGGATTATTAATGTTCTAATATTAAAGAGTCCAATTTGTGATGTTTGACTTGGACATTAAGTTAGGTTAGAACATGGGGAATGTTAGTAGGAATAGATATGTAGGACTCCTCCTATATATACTACATGTCCCTCTCTCCCATCTCATATGAAATAAAGTTCTCAACATCAAGGACTTTATGAAAAGACGAGAGACGCGGGTGAGAGAAACAATTCATAGGCAAAGGTGAATCCATCATTGGAGATTATGAGAAAACAATTCATAGGCAAAGGTGAATCCATCATTGGAGATTATGAGAAAGATAGATCCATGAGATTACAAGAAAGAGATCGCAGATCAACATCATAGATCAAGAAAATAGGGAAGGACTATAAGCTGGATTCTTGTAAGTTCTATGTGCAATTTAATTTATGCAAAAGATCCATATTCTATGAATTGATAGAATTACATGTTTAGGGTTTATTCAATTTCGCCTAATAGTTGTGAATATACCCGTTAAATTTCTTACATAGGTGACATAATCCAACATAAATTTTTCATGCAACTAGAATTGAAGAAGGCATATACATAATATTGTTTCCTTATTATGCTCATATCATCCATCTACATAATCTACCACAAATAAATTATAGATACCAAACAATTGTTTTTTTTAATCCACTTCTATGTAGAATCTAATCCATTCTCTATAAACTCTGAGTTGCTGCATAATATCTTTTAAAATGATCTCAAATCCTATTTAAAAATAGAAATTTTATGGAGTCATCGGATGGTTTTCTTATGCAGTCATCCATCACTTTAAGTATTTACACATATCCAAAATATATTTATTGTAGGACAAGTATCAATACACTATTTGTGAATAAGTGTGGATGGCTCCATAAGTCGTGCCATCCAATTGCCCCATAACAAAAGTGACTTAAAAAAAGGTATATATATGAGAATACAATTTAACGTCTTAGTAAAAAATGTTACGGCTACTCTAATATACCATCACGCTGTCAGGATACATTACGTTTAAGTTATGTAAAAACAATAGGACGGTTTATTTTGTGAAATAAATTGGGAGAGAGAAATTTATACTAAAAAAAACAAAGAAAATGAAGTAAAAACGTTGGGGTGGGAACAAGATGTCATCACTAAAAACAGAGATATGAAACCAATTTTCCTCTCTCTCTCTCTCTCTCTAAATACTCGTTCAACCCCAATTCAAAAACCTAGCGGACCCTAGCACTCATCGGAGCCTCCCTTTCTCCGACAAACCGCCCTCGCTGCTCCGATTAGGCTCTTGGGCTGTAGTCACGTCTCCTTGTCAGCCGTTTGTCCCTCCCGATGAGGTGTTTCGCCTATTATTTCCCAATTGGTCGTGGGGGATGTTCGGGGCTATTGGCTTGCGGGTGATTGTGTCAAGGCGAGCTCCGGCCGCCGTGCAACGGTGGCTGGGGTCGAGAAAAGCTTTTAATTTGGACTTTCATTCCTCATCTCGTCCTGGTGCTGGGCTTGGAAGGGTCCTCTGGTGGCGGCTCCCGACGAGGTTTGTGCGGGTTCGTGGCCTTCGGGGTGGGCAGAGGGTGGATTAATTGCGGGTCTACAAGGCCTGTACAGATGGTGGCCACTCGGTAGGTCGTCGATCCTGTTGGATGGGTTTGAGTGCCGGGGGGTCCCTTTTTAATCGAGTGTTGCGGATGCCAAGTGCGCATGTGTGGAAGGGAGGGCTGTAGTTTTCTTAGTTTTTCTTCTTTTGTTCCTTGTTTGTTTGTTTGTGTGTTGTAGGTTTTTTGGTTTTGTGCTTTCTGTTGGGATCAATGAGGATCTCATTATGTACAAGTCACAAATTCAATAGCAACAATAAACCAATGCGCAGTGGATCTAGAGGTTTAGGGTTGAATGATTACGGCTTAAAATTCGCAGACTTTGAGACGTTGTAGATTACCGTTGTAGAAAATCATCTGATCTCAAAATCCGTTGGGCAGCCGGACTCTTCTCGTCGGACTCGGGAAGCTCACGGGACGATGGCCGGGAGCAGCACGTGGGTCGCGGGGTCGCTGGCGGTGTGAAAGGATGTCGCGCGGTCGTGGCGAGGTAGTGATGTCGTCGGGCTGCGCGGTCTCACGGTGGCGTCAGCGTGCGCGGGCTGCGGCGGTGGGCCGCTGTAGCTCGCGGCGGTCGACGGTGGTCGGCCGACGGTCACGGGGTTGATCGTCGGTTGATGATCACGGGGTCTCGGTACCTCGGGATCTTCTACTGTGTATCTCGAACACCTCTTCCAATTGTACCGGTGGAAAAACAAGACGATGATAAAGCTCGACTCTGGGAATTAGAGAGAGGAAGAGTGCAGCCAAACGTGTATTACATTAGGTTATGTGTGTCTCAATCCCATAAGCCTAATGATGTATATATAAAGCTACAGTAGGGATCCTAAGGAGATGAGGACTAGGACTCCTAAGGAGATGAGGACTAAGGCTCCTTAAGCATTGGGCATAACTGTGAGCTAAACCCACTCTTGCCAATACTTTACTAATGTTTCGGTCCACTGACGAAAACATTACTGAACTCTCTTATCCTCCTCGAAATTATATTTGAGACTCCAATTATAACTACTCGAATTACCTCCCCACGTTTAAGATATAATGTCCATTAGTTAATTCAATTACTGATAATCAAGAGCTAATTATTATATTATATGGTAACGCAAAACACTCCGATCGGCTTGAAATTGGCTCGTCTTCCTCCTCCTCACCGGTAGAACGCCGCGTACCTGCAAAGAACTCTCACACCGGAGGGGTTTTCTGGTGAAGAGCCTCCGATGCTTAAGTCAGTATACGTTTCACTCAATTTCTCAAGAGTAAAAATGGATATATCGTTTCTAACAAGAAAAGGCTCACCCCTCTATATATAGGGGTCAGATACCTGCCCTAGGAGGTGCCCGAATTTTCTGAGCTGTCTGCCTAAAGATGCCCGCCTGTACACACGCAGTGTGTGTGTGTCAGAAGTGGTTATCGCCACTATCACTGTGCGCCAGTATATCCTCGCCACATGTCCTCTGCACATGAGTAATTATTCCTTGAATATTCCTCGGAAATTTCTTGGGAGGCTCGCGCGCTCCCTCACGTCTGGATCACGCTCCCGTTTTCTCTTCACTCGCGAGGTGGTCGATTCGATGATCTCTTGCTCAATAGATCGATCTTCGACCAGATCTGCCCCAGTATTCAACCACTACCTTTCAGCCTACTATTGCTCGACCAGCATGGCCTTTCCCACATTAGGCTCGTATGGTTGACGTAGTGAACCAATTTATTCCTTCAGGTATATAATATCCCATATCATCTAGTCCTCCCCACTCTGGTCGAGTCTAAATAACTCGATTCAAGAGTTATTTTGTGTTTGCCTCTTTGATTTATTGGCACCTCGAACCTCTCGCTAGTTTTGTCTCTGTTCTTTGACCACTTAGATGGCTTTCTCTTTAATTTCCCTCTGTTCTTTTTCCCTTTATCATTACTACAGCTTTATTCTGCCACGCATCCTGTTTGTCAGTATCTCAATCATCATGTCTCCTCGCGCTTTGCACCGTTTCGTTATCTGCACCCTTTAAACTCTCCCAACCGTTGGATTTTACTTTAATCCAACGACTATCTTCATTAACTCTTCGTCTTGCTTTCCTTACACACATAAATACCCATACTTAGCAATTTTCTGACTTTTCTCACCTTTCCAAATCTCGAATTCTCTTGTGCCCTAACTTTCTTCGCGATTTACACTTCCTGCTCTCGGCGCTTCCATTCTCACCGTCTCTAAATTTTCCGGCGACCTTCTCTCCACTACGATAATGAGTAAGTTCTCTATACTTTGAATTTGTGGTTGTGTGTTTCTCTTTGATAATTTTCGAGTTTTCCGATTTATCAATTTTCCTTTTTCGAAACTTCATTCACACCCTAGCCACAAAATCTTCCCCTTTTTCTTCTCTGTTCACCCTCGAGAACCCTAAAGGTCTTCCCTTTAACATCTTTTACCCTTATTTTTCAGATTCCGCTACCTCCAATGAGAACGAACACTATTCCAGTAATGACATGACTACCCTGTCGCCCTCAATTCGCCACCCTATTCCCCATTCTCCCTCAAATTCCGTTGAGGAAATTTACGATGTTGTTCCTCTCTACGTGCTTCGCCCTTCAGATTATTCCACACTTTCTCCTCCACCTCAATCTTCCCTTCTGATTGATGAGTCAGAAGAGGATATTCTCGACAACATTCCTCTCACCCGTCGCAGTCGACCAGACTTTGGTGCTTCTGATGCAGTCGAAGCAGCCCTAGACGCCACTGAAGCAGCTCGCGATAATAGTGAGGACCACGTTCCTCTTTTCCAACATACTATTCCTTCCAAATCCCCTTCCTCGAGCAAATCTAAAACGACTACCACTTCTTCCAAACCAACCTCAAAGAAGAGGTCGACCAAACCCTCTTCTTCTAAGAGGCCATCTTCATCCTCTCTTATTGCAGGATGGATAGATGTCGATGATGTCGGCCATCCTGCTGACTGAGCCTTCAGATCCCCTGGTCCCCAAGATTCATACGACAACCCTCCCAGCAACTGTTATACTTTTTCCAAGATCCAGTTCAAACTTGGTGTCTGTTTCCCTCTTTGCCAAGAGGTGATCGATTTGTGAGTGGTTCGGTCGTCCCCTGAACCAACTGTTGGGTTCTATGAGGAACGTCAACGACATGCACAGTATTGAACTTATCGAAATAAATCCTAACGCAGTGGAATCTATAGTTAGGGTTAGGACATTACCCTTTAAAATTTTTGCCGACTCAGAGACATTTCTGATTTCCTTTGATGGAGATCGTCTGATTACCACAACTCAATTTGGTTGAAGAGTTTGGCCTTTGTCGACTCTAGTCAAGTGTTGAATCACGAACGGATCACCATAACGAACTTCTCGGGCTCGCGCCGGCTGGGCAGGTTCGGTTCAATCTCGGGTCGGGTCGGGTCGCAGCGGTTTGGGTCGCGGACAGGTGCGAGTCACGGGCAGGCACGGGTCGCGATCTGGCCGTGTGGTGCGTGCCGCTGGTAGGTCGCGTCAGGTCGTGACGCGCGGGGTAGCAGATCGCGTGGTGC
>BKCP01005528.1:65297-111387 GCA_008636005.1 Striga asiatica | reverse complement strand
AGACAGGGCGTGCGGACAGAGGCGGCGGGCGTGTGCGGGTCGTGTTACCTGGGCGCACAAGGAATCCTGGGCGAACAGGGACAGCGTGCGCGTGTCGAGCGGTTGCGGGACGTGCAGGGCGATCACGAGCAGGGACGGCGACACAGGGGCTTTCGGCTGGAACCTGACACGAGGTCTGGTTGTGCGCGGTTGCGGGCGGGGCTCGCGATAGAGCGTGGCTGGGCTCAGGCGAGGTCTTGGCGGCGATCGGCGGCGACATCGGTTTTCTGGCGGTGGTCGACGACGGCTGATGGCGGTAGTCGGCTGGGGAAGATGACCGGAAAATATGGAGCTTTGAGGTTTAAAGAAAAACACCTTAAAGCCTTCTAATGGATTACCTAAACACCTACTTCAATTAATCTTGGTGGTGCGATTAATTGAATCTCCCTAACTCTCGATCAAGACAATTTTTCCCTCTCTTGAAGATGAAAAATTGGCCCTCAATGTTGTGTCTCAAGAGGTTGGGACATGGTGTATTTATAGGCTCCATTAGGGACCTTAAGGAGGTGCCAAATATGGGCTTATCCCATTAGGCCAAGGAATCCTAATTTCACTCCATAAACTAATCCATATTAGGTCATGATTCCTTTCTCCTAACATCACCTTCTAGAAGACTCTCTAGTCTCCTAAGCCTAGGTAATGTTCTAGAAGGAATATTCCCTATCTCATGGAATAATAAATATAGAATAAAATTAATTTTTAAAATCCTAATAAAATAAAAAAATAATATATCCCACTAGAATATTATTATTACTATCCCTATTTGGCTCTAATTTAATCAATTAAATTAAACCTCCACTTGATTAATAAATATTAATCTAATTGACCGATTTACCTCCCCATGTTTAAGATATAACGTTCGTGGATTAATTAAATTATTGACAAGATAATTAATCGACTTGTTATTCATTTCCGAAATTAGTACCACTCAGAACTTTAATCATTGTGTCAGATAAATATCCACCTGCAGGGTTTAACACAATATTCCTTCCTGAGCTCATTTCGGGGTCGTCATCAAGCCAGCAAACTGAAACACGGTACCATAAATAATTTATAATAGCTCGTCATATAAACATTCTCATTTACCAAAGTACCGAGTATGTCATCCTAATAATAGGAATCACCCTTGGTAAATCAAATAAATAAGTAATGAATATACACGACTATTTTATATTATCTTACAGCTTTCGAGAACGTGTCAATCACTGGAGGTATAGATTACAACAACGATCAGTGAGTCTCATAGTCTTATCCTTCCGGTGGTCCTGTTCAATACTTAACATAAGTACTAGTGTAATTCTCCAGTTAAGGTCAACTGAATCAAGAATACACTACAGTCTTTTTCCAAATGGGGTCTCGCTTCCAGTCTAAACTGTGAACAAATGATTTAGTCTTACAAGGAACTGATAGATGACCTTTCTGTTCGAGACACCGCGAACCACACTATCTTAATGTAAGACAAGGAGTATGATTGTATAAATAAACAAACTGCAAGCATATGTGCTTTGACTAAGACGCAATTACCAGATCAAAATGGTATTATTAATATCTGAAAGCCAAGCTTTTACAGCATATCTAACAATCTCCCACTTATGCTGAATAAGCTCATGGCTATCACTAACCACAATTCTCTTTTATCTAATTCTCAAAGACTAGTCTAATATGTTGCTCTAACATCTGACTCCCATTCCTTCTACGTGTCTTGAAAAGACTTTCACCGGTAGGCTCTTCGAAAAAGGATCTGCTAGGTTGTTCTCTGATTGTATCTTGGCAACAACGACTTCTCCTCGTCCAACGATTTCTCGTATCAGGTGGTACTTGCGCTCTATGTGTTTACTCGCTTTATGAGTTCGTGGCTCCTTCGAATTTGCTACTGCTTCGCTGTTATCACAGAACACTGTAATTGCAGCGGGGAAACTTGGCACCACGTCAAGGTAGAGGAGAAAATTCCTGAGCCAAACAGCTTCTTTCGCTGCCTCTGAGGCTGCTACATACTCAGCTTCCATGGTTGAGTCTGCCACGCATTTCTGCTTGACACTCCTTCATACAATGGATCCTCCTCCTAAAGTAAGCACAAACCCTGAGGTTGACTTGCTTTCGCCCCGGTCTTCCTGGAAGTCAGAATCGGTGTATCCCAATGGAAGCAATTCATCTGTTTGGTAAATCAACATGTACTCCTTAGTCCTTCTCAGGTACTTGAGTATATGTTTTACTGCAGACCAATGTTCCGGCCCTGGGTTACTCTGATATCTTGCTACCATGTCTACTGCATAACATATATCAGGTCGCGTACACAACATCACATACATGAGGCTTCCTACTGGTGATGCATAAGGAACTGCCTTCATGTCCTCTATCTCTTGCGGAGTCTTCGGGGACATCTTCTTAGATAGAGCGATTCCATGTCGGAAAGGTAAATCCCCTTTCTTTGAATCATGCATGTTGAAACGCTTCAAGACAGTGTCTATGTATGTAGATTGGGATAGGCACAATTCGAATGACCTTGATACCGAGAACATGTCCTACTTCTCCCAAATCTTTCATATCAAACTGCTTGGATAACCATACCTTTACGTTTGATAACATTTTCACACTGTTTCCAATGAGAAGAATGTTATCTACGTATAACACTAGAAACACCACCACGTTTCCTTCACTTTTCTTGTACACACAGTGCTCATCCGGACATTGGGTAAATCCATACGATTGGACAACCACGTCAAAACAGATGTTCCAAGACCTCGAAGCCTGCTTTAGTCCATAAATAGACCTTTTCAGCTTACAGACCAGATACTCTTGTCCATTTACAATGAATCCTTCTGGTTGCTGCATATAGATGTCCTCGTCTAAATTCCCATTAAGGAAAGCAGTCTTAACATCCATTTTCCAAATCTCATAATCCATATGAGCGGCAACAGCCATAAGAATCCTGATGGATTTCAGCATAGGTACCAGCGAAAAAGTTTCCTCATAATCGATCCCTTCTTTCTGGGTATACCCTTTCGCAACAAGCCTAGCTTTGAAGGTTTCAACCTTTCCATCTGCTCCTCTCTTTCTTTTATAGACCCACTTGCATCCAATGGCATGTACGCCACTGGGTTGTTCTACAAGATCCCAGACCTGATTGGAATCCATAGAGTTCATCTTAGACTTCATCGCCTTTTGCCAAGACTCTGCGTTCCGATCTTGAAGTGCCTCATTCTATGTCCGTGGGTCGATTTCAAGAACATCCGGGACAGCCTCAGAAGACTCTTCCAGACCCATGAATCGTTCGGCCTACCAGCAACCCTCCCACTATGACGAGATACTACCTGCTCAGGTGCATTATCAGCGATACGTGTTGCAGTACTTTGTGGTGTAACATCTAGCGCACTCGGTATTGAAGTACTCACTCCCTTTACCTCCTCTAGGACATGTCTACTACTGGGCTTGTGATATAACACATAGTCTTCTTCCAAGAACCTTGCATTCGTGCTAACGATTACTTTTTGGTCCCCGGGACTATAAAATAGACCACCTTTCGTTTCCTTAAGATATCCCACAAACAGCCTTACTTCTATTCTAGGTTCCAACTTATCAGTATCTGTTCTTAGCACATGTGCTGTACCCCAAATCCTGAGATGTCTTAGACTAGGCTTGCGCCCAGGCCACAACTCCAATGGTGCAGATGGTATTGATTTAGAAGGTACTCTGTTCAGAATGTAAACTGCTGTTCCTAGGGCATATCCCCAAAACGAATCGGGTAATGTACTATAACTCATCATTGCCCTAACCATTTCCATAAGAGTCCTATTTCTTCACTTTGCCACGCCATTCTGCTGGGGTGTGCCTGGCGCAGTAAGTTGGGAAGTAATCCCATTATCCATCAAATTGTATCTAAATTCATTTGAGAGATATTCGCCACTACGATCAGATCGTAATGACTTGATACTTTTTCTTAACTGCTTCTCCACAACTGCCTTATACTCTAAGAATTTATCAAATTCAGACTTGCGGTGCAATAAAAAAATGTACCCATATCTCGAGTAGTCATCGATAAACATAACGAAGTACTCGAAACCTCCTCTTGCTTGAATAGACATATGACCACATAGATCGGAATGAATTAGCCCTAACAGATCTTCGGCTCTATTCCCCTTTGATTGAAAAACCCTCTTAGTCATTTTGCCTTCCAGGCAAGGTTCACAAGTTGAAAAAGCCTCGACTTCTAACGACCCCAAGGGCCCGTCTGCTACCAACCTTTGAATCCTCCTAAGATTTATATGACCAAGTCTTAGATGCCAAAGATATGTTTCATTCATTTTCGAAGGTTCCTTTCTCTTATTCAGATTAGAAGATGAATTAAGTAATTGTTTATGTTGCAGTGGAGATAAATTAAGTAAGGTTCCTTTCTCTTATTCATGATTCCTTTCTCCTAACATCACCTTCTAGAAGACTCTCTAGTCTCCTAACCCTAGGTAATATTCTAGAAGAAATATTCCCTATCTCATGGAATAATAAATATGGAATAAAATTAATTCTTAAAATCCTAATAAAATTAAATAATAATATATCCCACTAGAATATTATTATTGCTCTCCCCATTTGGCTCCAATTTAATCAATTAAATTAAACCTCCACTTGATTAATAAATATTAATCTAATTGACCAATTTACCTCCCTATGTTTAAGATATAACGTCCGTGGATTAATTAAATTACTGACAAGATAATTAATCGACTTCTTATTCATTTTTGAAATTAGTACAACTCAGAACTTTAATCATTGTGTCGGATAAATATCCACCTGCAGGGTTTAACACAATATTCCTTCCTGAGCTCATTTCGGGGACGTCATCAATCCAGCACACTGGAACACGGTACCATAAATAATTTATAATAGCTCGTCATTTAAACATTCTCATTTACCAAAGTACCTAGTATGTCATCCTAATAATAGGAATCACCCTTGGTAAATCAAATTAATAAGTATTGAATATACACGACTATTTTATATTATCTTACAGCTTTAGAGAACGCGTTAATCACTGAAGGTATAGATTACAACAACGATCAGTGAGTCTCATAATCTTATCCTTCCTGTGGTCCTGTTCAATACTTAACATTAGTACTAGTGTAATTCTCCAGTTAAGGTCACATGAATCAAGAATACACTACAGTCTTTTTCCAAGTGGGGTCTCACTGCCAGTCTAGACTGTGAATAAATGATTTAGTCTTACAAGGAACTGATAGGTGATCTTTCTGTTCGAGACACCACGAACCACACTATCTCAATGTAAGACATGGAATATGATTGCATAAATAAATAAGCTGCAAGCATATGTACTTTGACTAAAACCCAATTACCAGATGAAAATGGTATTATTAATATCTGAAAGCCAAGCTTTTACAGCATATCTAACACCAACTTCCCCCAAATGCTATCCGCTTCATCACAACCTTCGTTATCCTTTGTCATATCCATCTCGGTCGATTCGACCTGGCCTTCTTCCACTATTGTTATGTGCCCTCGAAACAAGACCAAGGCCTCTATCTAAAGAGCCGTAATGGCGCCCACTTTATTTTCGACACTCCTTCTAACTGCCCCAAATGGAAACATATATTTGCTTATCTCGAGCCTGAGATCGATTTTCCCTGGGCGCTTACCCCTTTGCTCAAAGAGCTTAAATTTGAGCTCGAGAACCCTCCTCAAAACTTTATTTTCGACCAACGTATTGCCATGTGGAACTCCAAACCAGTCGCCTAAAAAACTCTCCTCGAAGATGACAACCGCCTACATTTCTGCAACCTTCTCACCAACAAGTCCTTGTCTCCTCCTACCAAAGAAGTCCTCGACTCCATTCGAGTTGAGGGCGATCTAGGTAACCTTTAATCAATGTGCTCGAGCATTATCGTGTTTATCTTTGAGTGTACATTGTTTGTTACAATATTAACCTTTAATCAATGTGCTCGAGCATTATCGTGTTTATCTTTGAGTGTACATTGTTTGTTACAATATTAACTCGTCTTTTGTGATCCTTTTGCAGAGATGCCTACCATCCCAGTCATGAAGAGGAAAGTCCCTCTGAAGAAGAAGTCAACTCAGGCCTCTGGTTCTCGGCCATTTGACTCGACCACCTATCAGTCCAATTGTACAGCCACACTACCACCCGATCAGACGACCTCCTCCATGGAGGTCGAACCTCGCACCGCGCTTACTCAAGAGTCGGTTATCGAGGAACAATCCTTACCTTCTCAGACCGACATTCCTGTTGAAGAGCACCTCGAGCACCCCGTGGGCTCACAACCGACCTCTCCCCCCGCAAGCTCGACCACTCCGGTTATCCACATACCTGCCTCTCCTAACCCCAAGTTGGTCGAGCAGACACAACTCAAGCGTCCTCTGGTCGAGGGGGGTGAGGGGGTTAATGAACGTCCTCGCCGCGAGGAGGCTGCCACTATTTCCATCCGCGCACCTTCATCTCTGGTCAAGGTTGGATAAGAAGAACTTGTGTCTTATCTTCGAGACATCATCCTTGCTGCCAACCGCGACGATGATAGCACAGATTTGCAGACCCGTGGATATTTCGTTGCGCGATGGTTAGCACATGTAATTTCCAAACTTCCTTTTGTATTTTCTCTGCTTTGTTATTTCTTTTCGTTCCCACTTATTAAGTTCCTTCTTTTACAATGAGTGCAGGGGCTGGTCGAGCTTTTTCCCTTGGTCGACCAAACCGTGACCAGTGCAGGCCACTCGATCCCTAAGATCGAGAAGGGCATCTGCGTTTTGCAGTAAAAGTGCAACGATTTCACCATCCGCTGCCATGAGCTTCGTGAGCAGCGGAAAGACGAGGCGCTTAAGGCCAAGGCCCTCGAGGGAGAGAAGCGGACCCTCGAGGAGGAGAATAAAGCTCTGGCAGTCGCGCTCGAGGCTGAAAAAACTACTTGAGCACAAGAGAAGGCAAGGTTTGAGCAAGAAACGAAACGTCTAATTGACCTCGCTGCTCTTCGTGCTCGCCAGATGGTGTGGTACACCCGGGTTGGGCAACTCTTCCTTCAGGAGCATCGCGAGAAGGTGGTGGCCGATTTTATGCGGTCACCACTATTTTTGAAGGAGGTGCAAATTTCGACGCCGATTGTTTCCAGTTCGCCCTGCAAAAAGTGGGCGAGCAAATAATCGAGGACGAGTTCAAGCAGCTCGATGTGGAGGCTTTCTGGAATGCCGTGCCCAAGGTGCCGAAAAGCTTTCAAGGCAATCCTGACTTGCCACTCGATCACGAGTGGCGGTCAGGTGTCCACGAGCGTACCTTAAATCACGTCGCCACTCTGAAGAAACATTTCATGCTGCCTAACGGTGTAACTCCTCCAACTATTATGAAGGATGCCATGTCTGTAACGCCCCACTTTGATTTTAAAGAAATTCCGGACTTTAAAAAAAATCAGAATAAATTTTTTAAAATTTATTTCAATATTTGTGGCGTTACTCATATATTTCAAATTTCTTCAACGACATAACCTCAATTTCATAACATAAATCATCTAACTCCCAAAATGGGATTTATAAATCCATAAATCATCAATTTGCCAAAATCGGGTTCCCCAAACAAAACTCAAGCTGCAAGACAAAACAATGTGAACGGGGCATCTCCCCAATAGTATCTCAATACTTCATAAATTCTCAGAGTTCGAAAATCCATAAATCATAAATAATCATAAGTATAGCGGAAGCAAAAATCAATTAATAATCAGTCTCATAGGCCGACTACCACTCGCTCTACTCCGCCGTCGTACCCGCCTTGCTTAACCTGAAACGTCAATTTCAGGTGGGGATGAGCACAGTTGGAAATCGTAGTGCTCACCACTATGCAATAAACATTTTCATAATATAAACAGTAAAAGAAATAGTATGATCACAACATGTATAAGAATCAATTAAGTATCCCAAGTTTTCAACATAAATTTACAGTGTTCAGACTCACGTGCACATCTATACCAATAGACTACTACCGGTAGATGTATCGAAGGCCCTCACTCGGGTCATGCTTCGAATGCCCCATGGGCTCTTCATCAATGCCCTACGGTCTTATACACCGAATGCCCCTCGGGCTCCTATCGATGCCCAGTCAGTAGGAGTAACCCCTCGGGTTTATTTTCATAAATACGGCGACGATCGTTCGACGGCCGCTACAGATCACATCGAAGGCTACATGATTCGTAAGCACACATTGATCATAGACAAGTAAGGCACAATTTATTGCATAGACAATTTTAATAAAAATCACCTGGTCGAAGCGACAATTCACAATCACGATTCTCGAAAGCAGGGTGAGGTCAACACCCCAAAATATCTACATTAAGTCAAGATGTTAAAATCAACACCTTATCTTGACTTAAAAAGGAAATCACATTTATACTTAGTCGAACTTGATTCGACTAAGTTGTTTGTGAAGTTCTGTGGACATTGGAACACTTGGACTCGGCTCTAAGACTCAACCAACCACGCATGGGAGTTCACACAATCTCAATCAAAGATCTTCCAAGTCAAACAGACAAAGATTAGCATGCGAGTCGGTTTATAGTTTTTAACTCAGAAGCTATATTTTTGAAATAAAGCAGGTGATTCACATAATCAAGTTGGTTAGGCTACCGAATAAGGTAGACTCTAAAATTTTAACCAAAAATCCACCTTACTGGACTTAGCAAAACCACCAAATTTCAGCCCTTAACTCAAAACACATGATTTTATAAAATTCAGATAAGTTTACACCAAAAACGAACATAAATTAACAACCAGACCTATTGTACTAATTATCCTATGAAATTTTTATCCAAGGAACCCCAGCATGCGAATAACAACATGTAAAAATCTCAGCTATAAACACTTAAAATACGAATTAATAAAATTGTAACAATATTCAACAGATTTTATTGTTTCAGTAAAACCAAAAAACAAATGACCTCCAAAAATTCCGATATTTTTACATCATGAAAAAAATCACAAAATAAGCATTTCAACCTAAAATTCGAATTTTACAGCATCAGATAAATTTATCATAACTAAAACAATTTTAGGCAGAATCACAAAATAAATTATTTCCATTAGCAAACTGAGTCCAAAAATTCTGAAACTTTTATACAACCTCTAAAACAGATAGAGAGACAACATACTCAAATTTCATCAATTTTTAAGCACAACTCAATTTGATATGAAATTAACACGATTCTGCCCAGAAATCACATTAATTAATTACAATAGGTACAGGCCTCATAAAATTATGAATTTTTTACATGAGTTGTATATTCATCTGAGGACATAACATTTCAAATTTCATGGCAATCCGAGTGATATACAATTTATAATGAATTTAATATCAAAACAGCAGTTTATACGAGTTCAACAAATTATCTACGACTCGATAAGACTCGAAATTGTCCGAGGCCTTCACCATAAGACCAAAAACTCATTGTTCCAATTCCCATAGCGACTTAACACGTGTATAACATGATCTCGTTCGAGTTCGCACGAACCGAAGAAACCAATACATCATTTAATTAACATAAAATTAACATATGTACAAATCACATATATAACGAATCACATTAACGCATAAAACGAATTTAAACGAGAGAGGGATCAAGCCTCGATACCGTTCTCGGAAATACGTTCAAAAAACGGATCGGACGAGAGTTGACGGGCTCGGAAGCTAAAATAACGAACCTCGGGCGGCTCACGCTCGGCCTCGGTTCATTCTCGAACAGATGAATGGGTCGGGTTTCCTCGCGGCTAAGCGTGGCAGCGGTTAGGGGTTGCCGACAATTGGAACTTGTTGGTGGCCGCGAGCGGGGAACGAGGCGGCGACGGCTCGCAGTGGCGGCTCGGCAATGGCGGGTGGCTGCTCGTAGAAGGCGCTGGCGATTGTTCACGAAACAGAGGCACGCGACGGCGGCTGGTCTCGTCTCGATAGTGACTGGGCAAGAGGTCTCCGGGAAACTTCTCGCGGAGGAGTCGCGTGGAGGATCCGGGGATCGCCGGTGGCTATCCGCGTGCGGCAGCGATGGCGGAGGGATCGCGACGGCGGAGAGGTCGCCTGGCGCTGCTGCTGGTCATGGCGGAGGGCCTACACACGAAGCAGACTGCAATTACGTGATGATGCTGTCGGAGGTTGCTGGGCGTGAGCATGAACTTGCCGGAGGAACTCGCGAGGGAGCAACGTCGCAGGAGAAGGGCCGTCGGAGTTCGTCGGGGTTGCTGCTGGTTCACGGTGGTTCACGGCGAGAGGAGGCAGCGATTCATGGTTTTCTTGTAGGATGAAGGTGATGGTGATCGGAGACAAGACGATGATAAGGGGTGATGTTGGTGATTGGAATGAAGTGAGGGCAACGGAAATAAGGAAGATGATGACGGGATGATGAGATTTTTCTCTTCTCAGCGATCGCGATCGAGATGGGAGAGGGAAGAAAACAGATCGATGGCTGCGGTGTGTTTCTCTGCTTACGAGCGAGCGAGAGAAAAAAAAAATAGAAGACTGGGGTATTAGTCTTGGCCCACATGACACACATTTACACACACAAGGGCGATTCGGGTTAAAGGGAAACCGGGTCGGGCTCATGGGGTTGGGGCGCCGGGTTTGAGTGCAAAGACTCGGGCTCGGTTCTCGGGCTTAACTAGCCATCTTAATTCGGTCCAGCTCGACGATTAAGATTAAAATGAAACGAATATAATTTATATATATAAGTCACACAATTTATTAAATAATAATAACATTTAGACATTAGGCATTTAATACACACAATATTTAATAATAATATTAATAATAGGCATTTAAACATTTAATTCACAATAAGACATTCATTAAATAACAATGATAATAATTATATTAATAATAGTAATAACAATAAATAATATCAATAATAATAATAATAAATAATACTAAATAATCCATAAATAAATGGGGCGCTACAGTCTACCCACCTTACAAAGAATTCCGTCCTCGGAATTCGAAAAACAAACCACGACCAGATACTAACGAGAAATAAGAGGTGACAACATCAATACATGAAATTTCGGTACCTCCTCCGAATTTCAGTTTTCCTCTCCCAAGTCGTCTTGCCTTGACAACCACCATTGGACTTTGACGAGTACCCCTCCCGGTCCTTTTCTAAAAGTCATCGGTACCTCCAAATAGGTAGGGTTTTGCCTATCACGCAGCTCATCACATCTCACATGTCCTCCGAGATCACACACACGTTTCCTCCATCAACAAGCACAGAACGTGTCATGCATCCTCGCGAGTTCCGGTGGTGGAGTCAACCATCAGGCTAAATCATCGACTTGGTCGGGAATCAAAATAGGACTGAGTACGCGTGGCAGTCCAGAACAACGGCATACTCCACCTCAATGACATGCACAACATTGAACTTATTGAAATAAATCCTAACGCAGCGGAATCTATAGTTAGGATTAGGACATTACCTTTTAAAATTTTTGCCGACTCAGAGACATTTCAGATTTCCTTTGATAGAGATCGTCTGATTACCACAACTCAATCGGTTGAAGAGTTTGACCTTTGTCGACTATAGTCGAGTGTTGAATCACGAACAGATCACCAGAATAAGTTGATCGGGTTTGGATTGGTTCGGGTCAAGTCTCAGTCGGGTTAGGTCGTAGCAGTTCGATCGGGGTCACGGGTCGCGGACTGCAGCTGGTCGGAACCGGTTGGCGCGGGTCGCGGGTTGCTGGCAAGTGCGTGTCGTGGAGTTACACGCAGGACTGGAACGTTGGCGCTGGGCGTCGCGGTCTACTCGGGCGTGTGCAACACAACACTCCTAGGTTGACGCGGACAGGGACTCGGGCAGCTGGCAGACGCGTGCGGGAATCGGACTTCACGTGGGCGTGTGCGGCAAGTCTCCTGGGCACGCGAGGAATCCTGGGCAGGCACAGGCTGTCCAGCACATGGGACACGGACGCGAGATGAACGGGACACGAGCAACGACGATCAGGATCACACGGAGCGTGCTGGACGCGTTTCCTATGCGCAGGAGGTCGAGGCCGCGATCACGTGCAGGGGCGATCGGAGTCGGGGCTCCGCGCGGTGATGCTAGCCTGTGATACGCATGACCTGGGAAATGGTGCGAGGCTCCGGCTGCGCGCAGTAGCGGGCCTGTGCTCGCAGCTGCGTGCCTGGGGTCTGGGCGGTTCTCGGTCGCGAACGGCGGTGGTGGCTGATTTCCGGCGTGGACGAAAGCGGCGGGTGGCGGCGGTCGACTAGGGAGGATGACCGGAATTTATGAAGCTTTTTGGCTTGAAGAAATATTACCTAAAAGGCTTCTAATGAATTACCTAAAAACCTAATTCAATTAATTTTGGTGGAGCAATTAATTGAATTCCCAAACACTTAATCAAGATAATTTTTCTCTCTTGTGAAGAAGGAAAAAACGTGTAGTAGTAGTCTTGTACAAGAGGTTGGGACATGGTGTATTTAAAGGCTTCATTAGGGACTCCTAATAGGTGTCAAATATGCGCTTGTCCCATTAGGCCAAGGAATCCTAATTCTACTCCACTTATTAATCCAACTAGGTCATGTTTCCTCTCTCTTAACATTACCTTCTAGAAGACCCTCAAATCTCCTAACCCTAGGTAATATTCTAGAAGGAATATTCCCTATCTCATGGAATATTAAATAATGAATAAAATTAATTCCTAAAATCCTAATAAAATTAAATAATAATATATCCCACTAGAATATTATTATTGCTCTCCCCATTTGACTCCAATCTAATCAATTAAATTAAACCTCATTTTGATTAATATTTATTAATCTGACTGATCGATTTACCTCCCCATGTTTAAGATATAACGACCGTCGATTAATTAAATTACTGACAAAATAATTAATTAACGTCTTTATTAATTTCAGAAACTAGTACCACTCAGATCTTTAATCATTATGTCGGATTCTCATCCACGTGTAGGGTTTAACATTATTCCTTCCGGAGCTCATTTCGGGGACGTCATCAACCCAACGCACCCGGACACAGTGACTGTAAATAATTTAACATAATATTCTTACTTACCAAGATACCTAGTATGTCATCCTAACAGAGTAGGAATCACCCTTGGTAAATCAAGTAAATAAGAAATAAATATATATGCCTATTTTATATTATCTTACAGCTTTAGAGAACGCATTAATCACTGAAGGTCTAGATTACAACAACGGTCACTGGATCTCGTAATCTTATCCTTTTGTGGTCCTGTTCAATACTTAACATAAGTACTAGTGTAATTCTTCGGTTAAAGGTCAATTGAATCAAGAATACACTATAGTCTTTTTTTCAAGTGGGGTCTCACGGCCAGTCTAGACTGTGAACAAATGATTTAGTCTTACAAGGAATCGATAGGTGACCTTACTGTTCGAGACACCACGAACCACACTATCTCAATGTAAGACAAGGAGTATTATTGCATAAATAAATAACCTGCAAGCATATGTACTTTGACTAAAACACGATTGCCAGATCAAAATGGTATTATTAATATCTGAAAGCCAAGCTTTTACAGCATATCTAACAGTTTAAATATCGAGTTATCTTTTTAGATTTTTTTTGTCTCCGATCAGTATTTTGCCTTGCAGTAATTCTCGAATCGAGGCCCTCCAGTCCTCCTTTTTCTATACGTCCATGACTTCTACTAAATAACTTTCCTTTATATGCAAAGTTATGATATTTTTTCCCATTTTACCTTCATACGAGCTAGCCATTCGCGCTAACCAATCAGCTCTCTTGTTTTCTTCTCTTGGTACTTATATTAGCTCGTATATTTCCAGCCCTTACACAAGGCTCTGAATTTCTTCTACATATTTCACCATACGCTCCTCTTTGACCTCGCAATTTTCCATCACTTGTCCTACTACTACTTTCGAGTCGGAATGAGTTATTATCTTGCTGGCTCCTCCACTTATTGCAAGTTAGATAACCTTGATCAAAGCTTCATACTCTGCTTCATTATCTAAGTCTTTAAATCCCATTCTGATTGTGAAGTCTAGTTTCTCTCCTTCCAGGGTAACCAAGATGATCCCGAGGCCCGATCCCTTAACCGCTGAGGATCTATCCACATGGACCACCCATTTTGTCTATCCTACCTTAGTTCATTATTGGATGAAGTCAGTTAATGCCTATGCCTTGATTGCTCGCCTGGGATCATACTTAATGGTGTATTCACTCAACTCCATAGCCCTTTTTACTAGTCGACCTGATACTGTAGATTGACATAGAGTTTCTCCCAGCTGAAAGTTCGTCCTCACTATCACAGTATGGCTGAGGAAATAGTGTTTTTTCTTGTTGTTATCACCAAGGTTAATGTAGCTTTCTCCACCTCAGTGTACCTTACTTCTGTTACCTAGAGGACTCTACTCGTGTAATAGATAGGCTATTGCGATCCTCCTTCTTCTCGAAGTAGAACAGGACTTAAGGCCACCAGACCCATAGAAATGTATAGTACCAATTCCTCACTTGGTTCTGGCTTTGTAAGTAGCAGCAGCTCGACTAGGAACTCTTTAAGGTTTTTGAAGGCCACTTGGTATGCTCACTCTATAAAAATGTGGACTTTTTCTTGAGTATCTTAAAGAAAGGGAAACTTTTCTTAGCTGCTCGGGTTATGAATCTGCTTAAGCCTGCTATTCGTCTAGTCAACACTTGCACTTCGTGGATACTCCTTGGTGGTGCCATGTCCAGGATAGCTTGCAGCTTTTCTTGGTTCACCTCTGTTCCCCGTTCTGTTACCACATATCCTAGGAATCGTCTTGCCTTCACACCAAAGGTACACTTACTAGGATTCAACTTCATTCCATATGTCCTGAGTGTGTTGAATGTTTCTCTCAGATCGTCAGGGTGCAACCTCGCTTCTTTTCTTTTTACAAAAATATCATCCACGTACACCTCCATGTTGCGGCCAATTTGTAATTGGAACATCCTATCCATCAGCCTTTGATAAGTCGCCCCTACATTCTTAAGTCCAAAGAGCATCACGACGTAGCAATACGTCCCTCTACTGGTCACAAAACTTACTTTAATTTGATCCTACGGTGCCAAGGGAATTTGATGGTACCCTTGGGACGCCTCCATCATGCTTAACAGCTCGTAGCCTGCCATAGAATCAACGAGCTGATTAATCCTTAGAAATGGATAATGGTCTTTTGGACATGCCAAGTTCAGGTCTCTCAAATCAATACACATACGTCATTTATCCAATGCCTTTCTTACCATGACCCTATTAAATATCCATTCAGGGAACTAGATCTCTTTGATTTCTTGTCTTTCAACAACTTATCTACCTCTACTTCAATTGCCTTATCCATTTCAGCCCCATGATGCTTGCATCTTTGCTACGTGGTTTCCTTGAAGGGTCTACGTTAAGTCTATGTTCCATGACCTCAGGTTGGATGCCGGTAAATTCTTTCGAAGAAAAGGCAAACACATCTATGAATTCTCTTAGCAAGCCGATTAGCTGCTCCCTGAGCTTGCCTTCCAAATCCTTTCCCATCCTTGTGGTTTGATCCGTCCTACTCCCAAATTGTATCTCCATTAAATCTCTGTACGGCTCAAGGTCACTTCCTCGCTTTCTTTTATCTCCGAACATCGACTGCTTTCCTGCTCTAACCTCAAACCTTTGGTTCGTGCGCACAACTATTTGAAAACAAGCCCACAATCATTTTTTGTCTCCTTTAGCTTCTCCAGCTCGCTCATCCACTGGGAATTTTAATTTCATGTGGTAGATGCACACCACAACTTGGAATGTATTAAGTGTTGTTCTTCCGAGGATCACATTATAAGTTGACTCTACATCCACAACTACGAACCTGACCATCTTTACTTTTGGTAGATCTTCCTCTCCCCGCATTACTGCTAGCGTGACTTCTCCCGAGGTGGATACCTCTGACCCATTTAACGCATAAAGAGTCGTATGAAGTTGAATGAGTTCGATATCCAACTCTATCCTCTTAAACAATCATAGAAGATCACGTTCACTGAGCTTCCTGTATCCACAAATACCCTTCGTACTTCATACTCTGACACTTGTGTTGTTATCATTAAGGCGTCATTATCCGGTCTTTCAACTTCTCCCACGTCTGCTGGTCCAAAGTCCATCACGGACACGCCTTCAGCGACTTGCTGCACCTCGCTCCTAGGCTGATGGCCTCTTGCATACACCTTCCTCGCCCTATTCGAATATCCATCTGTTGGTCCTCCAAGTATCATATGAATTACTACCCTTTTTGGAAGAGGCTCCTCCTTATTCTTTTTGGCCTCTTATTCTTTTCCTCCTTCCAACACGTGCCCCTCTATCTATCCTTAGAAATGAACTCCTTCAAATGTCTTGGTCCTTGGCCACCTTATCACGTTCTCATGGATTTCTTTCTTCACAACCTCTAATATCCTAGCATGAGAAGCTCACAGGGATGTATACTGAACTGGCTTTGTCCCTCGGGGAGATCGCCCCTCCCATCTATCCGACTTTGGCGAATCTTTTCTATCCCCTGAGGTGTGAGATTTTCTATCTTTCTTTTCCTCCCACGTCTCAACTTTAGCCGACTTAGTTGTCTATATAAAGTGACTCTATGCCTCTTCTACATTCATATAAATTCGCACACCTAGCGAAGACCTCATTAAAGGTTTTGCCAGGTTGCTTTGCTAAGAAGTTTCTGCATAACCCCGATCATAACCCTCACGTTAGTTCTCTCACCTTGATCTCTTCTAACACATGCCTGAGGATATTGAGCTACGTAATCTCGAAGTGATTCCCCCTCTTTTGCTGCATCCCAATCAAAGTGAGATAGGTATTTTCGTGCGCCTTGACAATTGCGAATTGATTGATAAAACACGAGTTGAATCCTTCAAAGTCCTGAATAGCACATGGTAACAGCTGATGAAACCAATCTTGCACCAGCCCTCGCAGAGTGGTTAAGAAAGCTCTATACTGGACGGGATAACTATATCAATGTAGTATTGCCATATTCTCAAAGCTCCTGAAATATCTAGATGGGTTAATAGATCCGCCATACCACAAATTGAGCCCCTAAATCCCTGTGGTAAGTCGGCGTCCAGTATGTGCTGGGAAAAGGGATGTCCCCTCGAGCTGCTCCGTCGTCTACCCTATACCTTGGCCTGCAAGTCTCAAACTTGGGCCATTAGTATTTTTGGAGCATCTTCTTTTTCTCGTGGATTGATAGTCTTAATAGATGTAATGCCCCGAATATTTTTACTATTTATGGAGCTCGGCTTTATTTCCATAAACAGCAAGGTTTCTTATTTGATGCATTTATTTATTATTATTTGCATTAAATTAGGTATTTAATTCAAGTCTAAGTCATGGAGAATTTATTCGATTTTTAATTTTAAAAATTGAATTTATTTAGCCCGAGTATCAGTTTTATTTTTAAGATAAACCGAACTTTGGAAAATTGAAATTTTATTTAAGTCGGGTCGAAGCCCGGACGAGCCGAGCCTCAACCAAATCACTTTTTTGAGCAAGTCCAATTATTCTAACTGGCCCAATTTATTAAAACGAGCCCATATTCAATTTGAATTCGGCCCATTTTATAAATCGAGCCCATGTTCGATTTTAATCCGACCCACTTTTAAATCGGGCCCGTCATCTACTCGACCCGATCAATTATTTTTAGTCCAAGTTTCGGTATATTTTATTTAGCCATATTCGGGTTTTAAATTCGCCCGAACATTTTTACAAAGCCCAATTGTACAAGTCTAAGCCCAATTTTATAAGCCCAACTTCATCTCCATTTCCACTCACCTATAAATACTCCATCATCTTCAACATTTCAACAACCCTAACACACCATCCATATTTCTCCCCACACATTCCAATAGCAAGTTCATCTCCGTTAACACCTTCATCACAAATCCGGCCAGCCCTTCCCATTCTTCGGCGAGCTCCGAGCTCCGGCGACCCTAGACGCCAACGACCCAGACCAGCCCTAGCCACGCCGTCCCGACTCAGCTCCAAGCCTCGATCCCAGCTCGTCCTTCCAGCTCTGGTTCGCACACCACCACGACGAGCACGGGAGCCCGCCGTAGGTACGCGTCGACCCACCGTCCGTACGCCTTGTCCCTGTTTGCGCAGCCTCAGCTCGAGCCTTGATCTGCGAGCTCAGCCGACCTGCACGTCGTTCGTCCCAGCATCCATACGCGCACAGTCCAGGCCCCGTTCTGCATCCATACGCCGGAGCTTAGCTGACGACCGAGCATTCCCGTGGCCCAGCGAGCAGTACCAGCACGGCTAACAGCAGATCCGCGCCCGAACGCATCGCTGCCGTCCGTACGCACGCAAAAGTGAGCCCCCGCGTTCGTACGTGTCTCGTCAAAACTGCACCTCGCGCTCCCGTCGACCCCAGCGACTCCCAGCCTGTCAGATCTGTGACGCTTTGAACGAGCTGACCGAGCCGAGAACAGATCCGAACCAGCTGCACGCGGATCCAAGCCCACCTTGCTATCCCGACCCGATCCAATATAGCCGAGCTTTTCACTAACCTAGTCTAACTTCCGATTTTCAATTTGAATCCTTCGAGAGGTATAATGTGTAATAGCCCAAAAATCTTTATTAATAAAAGTGGCAGTTTTTAGTTCCAAGTTTGAACTATTTTTCCTTTTATTAAATATTGCTCGTCTTGAGTTCCGAGCCCAGTTATTCAGCTATTCAATTCCAGTTATTAATTCTAGTCCATTTAATTTTAGAAATGGATTTTTATTCAGTCGGAATTAATTATTCCAGTTGACGAAAAATCGAAACCGAGTATGTTTCGATAAATCGTCCAAGTCAAGCCGTGTCCGGAACCGAGTCGTTCGGTCACGAGTATCGCGCTTAGTCAAGTCTCGAGCCCTAGCCATCCCGAGTCTTGTTCGAGCCCTAGTCGTGCTCATAGTTTTACTTAGAATATTTTCTAAGTATGAGATCATTCGTATCGAGCCCTAGATTAAGTCACTCGGTCGAGAAGAACCACGCACCGAGCTCATGCAAAGGTTCGAGTCCACGCGCTCTTAGGCCGCGCGCCCCACCGTGTGCGAGTGCCCAAGTCAGGGCCGAGCATGTATGGATAATTTTTCCTAAGTGTTTTGGGTCCTATGTCCAGCCCTAGACAAGTATCTTACTCGGCCCAAGTGATGTCGAGCCGAAGCAAGGGTTGCGCCCTAGTCCGCGCGTCTTCCCATTTTGCCGAGCCCATTTCCTTGCGTGAATGCATGGGAAATTTTCTAAGTATTTTTAACTCTCAAGTCAGCCATAAGGCAGCCCTAACGTGTGTTATTTTCGGCCTAAGAGTTGTGGCATTTTCAGCCCAAGGCCGCGCCCAGCAACACCGAGCGCCAAGCCGCGCCTAGTCCATGCGCGAGCCCAATTCCTTAGCCCATGGTGATTAATTTCGAGCCCAAGTCTTGACCCATGTTCCATGCGTGTGTTAAGGGGAATTTTGGAGGTTAATTAAGCTTAAGAATGGCTTAAGAGGGTTTAAAGAAATTCAAAACATCATTGAGCTAAGTGGAGCATGAGCACCATTATTTTATTCCTTAATGTTAGTGCTTGTCTCCCCACTCATGGGTGCATGGACCAAGGTCTGACTAGAGCATATTTTTTAGCCTAGATGCTCTGAAATATTCCCCCAAAAACCATGCTAAGTCAGCTTATGGAGACCAAGACCAAGTCCACTCAAGTCCTCACCCTACCCTATGCGCATGTGAAGATGCTTTGTCCCCCAAATTGCTCTCCTTGGTTGCTCCGTCCATGAGCTCCACTTAAGGACTTCTCCTCAGCATTTGACCAGCTCTTGGTCACTTAAAATCTTCAGCATACTTAAAGTTTTGAGAGGAAAACCGAGCACAAGGCCTTAGTCCATTCCGCGCGCGTGAGCCACGCCAAGAAGGAGGAGGTCCGCAAGTTCGCTTGTTCCAGCCATTTCTCTCGAAGCTTAGCATCTTCCAAATATTATTTGGATTTTTTTAAGTGTCTTGAGTCTATCTTTCGAGCAAAGTAACCTCGTGAATTCTATTTTTCTCAGCCTAATCATGATAAATGAGAAATTATCATGTATAAATATGAGGCCATGCACGTTCATAATGTGAAGTTATGATTTTTCGAAAGTTAAGCCCTTAAATTCGAAAATTCTTGTGCATGAATGCTTATGCCAATTTTCATAGCTTAAAAATCCTCAAAAATAATTTTATTATCATTGGTAAAAGATTAGCATGTTTTGAGTTCATATATTCGGTCAAGTTATTAGTGAAATCGAGCACTTTTCACCTCCGAACCAAAGTCCATGTGCATGCAAGTATTAATCAATGTTCTAGCCTCTATAGCCATGATTTTTGATGTATTTCATTTGGCCATAAGTGAATTTATATGTTGGGCATGTTAGTTCGGTGACTTAGTCTGGCACGAGCCTTATCGGCCCTATAAGCCCATCTCCCAAACCAACCGAGGTCTCATAGTTATTCTTGACATTTTTATGTGTCTTTTATCATGTTATGTTGGTTTGAGTTGTTAGTCACCGGAATAGTAGCCGGAAGTTCGGTGAGGGCCAGTCATGGGTCACCAACCGCACATGCAGCGCACGCCGTGCCCTGGCCGCGCCAACAGAGGCTAAGTTTGCCCTGTCCAGTGCCTTCAGAGGCTAAGTTAGGCCCCAGGCAGTGCCCGCACCGGTAGGCGCGAGGCACAGCGGTCCCAGAACATGTGGCAGTGCCTTGCAGCGCCTGTCTGTGTCAGTGAGTGAGGTCTTGGCGCCAGCCACGCCTAAGCACCTCCGACAGCACCCGGTAGCGTTGTTCCAGCCTCAGTGCACACGTGGCCACAAGCCAGCCGCTTGTGCCGCGCGGAGTCGACCTCTGGCCGTGCCAGCCGCACACCCGTGTGTTTAGTGCCGTACCCAGTGAACCCTAGTTGTGTTCCCTAGGTCCAGTTGGCTTCGGAACGTGCCCAGCAACACTCCCGAGCGCCCAGGTCGCTCGGCAGCACCCTAATCGCCCCAGCCGCGCCAAAACCCGCGCAGGTAGTGTCTGTCCGCACCAGTTGTACGCCCAGTAGCACGCCAGAGCCTTAGACAGCCTCGGTAGTGACCAGTCGCACCCGAGTGGCACCAGTAGTGCCCGTGCTCGCGTCAGCAGCCTTTGGCCGCACCCAGTGGCACCGGACTGCGCCCAGCAACGCCTAGGACCGCACTTGGTTGCACCTTAGCCGTGCCAGCGCCGCATCAAGGGCCCAGCAGGCCCGGTGCGGGACCAATGCTGGGCAGTCCGAGTGAGCACCCGATCGCCCGGCCCGCAGCGAGCCGGAGGTCCGACCAGCCAGCGAACCGGCCTGTTTAGCCGGCGGTTCTAGTCAGTTTTGGTTCGAGATTTCTGGTCCGAGTCTTATTCCAAAATTGAAGTAATCTTTCGAGCCAAACCAGATCAGTTAAGCATATCAATCTAATTCTGGACTCAGTATTATTTTAGCGAACCTATAGAGTGTTCCTTTATATCTGGTTGAGTAATCTGATAGAGTAGAGCATCTTAGCATATTATTGAGCATATGCCGAGCATAGTACTTAGCATATTTGTTTGCTTATATTTTTTTTTTTATGTAGCTTGAGGAGTCAGCTACCAGCACAGCCGCACTTACGAATTTTCAAAGCACACCAGGCGGGGATCCAGTCAGGGTTATACTATGAGTTTTATCTGCCTGGGGTTAAGGCCAAGCTTGCCTTCCCTAAGTTCTGGTGGTGGCCCAGTTCGCCATAAATATACCATCGGAGTGTGCACACGGTACCGGCCAAAGTGCCCGGGAGTTACCGGCCAGAGTGTCAAGGAGATTACAGTTACCGGCCAGAGTGTCGGGAGTTTCAGTTTACTTATACATACCAGTATTTTGATATCATTATTATTATTGTTGTTTACTTTAGCCTGGGTTTTTATATATGGAGTACAAGAGGACCAGTACTCACCCCCATTATGTTTTTCTAGATGACAGGGTCGGCGGGCAGGCGTGAGTCCAGCTGTGGTGGTTGTGGTCGTGGATTGGGCACAGCTAGCCGATTCGTGGACATTTGTTTACTCTGTTTTGTATAACTATTATGCCACGCATTTTAAGACTTCCGCTACATTTATTTCTGTTCGAACTTACGTGACAGTACTTTTCAGACTTAAATAATCTACCCAGTTCGCCAGTACGAACGGGACCAGTTTAATATGCATGTTCGATAAAAGATTTAAATCTATTTTTCTTAAAGTCTAAACCAGTAGTTAGACCCAATTTAAAAGGGAACGGATTTTTAAAGCAGAAAAGTTTTTAGCAGCATCCCGAGTTAGTTCGCAAACGATTTTGAAAAATTTATAAGCGTTTTCGAAGGTAGAATTTGCGAAAAATTTGGCCCTAAGTAGCGGGGTGTTGCATAATGGCTTGACCACTTACTCCAATGGATTAGAAAAATATTATAACTTATTATAAAAATGATAATTGAGGAATTTGGGTGAAATATGATTTTATATGGATTTTACTAGCTTGAAGCGATGATTTTAAGATCTCGATAATGAAAAGTGATAAAATGGTGATTATAATTTTATAAATCATGTTAAATTGTCTTGAGGATTAGGTTCGAATTTGGTGAATTTTGGAGTTCGTTTATTATGCGAACCGATTTTGTGAATTTGAACCGATAATGCTCGATTTTAGTTGGATGAGTTATAGGTTTAATTTGGATGCGATATTTTGATCAAAAATCATGTGTATTCTGTGGATGTTGTGGTTTAAATTTCGTGATGTTTCGAGACCGTTTGATATAATTTAAAAATCGGGACTTTAGCCGTGTATTGTGATGTTTTTAGAAATTATTCTGGTTGTGATTTAGCTGCAGTTGTTGGATGTAAATTCCTTATAAATCACATAGAGATAAGGGTTAAGTTTTGGCTTAAAATGAGATAGGTTATTCGGAGATCAAAAACCCTAGTTTTATCCGTTCCAAAAAACTGGGTAATTTGCAGATCCGAGTATAATCGCCTGAAAACCCTAGTTCCGTATAGATAACTCTAGACGTTATAGGATTATAAATGAGTTCTTGGGTGCCGTGATGTGGTCGGTCGGCCGATGAGTCGCCGACGGGACCATAACCGAGCCTAAGAAGGCTACAGAGGTTGTGTGCCTCGTAGCGAGCGTAACCAACCAACCGACGTGCATTAGTACGTACCCTTAACGCGTATCGTCATCTCGCACATGTGTACCATTGTCGTCGGATCGTTGGAGTTGGGTCACCGAGTGCGTGCCCGTGCACCGAGTCCGACTAAGTCGTGCCCCTGCGCTCTGCCCAACTCCCGTGCGTCCATCCGACCTACCGTCAACACGTCATTTTCCGTTAGCAGTGGTCCAAGCACACCCCTGCATCAGTGACCGTGGCACCGTTTAAATCCCGTGCGTCTACAAAGCCGTGTCATCCGTGTTCGTGTGTGCACATAGTTAAGCGAGTAACCGACCGGTTTCGAGCAAGCTGCCGGTCCAGTCCAGCCAAACTAGTCCAGACAGTTCGCGAAGTCTCTAGTTCAGTCGAACCCGTCCGGGCAGTCCGGACGGTCGAAAGGAGTGCAGTCCGGATGATTCGGAAGTTTTCGGTTCGAAAGATCGGTTTGAGCGTGAATCGAGACTTCAGTGTTTTTCTGAACCTAGTTAGATTATAAGATCCAGTCAGATTTAGACCCAGTCAGATATAGTCTCAGACTTAGAAATATTTCGGATAACTCTAGTATGCCTCAAAAACAATAAAGTTTCAAAATCAGCTCGTAAATTCCTAAAATGAGTTTTAAAATGATTATAAAACCAAGTGAGTGAACCTAGTAAGATCAGATAATAAGATTCGCGTTTTCTTATTGAGCCTAGTACTTAGAATATTTCGCAATAATATTTTGTAGCTTGAGGAGAGTCGAGCCTCCACCTGCTACACAGCTATTCCCACATTTACATTTCGCTAGCATCCAGGGGAACCCCTGCACTGTGTATCTCATTGCTTTTAATTACTTATCCTGTCTGAAGTATGTGTATGAGTAAATTGATGGACCGAGACGGATGAGTGATCCCGTCTTGGTCAAGAACTCTAGTTATGACTTGGACGTGTGAGCCCGATGCCCAGCCTAAGTCCAGACTTGGATGTGTGAGGCCTGATGCCCAACCTAAGTCTCGTGTCCAGATGTGTGGGCCCAATGCCCAACCTGGATTTCTATGGGTTGGGACCCCTAAAGTGTGCACATGAGTGCCAGTTTACCCTAAGCCTTAAGTTGGCTGATTTATTTATATGTATGCTGATTTCATGATTGGTTACTAAATGTGATGTATATTCAGTGTCAGTTCCGGTGGAGCACGTTTATTCATTATGCTCACGCCTCCCCACTAATCATTTTTTCAAGTGACGGAGTCCCGCGTGGCGCGTGAGCTGATGTGTGGTTGTGGTGAGCTAATGTGTGGTTGTAGTCGAGCAAGAAGATATTTTGTTATAACCTGTCATGTATTATTTGAACATGTTTGAATTTAATGTTTTTTTTGTTGCTTGTTCGTTTGGTTTGAACTTGTATTTGCTTCCGTATTCAGAACAGTATTCAGAATTCAGTTTATGCAAGCTTAAATCCAGTGATTTTCATGGAGCCTATCAGAGTAATGAATTTTTTACTTGGCTGTATGCATAATAATAAAAGAGAAAAGAGAAAGAGATCAGATTATGTTGAGTAGCATCCAGCAGTTATAAAAGTATTTTTGAAAAAGTTAATTTGAGTTTTCAAAAATTAAATCAGTGTTTCCTAATCTACTATAAAGCGCGAAAAATTTACTCTGATTTCTAGTAAAAGTAGGTGGGGTGTTACAATAGAGGACTCCTCGTCTTCTCACCTTCTACCATGATGCTGCTCATTTGATTAGGCATGCTGCTCCAGTTCAGGTCGATGTATCTGTTCTTGTCGGGGAGAATGCTCAAGTCGAGCTGCCACTGCTTCTGCAATAATCTTCTACATCTCAGCTCGAGTGAGTGTTATCATCTGGTCCTCAGGTCGAGGTTTTTGTGTCTGTGATCCTTCTCCTTCCTGCATTTGTGCTCCTTCAGTTAGTTTTCCGCGATCTCGAAGTACTTCCTTTGATTTTTGCCCCCCCAACTCCAGAGCTTGGATGCAACATCTGACTGGTCCCCTCTTGGGTCAGTACCTGAATTTTTACCCTTGGCGGGGTAATTGGTGTCTCTTCTTCCATACGCACCCCTGGCGGCGGATGTCCCCCAAATAGTGGCAATCCCATCATAGAAATAATAGGTTGTGGGCTGGGAAGCACTGGAGGTCTCTTATCTGACCATGCTCCTTTGAAATCCTCACTCAAATTCCTCTGTATCCTTCTCAGCAATGTCAGGTGATCGAAAGTTAGTGCGAAGCTCTTAGTTCCTTCAAGAACTCCCCATAGACAACATCAAAATGATGGGTCCTTTCCTATATTTGGATCGAACCTGTTGAAGTGAACTTCGATCTACCTGAACCGCCGGAAATATACAAGCAGAACTCAACGCCGGAGGGGCTTTTGACGAAGAGCCTCCAATGCTTAAGTTAGTATCTGGAAGATGATGATGCTCTGTAAATGAGAGCAATATAATATATGAAGAATGAAAGTTGGGAATTGGTGCTACCTTAGCCCCTTTTATAATGGAAATATCTGCCAGGAATGTTCTGCCCAGATTTCAGTGCTTATCCATATCCTAATCACCTCCTAGTCAAATCCTAGTCATCTTAAGTTTTCTTCTTATCCTTCTAAGGTTCATCCTTATCCTTTATTCCCTATTTAATCTCAGACCGAAACCTTCATTAAGAACTCCTACCTCGAGCCGCGAGCTAAATCAAATCGTCTGATAGGTGGTAAAGGCCGACTTAGGCAATATGTCGAGGGTCTAATCATCTAATGTCCCTACGCCTGGATTGAGTTGTGTTATGCTCAAATTGCCACCTCCCAAGTCGGTTATATCTCTGGTTGACATCGAGGTTCTTGAGCCCTATACCGCCGTCCTTGAGCTATTGCAGAAAGCGTCTCATGGAAATCATCCTGATCCTAGAATCTATATCTCAGGTCGACCTATCTAGGTCGGCTTTCAATCCAGTCGAGCTACGAACACTTAACCCGATCTATGCAAGTATGGCTCTATCATGTAACATTTAGGAATAATTTACCGCAAAAACATTAAATACATATGATATGTGTTAATAAAAAACGTAGCATTAAATACAATCTAAGTGTGAAATTGTTAAGCGTACAAATTTTTTTTATGGTAACTTAAAAAAAAAAAGAAAAAAAAAACTATATTTTTGAAATCTAATGTCATAACTCTCGGTATCATCTCATTATTTGTTTTATATCTTCTCTCAACAAATTTAGTGTGAGATAATGTCTTTATTTACACTTATAATATATTAGATACTTTTAACATATTGTTTAGATAATTTTTTTACACATTCTATCTATATATAAATATTCATATACACATATACATATAAAAATGTTTAATCTAAATATTTTTAGACATGTTTTCTATACAAAATAGTGTAGAAAATTTTAAGTGGCTTCACATCTTTCTAGATGTTAAATTAAATATTTTTAGACATGTTTTCTTTACAAATGATTTCAGACAAACTTTAGGGGACTTCACAATAATAATATTCGAAATATTAGATACTTTTACATATATTATATAATATTGTAGGTGTTTTTAATATTTTAAACTTATTTTTTATATTCTTTTATAAAATATAATCTCATATTGTTTACAATAAACTAATATACGGTAAATTATATCACATGTTAACCAAACTACTGTGAAGTAACTCCATATCTCATGGAAGGGTAACCAGACTCGAGACCTCTATAATGACCTTCACTACAAAATCTCTTCTCGCATTAGCTCATGGAACCACCACATTCTCTCTATTGGTGGTCGATTGAGCGTATAAAATCAAGCCACACATCCATCCCCTTCTACTGCCTTCAGGTTCTTAAACCCCCTCAGAACGTCATCCTTTCAATCGAAAGGTGTTTCAATCGCTTCCTCTCGGGCTCCAACGATGATCGCCGAAAACTTCACTGGGTAGCTTGGCATCGCCTTTGCTTTCCCACGGAAGAAGGAGGTTTTAGCAGTCGTAACCTCCAAGATCTTATCCGCACCACTGAGGTCAAACTTTGGTGGCGGCTTCGTTCGACCTCTAACATTTGGATCAACCTCATTCGGTCCAAATATTGCTCTAGACTCCATCCTATGGTGGTTAAACCTAACCCTGCAGACTCTTCCACCTGGAAGCGGCTCTGTAGCATTCGAACTACTGTCGACCCGTGGATTCACTGGCTCACCGGTGATGGCAATATTTCTTTCTGGCACGATCAATGGTTCAAATATAGTCCCCTATCCTCTCTAGCCCCCCATACCCGCTCTAATCTCCTTGTCAGTGAGGTTTGGAACGAAACTGGGTGGAACATCCCTCTCCTTTAGACCCTTCTCCCTTCCCACGTGATTGATTCTATTACCGTCTTCCCCACCCACCTCCCCTCCTTCCCTCCTATTTGGAAACTCTCCTCTAACGGTTCTTTCTCATTTAAAAGTGCCTGGCAAGTTATCCGAACCCCTCGATCCCCCAACCCTATCTTCCGACACATTTGGAGTTCCCTTATTACCCCTACCATCTCCATCTTCATGGTCCGCCTCCTTTCCTTTTGGATATCCATGGCCTATCTCGGAGGGGAATCAATGCTTCCATCTCTTGCTTCTGTTGGGGGGGTATGGAATCCATTCCTCACCTCTTTCTCCTCAGCCCAGTTGCATCAGCAGTATGGGCCAATTTCTACTCTCTCACTGTCATCCCCCAAATATCCTCCGACAGCATTCAAACCACTCTCTCCCACTGGTTCAGCTTTGGGACTGGCAAGTCCCATCTATTCCACCTCATTCCTATTCTTATCCTTTGGTACCTCTGGTGCTCCCGCAATGACAAAAGAGTTAAACAAATCCCCTTCACCGCTCAACGCGTCTGCGATCGAGTTTGGAAACATCTAAAACTCATCGCCAATTCTTCCCTTCTTGAAGAGTCCTCTTGTTCTCGAGCCCCTCTTTTGAGCCACCTTCTATCCCCTTCCTCCTGGCCCCATCATCGTCAGAAATGCCCTCGTATGCAGATTATTAGATGGACCACCCCCCTGTCGGCACGTTAAAGATCAATACAGATGGAGCTTTGAAGGGTAACCCCGGAGAGGCAGGAGCAGATGGCCTTGCCAGAGATCATAGAGGCAGAACTATTTTTGCATTCCACGACTACATCGGAGTTCAGACCAGCACCATTGCAGAGCTCCATGCTGTTTGGAGAGCATTATCACTATGCTGGGACTTGACTTATGACCGAGTTTGGATTGAGCTTGACTCTGAGGTTGTTATATCACTCCTTACCACGACCCCCGGCGGCGGCTGGCGGGAAAGAGACCTCATTCAGAAGATCAGAGCTCTAACAGATACTCTTGACGTTAGCTTCTCCCACATCTACCGAGAGGGGAATAGTGTCGCCAACTACCTCGCAGGTTCCATCTGTCGAGCCCGAGACTTTGTGCTATATGACGTCGCAGACCTACCTGAACCCCTTAGGGGCATCATCAGGATGGATTTAGAGTATCCCAGCATCAGACGTCCTCATGACGACAGCAAACCACAGGGCTGACGCCGAGAATTTTAGCCAGCGAGAGATTCCATCTCCCACCTTAGCTGGCCTGACTGCACCTTCTCCGTTGGATTCTTCTCCTTCTTCTCATCTTATTAGGGACCCCCCTTGTTGGAGGTCCCAGTTCTCTCTTGAGTCGACCAGGCTTTGTAGGGGATTAGCCACCCCATTATCGATTTATGTGATTTGCGCGCCTCAGGTGATGCTACGATTGGTGGACTGCCGAGGTTCCCCAAGGATTTGCCTTTTCCGACGGGTGTGGGCTCTGGTCGTTTTCTTCCCGGTCTGCGGTAGCGGCGGGCGGGGTGTGGGTCAGTGGGTGGGGCGTGGCTCTGGCGGCTGCGACGTCCTGCGTCGGGGTTGTCAGATTTGAGGGACCAAGCCACTCTCCCCTCCTCGGTTCTCTAGTGCTGGGGACGGAGATGGGTCCGGAGCTCTCGCGCTCGGCTAGTGGTGTTAGGCGAGTTCGGGTAACGCTGGTGGTGGGAGTTGGATCGTGGTTCCTCCAGTTGGTGGCGGGTCGATTTTGGTTTTGATTAAGGGTTTGGTTTCGGCTTCTGTATAGGTGGTTCAGCAGTTTCGGAAGAGATCCCTCGGGCATTGGATCTTTCTTGGAGTCGACTGTTTCTGTGCTGGTTAGGCCCAATTGATCTGCTGTGGAAGGGCTCTCTTATTAATTAGTTTTGTTTTGTGTGTCTTGGCTAGAATTCGTATTTTTGGTTTGGGTCGTTCACCTCTGTGAACCCAAGTGAGAGCGGGTATTGTCCTGTTGAGATCGTTTTAGTCTCCTGTTTGGGAGTTTGTAGTGTTATAGTTTTGTTGTTTTTGTGTTCTCGTGAGTTTATTTTCTAGCGTTCCTAGGTTTGGCTATAGGCGATCTTCGGATCTGTCCTCTTAGTCTTTTCAGCCTTTGGTTGTACCTTTCTTTTTTTTGTTGTTTTCTCTTCGCACTTTGTGCGGTTTTTGTTATATAATATCTCTATCATTTCGGAAAAAAAAAATATCACATGTTAACCCAACATCTTTAATTTATAATTATTATTTAATATCGTTCACTCACATCTTCAATTTATAAATATTAATTAATATTGTTTACTCTTACTGTTTACCTGTCCATCGCACAAGCTACGCCGAAGTCAAGAAGGAAGTGAGGAATATAATTAAGTACGAAATATCAATCAAATTTTGGTGTTTCTACTTTACTGGATTTCTACACACAAACAAAATAAATAAATAAATAAATAAAAACCTACTGGTGGCATTCATTCAGCCTTCCATTTGGTTGACTGATACCTAAAACGTGGAGGCTGCACTTTGACTTTGTAATCGATCGGGATTCAATTCATTCAATTCAAACGTTGATTGCATTTGGATCTCACCTCACGTAGTGCGTGTATCTACATGTATCTACCCCAATTAAGAATGGCTACACTTATTGCATCATGCTTAAGAATATTACCCCAACTAATACTTCATTGACTTGTACTAATAATAATTACCCCCCAATTGTCGATAAATGAATGGCTAAGAAGAGAAGAGATAGTAATATCACTATTCGTTTGGTCTATCTTATCACACTTTTCAAACAGAAATTGAATATTTATAATATAACATATCAATACCTTGATTTATATTTTTTTAAGCATGATACTTTATTGTAAAGGCATATGCAGATTAATAAAAGGTTATAATTGTCAAACAAGTACATGTACCTAATAATAACCTTATGGGTAACATTAATAAGATAAAATTTTGCTGACATTAATTCATAGGATATCAGTCAATTTTACTGTAACAATTACCTTTTGGCCTTCATTTATACAAGTATTACATATCTTTATCGTAATACTATGCACATTCGTACTTCAAATATTTTTCATTTTATCATTATTAATACAGTACCAGTGTATTACACGGATGGTTGATAAAATAATTAAATATGCAATACAAAACAAAAAAAATTATATATTTTGTTGAAGTTGAAAAAAATATAAAGAATATTATATAACAATTTATAATAAATAACTAAGTGAATGAACATTAGAATTTTAAATTCTGAAGACTAATTTATATACCTCAATAACTTTATTTATAATATACTTATTTGTCGATAAATGAATGGCTAAGAAGAGAAGAGATAGTGATATCACTATTCGTTAGGTCTATCTTATCACACTTTTCAAACAGAAATTGAATATTTATAATATAACATATCAATACTTTGATTTATATTTTTTTAAGCATGATACTTTATTGTAAAGGTATATGCAGATTAATAAAAGGTTATAGTTGTCAAACAAGTACATGTACCTAATAATAACCTTATGGGTAACATTAATAAGATAAAATTTGCTGACATTAATTCATAGGATATCAGTTAATCTTACTGTAACAATTACCTTTTCGCCTTCATTTATACAAGTATTACATATCTTTATCGTAATACTATGCACATTCTCACGGCGGATTCGTACTTCAAATATATTTGATTTTATCATTATTAATACAATACCAGTGTATTACACGGGTGGTTGATAAAATAATTAAATATGCAATACAAAACAAAAAAAAAAAATTATATATTTTGTTGAAGTTGAAAAAAATATAAAGAATATTATATAACAATTTATAATAAATAACTAAGTGAATGAACAATAGAATTTTAAATTCTGAAGACTGATTTATATACCTCAATAACTTTATTTATAATATACTTATTTAAAATACATAAGGAAATAATACAAACAAAGCACAAAATTTAATAAGATTATATTCTAATTTCTTTGGAGGGTCTTCTAAAAAAAAAAGAATTACTTAAGTTACGTCCTTTCTAGTTAACCTCCTTTTTGAGGTTATAAACCCCAGTTTTTTATGTTCATTTACTATTTTTCATAAAATTTTTAATACTTAAACTTTTGTTTCGAAACTTGATTTTTGCGATGAACGTATGTTATTCGCATTGCAAACAGGCGATGTGTGCGAGAACAAGTTTTTTAGGGGACGTTGAAATTTTTCTATTTTGGTCTTTATTTACTATTTTTCTAACATTCGAGATTATGCAAGATTATACATGATAGAATCCAGGTAGAAAAGCGAGTATGAAATCAAGTCAGTTTATAAAGAAAAGAAAAAGATAATAAATAGATTTATATGGAATGATTTAAATATAATAAATATGTGTACATATATGATAATCTGAACCTAAGTTATTTGGTATAAAAAATAGTATTTTTTATCCAAGACATTTTATAAAGCATAATATTTTGTCATGTAAGATTATGAAGCGTGCGTAGTTGCCACGTAGGCTCACCGCCTTCTGAAATTATATATAAGGGGGATTACATTACTATAATGTTGCATGTTTCAATAATTTCTTACTTTCCTTGCATATAATAAAGTTGGATGATTGATTCTAAAAATTATCATAAAATTTGAATGAACTCAAAATAACATATAAGAATTATTTCTTACAAATGTTAAATGTAAATATCATGATATAAATATTTAAATAATAAAGCGAATATACTAAAAAGTAAAAACAAACAACAAAACATATAATAAGATAAATCATAATTTAAATTTAAGCATATACATTGTAATTAATTTTTTTAATTTAATTACAATTTAATTCTAACTACTAGATCTAAAATTTTTATTCTTAAATTTAAATGTCAAATACCAAAAACATATAATGTATAATAGACCTGGACCGATATATATTGCACTATTCAATTTAGGACTTTGCATTTTAAAACTTTTAATTTGAAATCATTATCAAAATTTTTAGTTTTTTAATGTCATTTAAAAATATAACTCTAATCCCTAAAAAATACAAGTTTTTTTGATATTTTATTTTTTAAATGTCATTGCAGAAATATAGTGTAAAATAGCGTAAAAAAATGTGCTATTTCAGCTTTTCAGGAAAAAAGCTAACTATATAAAGCTACATCGCCTTCTTTGAAAAAAAGTAATATGGCGAGCAATAGCGAGATATTTAAAACAGTGAGTTCAACTGACATAATAATAATCCTTTTAGAAATTTAATGTTCAAAATCTCCATTGCACGATTGGTTATTAAAAAAATGATTTTATCTTACCGAATAATATTTTTAGATGTAACTAATTTATGATATAAAATTTTTTAACAAAAATTCAACTAAATTTAATATAACTTAACTCCCCGTAGTATTATAAATCTATATCTATCTATATATATTGAAAGAGGTTGATGGAATAATCTAAAATAGTAACTTTGACTTTGTAATTAAATAAACCGACTTACTATTAAAGAAAATATAGTAATTATTACTTCAATATAAAACAAAATAAAAATCAAATTATACACACATGTTGTAAATTGTGCAAATTTGGTTAAATGAGCGACTTTCTATATAAATAAAATGATATAAGTTCTAAAAATTATTTTGCGATAATAATCACAAAAAAAAATTGATTTTAATATTAATTATGAATCACTAGAATTTTTTATGTTTTTGGTAATCAAACATACAACATGCCTTCAAAAAAACATCTATTAAATATGTTCTGTTTTAGAAAATATTATTTGAATATGCACGATAGAGTTGCAAATATAATTACAAAAGGAAAACTGTAATCAGTTATGTGAATTTTATTATGATATTTATCAATATATTACAAGATCTTATTTGTCAATATTAATAACAAATCCACTTAAAAAAAAGTACGACTGTGTCTCTCGCTCTCTCTCTCTACTCTAACTTTTTCCCCCCAATTCCTTACCCTAGGTTTCCGTCTCTGGTGCGTGCGGCGCTCTTTACAGGCAGAGTCCCTCTTCCCCGGTGAGACCGAAGCGCAGGACGACACCATGACTGACGAAGAGCGACTGGGCGGGCTGGTGCCACCTTTTTGAGTGGTTTTGTTGGCCATGGTAGGAAGGTGCGATGGCAATCATGTCTTCTCTGGGTTGCGAGGGCTAGCGGCCTCCTTTTGACAGTCAGTCCTCTAGTCGAAGGCTCTGGATTTTCCTCAGTTTCTGTCTGTTCTCTGGTGCTGAGTCGGCAGAGGCCTCTAGCAAGTGTGGCGGCCGATTTCGTTCGGTCGTGCTGCGGACGTTAGACATGCGGGGGGAGAGCTGGGGTCTTCGGTCTTCTGGTGCTAGTCACGGTGGTGACCTTTTGGGAAGTTTTCTAGTCGTTTGGTCCGGATCTAGTTAGCGAGTTAGGGAGTATTGATGGACGGATCCGATCAACGGTTAAATTATGAAATAATAAAACTGCAAGATAGAATATAAGTAGAGAATACGGTTTAGTTACGATTTACTGAATAAGTATGAGGTTGGCCTCTCGTACGAGATCGGCACTTTTGTTACTGGGGATTATTACAAAGGCTTATTTCAAGTTCTAGAGAGAGAAGGTTGAGAGAAGGCTAATTAGTTGACAATTCAACAACCCAAAATAAATGAAGTGGGTTTCTATTTATAGGGCTCTTAAATGTTGTACTGTTCGGATAGTATTCATCAGTCTTGTCGCACATTAACTCTGAAAGACAGGCCGGCGCTGTTTTGACTGATTGAGAGTAATTTAGGGGTTTTCCAATCATTGCCCTCAGAGCACTTAATGAAGGGATGGGCAGCATTTAATTCGGACAGGCCCTCTAGCCGAGCTAGGCGTCTTAGGTAAGCACGCTAGGCTGCCACATCCCATCAATAATCATCAGCTGACAAGTGGTATTTTAATATTATTTTCTGGGTCTTTTACCTCCGCGGAGGCCGTCCTGGTGGAATTTTCCGACCGGACTTCAGAAGTTGGTTCATCCTTCAGCCCTCTGGGTTCTTTTTACCTGCTCGGCCCCTTACCAGATCGGCATCCTGGTTTGAGTGCTATTCTCGTGAGCTATGTAACTCGTCACCCTTGTTGACTTCAGCTTTTGGTCAGTTCGCCATTTAAGCGTTTGACAGGCGATCGGCTCAAATAGTCAGGTCGTCTCCATCCGGTTCCCGGTACCCGAACCGGAGTCCTCGGAGGTACCCAACTCATATGTCAACATACAAGATCCCATGCTCGGAGGAGGCCTGCGGTGTCTCTTCCGAGGTCATCCTCGAGCAATCAGATACGAGTTGGTAGGTTGTACTTGCGTGGCTCCATCGCGAGGTCGGCCTTTTAGATCAGGTGTGACCGTTATTTCATTGTCTGCTCTCAAAAAGGCGCATTGCTTTTATTATTCTTCTCGTGGACGACGGCTCCCTAACCAAGTATTTTTAAAAGGCGTAACGATTGGCTTCGCCCGGACGCTTTCTTTTGAATTTCAAATCTGCAAATCCCCGCACACGTGTCTTCGCTCTATTGGCTTAAGGGACCTATATATGTTACCCTTATGGAGGTTTTCAGACTTTTTCTACTTCCGCGAGCGTGAGCTATCGAACGTACAAAAACAAGAGATATTTTCAAAAGAATCCCAAGAGCTTTATCGGCGAACTCCCTTGGTAATTTTCCGATTTCGTCTCTCAATTTTTCATATTTCCCTTTTCGATTTTCTGTGATGTCTTCCTCACCAAAATCCGCAACCGACGCCGGCTTTTCCGGTGAGTGTGCTGGCTCTTCTGGCGACGCGACAATCAAGAGCGAGAAATTGGTCATTTATTCACCGTCGGCAGCGGCAAACGCCGTTCTCGCGGCAGTCCCCATCTCGATGGTCCGACCAGACTTCTCGGCGACCGAGATGGCCTCCGGCGGCGGCGGTGGCATGGGATCTGAAGTCCCACCATCCCCGTTGTGCGTGGGTGACGGGATTGATTTGAATTAATCGGTCGAGGCCGAGGAGTGCAACGAGGAAATAGATTTCCTTCGCTCTAATTCAGACGTCGATCAAGATTTGGTTGCAAGGCCCTTCGAGGCGACACTAGAGGCCGAGAACGTGTTTCCATGGATCGCGGTGACGTGGCCAATGACGCCGTCCTCGAGGCCTCGATGACACCCCCTCTTGGATTCTGGCGCCGGCCTATGCGGGTTTGGGTGACGCTGAGCAACGTGGTGGCCTGGGCCACAGAGTCGGTAATGGACGATGCCGACTTGGCCCGATTGAGGGGAAAATACAACTTTGGCCGGGGCTTCGGATTTTTGCTCCCTATGCCGGGGAACGAATCCATTGCCCACCTCTGGGATGCATTGGAGTCTATCACCATAGCATTCATCTGGGCCTCCGATTTCCCCTGCCCGACACTCTTAACGACATCCTGAGCGAGCTTCAGGCTGGCATCAGCCAATACGTGCCGACAGTGTTTGCTCGGCTCGTAAGCCTGATAGTTATGTTCCGTCGCTAGGGTTGACCCGACCCCACTGACGACGAGGTGAAGGCTTTGTTTTTCTTCAAACGGGCCGGCAATACAAGAAACTACTACAGCTCGGTATTACCGGGCATCGACAAGACACTGTTGGCTAAGTTGACGGAGACTCTTCCCGGCTATATGCTGGAGTGGTTTTGGGTCGGCGGCGAGTGGAGGACCCAGGATGCGACCCTGCATCCACCCACTCATTTTATTTCCCATAATAGTAACTTTTTTTGCCTTCTTTTCGTTACCCACTAATTTTTCTTTCTTTATGTGCTAACAAGTCGTGGTTTACGTTTTCAGTCCACAGCACGAGCTCAACCCTTAGTGCCTCTGTCGAAACTCGGGTCGGCACTCTGTTGAAAAGGAGATTAGAAGAATGGCACTATTCTACGCTCGTTAAGGAGGAAAATTTTCTCCATTACAACCTCTGCCCGGAGATTTGACAAGTCCTTCCAACAAGGTATGGCCTCACACTCATGTCGGCTTCCTATCGGGACTTGACTCATTTCTTGATATCAATTTTTAAACGTGCAGTATACTACCCGATTCTCCAGTTCAAAGGGTTTGAGTCGGTGAAAGCTGCAAACAAACACTGTCGTAAGCATCCTAACCCGCTCAAGGCTAGAACGAAGGCAGCCATGTCTGGACGTATGAAGTTGGCGAAGAAGAGGTCGGCCTGTGCTGAAGCGCCGAACCTGACGGCTGCCGATGTGATTGCCTCAGCGATTGCCTACGCCGAGATGGCCGATCGTGGGGTCCAGCGCGTACCTGTGGCAGAGCCACGCATTACGAGGTGCCGAGCCAGGGAGGAGTCTGGCTAGGATGGCGGTGAGGGGACCACCGTCGAGGATACCGGAGACCAGGCCCCCGCCAAGAAGAAGAAAACTGTCGAAGCGGGGGTGTTCCAGCCTCGCCCGGAAAGGCTCAGCTCACGTCCATAGGGGCGGGGAGAGTTCCTTTATTCTGATCGATGATAAGCGACGGGATCGCATTGCCAATGATCTCCCCGACTTTCCGGACGATTGGTACCTCGACCTCCGAGCTGTTGAGAGGGTCAACCTTCCCAATCGGTTCGGGGTGCCTGAGCAGATGATGAGGGCAGCTCGGCTCTCTTTGCTTGCTTGAACTCCGACTGCTCAAGCCAGTATCCCCCAACTGTCCACCGCCTCGTTTATTCAACACGCGGTGGGGTCAATTTCGCTAGCGGTGGTCGAGCTCATTACTGTTGCCGACCAGGCACAAAAGACCTCGGCTGAGTATCGGAAGCTAGATGACGATCACGTCGTCTGTCGTGGGATAATTGCCTCCCTAAATGCGAAGGCTTATCGGACATTCGAGTTGGAGAACTGTCTAGTATTGGTGGAGGCCGAGGCCGAGAAGGCCAGGGAGCGGGAGATTGAGGCTACCCGGGCTGCGACTAGTATGGCCGAGCAGCTAAGGAAGGAGAAGGAGGCCTGGGCGGCTCGGGAGTTTGAGCTGAGGGAGCAGCATGCCAAGTCACTGACGGAGAAGGTAGCCCGACATGTGGTTGAGCTCGACAAACTTCAGGCCCATGTCATAAATCTTCAGAAGCAACTAGCGCATACCGCTGAGGCCGCTTTGGAGGGTGGCCTTTCTCGCATTCCACTTCATCTGCCGACATATCCGAAGATCAAAGAGCTGTTCAACAAGGACATAATGGCCAACATGGACTCCGGGGTCGGCTATAACCTCTACTGGCTCTTCCAGCGACTCGACTGGGGCTTACTCATTCTGGACGACTTCCGTGAGATAATGCGCGCTAAAATTGTCAAACACGGGCTGGAGGACGAGTTCGAGAGACTGGTGTGCGAGGTGGACGTGGAGGAGGCTGCTCTGGTGCGCCTCCAGAAGGGATGGGCTGACGACGTAATCGTGTTTCGAGAATTTCGGCGCTACTCCTCCCGACGAGATGCGTCTGATGCCGGGCAAGCTTTTGTCCGGCTACGCGTCCTTCCTGCTGCTGACCAGGGATTTTGTAAATGCAGGCGACCCCTCCCAAATTCTGCGAGGGACGAATGATGAAAAAGGCCAGCACCTCTGGGGCTGGTAAGGGCGCTGGGGAAGCCGGGCAGGCTGTCAAAGAGGAGGCCAACTCGGATGCTGGGAAGGAGGTCGACGCCACTACCCCAGACCCAGTTATCGTTGGCCCCTTCCCTAGCAAGTAGCTTATTTCTTCCAGCCTGCGAGCCGTCTCTTTGACCGCATGTGGTCTTTTGAACAACTTACCATTTATCTTTGAATGTTTTTGCTTTTGAAAACTGATTTCTTTAATTATTACAGAGTTAATCTTTACGCTTTTTGGCTATGCGCGTTAGCGGTTGCTTTGGTTGTTCTACGTTTAATCATTTTTAAATAGGTTGCCAAACTTCAAGTTTAGTCCGCGTGCTGGGCTCCTTGGTTGAGCCTGGCGCTTTGCTTACTACTTGGCCGAGGTTCATAGTCGAGCTCGGCACTTGAGTATTGTTTGGCCGAGCCTCGTGATTGGGCTCAACACTTGTCTACTACTGGGCGCGTTAACTGTCCGGTCTACTCGTTGGATTGAGCGGCAGTCTGGCCTAGTCGAGTCTCATGGTTGAGCTCGACACTTGTGTATTACTTATCATTTTTACGTTGGCGACTTGGTCTGACTGGGCTACTTTGCCGAGCCCGGCTCGTGCCGACCGGTCCATTGTACTGGAACCCACCTGCACTTAGTTATCACGTGGCAGCTTACCTGACTGGTCTCATGTTCGGACTCAGTCGTATTATTAGCCTGACCGGGCTACCTAGTTGAGCCCGGCTTGCGTCGGCCCGGTCATCATACTGAGCCCGACCCGCATTTGCTTATTACGTTAGTTATGCCGCTTCGACTCGATCTAAGCCTAAGCCACCTACTAGCTAAAAAATAAAGGAGAATTACATACCCTTTACAAGATTTGTCAATTTATCTACAAAACAAACTAATACAAAACTGACATGAACCCGGACCTATTGGTAGAACTTTTTCAAGAATGCCGAATTCCAGGGATATTGATGGAGAGTACTGTCCAGGTGTTCGAGACGGTAGGCCTCATGCGGGAGGACCTCGCTGATTTTGTAAGGCCCCTCCCACTATGGTTTGAGAGGTCCGGGGTCGGCCCTAGTCACACTTTTTTGATCACCAAATTGCCGACCTGGTAGGAGCGCGGTTTGACTTGGGAGTTAATATATCTTTCACTGCGCCTCTTATACGCTGCATTTCTGAGCTCGGTTTGTGACCGGTGCTCGTCTATTAAATCCAAGTTTACCCTCAGCGACTCGGAATTAGATTCTTCTTCAAAATTGGTTACTCGAAATGTTGGGGCACCGCTCAACGGGTATCATCGCCTCGGACCCATATGCTAGGGAGAATGGTGTCTCTCTGATAGATGATCTGGCTGTGGTGCGGCATGACCAGAGCACACTTGGGAGTTCTTCCGGCCATGTTCCTTTCGCAGCTTCAGGTCGGACCTTGAGTCCTTGTTTGATGATTTTGTTTACGGCTTCGACCTGGCCTTTTGATTGAGGATGGTAGGGTGTCGAGAAGAAATGCTTGATGCCATGTTCTTCGCAAAATGCTTCCAATTTCTTCCCTTCGAATTGTTTTCCGTTGTTGGTGATAATTGAGTTCGGCACCCCAAACTGGCATATGATGGAATTCAATAATCTTTTTTTCGATGATGGTGGCGAGTGGTCCAGCTTCTGCCCATTTTGTGAAATAGTTGACAGCGACAAAGGCATACTTCACTCCACCTTTTCTGGTGGGTAGAGGACCGATCAAGTCGACACCCCACTTGGCAAACGGCAACAGGCTAAGAATCGATTTCAAAGGTTGAGAAGGTTGGATGATGTCGGGCGCGAAGGTTTGGCATTTTGTGCACCTCCGAGCCATATCCAAGGCGTCCTTCTTCAGACTGGGCCAGTAATACCCTTCCTTGCCTGAGGACTTTGTGGGTGAGCGCGTACCTTCCAGAATGGTTCCCGCACACGCCTTCATGAATCTCTTTGAGTATGTACTTGGCACTTTTCTCATCTACACATTTGCGCAAGGGTGCCGAGTATCCCCGCTTGAATAGATCACCGGCCACAATCGTAAATCGAGCCGCCCGCGTGCGGAGATGTCTGGCCTCTTTTCGGTCAGGTGGCAACGCACCGATCTCGAGATATGACCGGATCGGGACCATCCAGCTCGGGTCTTGATCTCCAGCAGTCTTCCCAGCACTCAGGACGGAAGTGTCGAGCATAGATGGTTGTTCTTTGTGGTCGACTTGAACATATTCGACACTTTTCACCCCCGGCACTTAAGGCGAGGCGGGCCAAGGCGTCAGCCTGCACATTTTCTGTCCGTGGAATGTGTTCTATTCGAGTCCGAAGTTTGGTCAATTTCTTCTTTACTAGCCCTAGGTAGGGGACCAGCCTCGGCTCCTTCACTTCCAACTCCCCGAAGATTTGCTTGACCATCAACATTGAATCGGAATATATGATGAGGTCGGTTAGGCTCATGGCTTTCGTCAGGGCGAGTCCGGATACCAATGATTCACACTCGGCTTCGTTGTTAGTTGCCGGGAAGAGGTATTGGATCGAGTAGCAAAAGAGCTTCTTATGGGGATCCACGAGGACGACCCCTCCGCTTGTTCGTCCGGCAGTAAAGGATCCATCCACGTACATCGCCCACAGCTCCTCGTTCCTCGTCTCCTCGAGTCCCGGTGTGAATTCGGCTATAAAGTCTGAGAGTACTTACCCCTTTATTGCTGTTCGGGGTCGGTAATGGATGTCGTACTGTCCCAGCTCCATCGCCCATTTCACCATCCGACCAGATGTGTCTTGTCGGTGCAGGATCTGTCTAAGTGGGTAGGCAGTGAGGACAGTGATTGAGTATTCTAGGAAGTACGGCCTTAGTTTCCGGGCTGCGGTCACTAAGGCATAAGCAAGTTTTTCCATGGGCGGGTACCGCAGCTCGGCATCGTGAAGCGCCTTGCTTACATAGTAGAATGGGTATTGACACGAGTCATCCTCCCGGATAAGGGCGGCACTTACAGCCACGTCGGATGTCCCCAGGTATAGATAGAGCATCTCACTTGGGCGGGGTTTTTGCATCGTTGGAGCCCGGCTAAGGGTCTCTTTGATATCCTCCAGTGCTTTTTAACAATCGGGAGTCCATTCAAACGTGTGGTTTTTCTTGATTGCCGTTGATTTGGAGATGAATCGGCTCAGGGCGGCGAATTTGCCGATTAGACTTTGGATTCCCTTGATTGAATTCAGCGGTCGAAGGTCCTAAACCGCTTTGATCTTCCCAGGGTTTACGTCAATGCACGTGCTGGCTAATGATATAGCCTAGGAATTTTCCCGAACCGACGCTGAAAGTACACTTTTTTGGGTTCAACTTCATCGAATATAATCACGCAAAATAGAAAACATTTTATTAAGATCGTTAATGTGATCAGACGCATACACGGATTTGACTAACATATCGTCCACATACACATCCATACTCACACCTATCAAACTAGCAAACATCTTGTTAACTAGACGTTGGTAGGTGACCCCGACATTCTTCAGTCCAAACGGCATCATTGTGTAGCAGTAAAGCTCGCGTGCCGAGTAGAAAGAAGTATGTTGTTCATCATCTGGGTGCATGGGAATTTGATTTTAACCGAAGTATGTGTCCATGAAACTCATCAGCTAGTGCCCTGAGGTGGCATCGACCATATAGTCGATATGGGGCGCAGGGTAGCTGTTTTTGAGGCATGCCTTGTTTAGATCGGAGAAATCAATACACAGACGCCATGCCCCCCTACTTTTCTTCACGAGTACCGAGTTGGCAACCCAGGTCGGATACGGGACTTCGCGAATGTACTCGTTGTCTTTAAGCTTGATCACCTTCTCTTCGAGAGCTTGTTGCCGATTTGGGCCTAACTTTCTTCATTTCTGCACGACCGGCTTAACCGTGGGGTCGACCTACAGCCTGTGGCAGGCGATCCGTGGGTCGATGCCGACCACGTCTTCGTGGGTCAACGCAAAGACATTCGCGTTTTCCTGAAGGAATTTAGTCAATTCGGCTTTCAGCGGCTCTGGTAACTTGCTCCCAATTCGGAGATGATTCTGACAAGTCTCTTCATCAATGAAGATGACTTCTACTTCATCCATAGGCTCGGCCCTTTTGGTCCCCCTCTTTTCTTCATATTGCGTCTGGGGGTCAAGCTCGTCTTCTTCTGTGATCGGCTCCTTGCCGACCCTTCTCCCTCTGTCCTGGTCCAGGTCGGCCCCAGACCCTTCCTCTACCTGGTCGGCATTACCTACGGTCAAAGGGAGTGGACCTGTCTGGTTTCCCAGCATGCGGTCATCTCCTTGGTTGGCCGGCTCGACACCTTTGCTTGGGACGTCCTGGCTGGTTTTCATTTCAGTCTCTGCCTCGGACCCCCCATTAACCGGTCGGCACCAAACGCGGTCAAAGGGGTGGACCTGTCTGGTTTCCCAGCATGCAGTCATTCCCGTGTCCAACGTGTGCCAGCTCGGTGTTTGCTTCGGGGAGATCCAGGCCCTTCTCAGGAGTGACCTCCAATTCAATCACTTCCGCCTCCGAGTTGGGCGCGGAGTTGGCCACATTTATCTCCGTCCGCAGGATGGTCAGGACGCACTCATGCGCCTCTCTTAGGTCCCCGCGGTGAGTCCCTTCCCCATCCGAGGTCGGGAACTTGATGAAATAGTGAAAAATGGAGACGGCGGCTCTCAGTTTGCAGAGCACCGTTCTGCCCAAGATGGCGTTGTACTCGCTCGGGCAGTCCACGATCTTAAAGGTCTCAAGGATCATCCTCGTGGGCTGCCCCTTCTCCCCAAATCGGATCGGTAGTACGACTTGTCCGACAGGGGTCGTTTTTTGTCCGTTCAAACCCTGGATCTGCTCTCGACAGGGCTGCACGTCCTTCATATTGATCCCCATCTTCTTAAAAGTGTTGTAGTAGAGGATACTCGCGTAGGCCCGATGTCCACCATGATGCGATGGATATTAATCACCATGATCGGCGCCGGGATCACCAGGGCGTCGGAGTGTGGATGGTCGAACAGAAAATCGTCCTCATCCGTGAAGGAGATCTTGTTCGGTGTTGGCTCATGTGTCGGCCTACTGCCGGCATGCAGCACCCTTGCCCGGCGTAATAGGCTTGCCGGGAGTAGGCCTTGGTTTGTCTCCTCGAAAGGAGGGATTCACCTCGGCTTGTATTGACGCGCCGAGGTGAATAGGCTGTCTGGTCGCCCCCTGACTGTGGAGACCGATCTCTCTTTCTGCCTCAAGAGGTACCGGCCTCACCCTGGTGTGCCGGGCAGAAGGTCAAGATTTCGTTGGGGCCGCCCTGCTGCGGCTTCTTTATCCGATGATGGACGTCAGCATCTTCATCGCTATCAAGGCCGTCCTCGAAATGGCCTCCCTTCTTTCTTTTGTCACCGGAGTGGGTGAACTTCTTTAGCTGAGGATCATCGATCAGTATGAGTAGTGCCGTGATGAGGTTCCGGCACTGGTCGGTGTTATGTCCGTGCACCTTATGGTAGGTGCAGTACCGGGACTTGTCAACCTTGTCCTTATCAATGTACATCGATTTTGGGTCTGACAGTAAGCCTTGATCTCCTTGTAGAACGCAGCTGCCCCTACTGAAAAGACGCATTGATAATTCTCCTTGAGCTCCTCGGCTTTCTGCTTCCGTATGGCCCAGATCTCGGCAAACGACTTGCTCGGCTTTCCCAACTTCTCCTCTTTAGCCTTGCCTTTGGTTGGCGTGCCTTCGAGTGTCGGGATTGACAAGGATTCCTTCCCCATGATGTAGTTATGGACTTGGGTTAGAAATTCTTGGTAAGTGGTAGGTTTGTTTTGGTACAGGGACCATTTGAATAGGGTTTTTTGCCTCAGACCGGCCTGTGCGGAAATCAACAGTGCTTCCAGATGGCATTGTTCCATGATCTGAACTCGGTTGTTGAACCGAGCGATATAGTCCTTTAAGCTTTCGTCCTCCCCTTGGACGATATTGGCGATTGACTCTTTGGGAGCAAGGTTGATATGCGATACAATAAAGTGTGAACGGAACGCCGACCAGAGTTGTCCCCAAGTGGAGATGGAGTGGGGGTACAAAAGAGTGGTACACCTCTGCGCTTTTGGCACCAACGTCAAGGAGAACATGCGACAACTCAAGGCGTCTCTTGCGCCATAAAGGTCCATCCAGGATGTGTAGAGGCCGATGTGGGAGTCAAGGTCCAAACTCCCGTCGTAGAGCCCTAGCTGCGGCACTTTGATTTTTGGCAGCACAGGTTCCTGCAGGATGTCCGGAGAGAGAGGGGAAGCGTGGTCCATGACCCGGGGGGTGGGCCGTGGAGATGGAAGAGGTGAAGGTTCCCCCTGGTGCCGACCCTCCAGCTCGGCAATTCTTCGCTTTAAGGTCGCGATCTCGTCGGTGTCGCGCCCGATGGCTTTTCCTCGTTTGATGACCTTCCTGAGGTCCGGGTTTGCTTGGCTTTTCTCGCCCAAGCGCTGGTAGACCGGCCGGCAAATGACCCGTACACTCTCTTCAGGCTGGCTCTCCCCCGTCTCATTGGTACGCGTAGGGTTGATGGTCTTCTCCTGGTTGAGCAGCTTTGTTCGAGGACTGCGTCGTGGTCTTGGATTGGGCAGGACCCTTCCCTTTCATCTCAGCTTCTTTACCGGGAGTGCGAAGTAGAGTGTTAGCTTGGTTTTTCGTACCAATCACAGTGTTCGCAGCGGTAGTGTGGCTCGCTAGTGCCTTGGCAAAGGCACCCTTGAGGACCTTGAGGATGTCTGGGTCCTGCATTGCCCCGGCAAACGTCAGAACCAGAGGGACCGGCGTCTGAGGCCCCTGTTGTCGATGGGAGGGTCCCTCACCGTCCCGGCGAAAGGACTGAGCTCCTGATTGCTGGGTTGACTCAGCATGTCCGGACGAAGTCATATTGCAAGTTTTTTCGAGGGATACGAGATGGAAAAATGGAGAAGTTGCAAGTGGTGTTCCACAAGATTGAAATGTTAACACCAAATAACTTATGATGCCCTCCTTCTAGCGCCAACCTGTTGATGGACAGATCCGATCAACGGTTAAATTATGAAATAATAAAAGTGCAGGATAGAAAATAAGTAGAGAATACGGTTTAATTACGATTTACTGAATAAGTATGAGGTCGTCCTTTCATACGAGGTCGGCACATTTGTTATTGGGGAATATTATAAAGGCTTATTTCAAGTTCTAGAGAGAGAAGGTAGAGAGAAGGCTAATTAGTTGAGAATTCAACAACCCAAAATAAATGAAGTGATTCTATTTATAGGGGTCTTAAATGTGGTACTGTTCGGATACTATTCATCGGTCTTGTCTCACAGTAACTCTGAAAGACAGACCGACGGTTTTTTGAGTGATTGAGAGTAATTTAGGGGTTTCCCAATCATTGCCTGCAGAGCATTTAATGCAGGGATGGACAACATTTAATGCGGACAGGCCCTCTGGCCAAGCTAGGCGTCTTAGGTAAGCAGTCTAGGCTGCCACATCCCATCAACAATCATCAGCTGACAAGTGGTATTTTAATATTATTTTCTGGGTCCTTTATCTCTGGGGAGGAAGCCGTCCTGGTGAAATTTACAGACAGAAGTTGGTTCATCCTTCAGCCCTCTGAGTTCGTTTTACCTGCTCGGCTCCTTACCAGATCGGCGTCCTGGTCCGAGTGTCGTCCTCGTGAGCTATGTAACTCGTCACCCTTGTTGACTTCGGCTTTTGGTAAGTTCGGCATTTAAGCGTTTGATGGGCGGTCGGCTAAAATAGTCAGGTCGTCTCCATCCAGTTCCCGGTACCCGAACCGGAATCCTCGGAGGTACCCAACTCGGATATCAACATACAGATATCAATAGGGAATTTCTAGATCTGTGTATGGGCTATGGGTTGGGCCTTCTTAGTTGGTTTTATTGTGCTTTGTGTTCGTTTGGGGGCGTTTGGGGGTGGTTCCGTGGTCGGTGGAG